>OV277858.1:1200000-1800000 GCA_922989275.2 Gari tellinella
TTTAAAGAGATATTTTGATCATTTTGTTGATGAGCCCTTTTGGCATAGGATATTTGTAGATTTCAAGGTAGAATATTTACAGCCAAAAGGGCTCATCAGCTTTTGTTTGTTTCTACTACTACAGGTAAAATGAATAAATAAGTGATTCAAAGCACTGACAAAGCAATATTAACCTTTAATTCAACAGTTTATCAACCTACGAGTGTTAAGGGAAGTATTTTCTCAAAACTGTTTAGATATTAGACCCCCCCCCCCACCAAAAAAAAATAAAAAAAAAAATTACGGAAATAAAAAAGTATTCTATGTGTGTTCAGTTTCCTATTTCTCTTTAACTAACCACTAGACATACATGGGTTAAATATAAGTACATGGTCATTCATTTAACTGTCGTCTATACCATCTAACTCTGTATCTGAGATGATAGATGGCCGTAAGTCAAAACGTTAAAATACCTCCAACTTCTTATTTTTCCATTTAATCACGTCTCGTGACATCTCTTTGGAATTGTCTTGAAAAAACGACTCCAAAGAGATGTCACAAGAGAGGATTAGCTGCAGAAATTAATAATTATTGAGAAATTTAGAATCTGACTTATGACAACATTTGTCGTACGTCGTTTCGTAAGACGGGACCCTGATCTTTTGCTGCATTTATTAATGAATTTTTACATTACCAGAAACCAGTCAACACATGGACTTGTCCAGTTAAAATTGTGAAACGCGGTAAACAAAAGCATACAACTTATTAAACGTGTGGTTGTTTAATGTATGACAAAAGTAATGCAGAGGGCTCTGGGGCGTTTAGCATGTTCTTCTTTGATTTTCTAATTATGATTCTACATTAAGGAGCCATTTGCCTATAATTGTGTCAATATTGTATCGAATGACAGCAATACACATGGTTGACTGTGTATTGGCAGTTGCACCTCGCTAAATCGTACTTCAATTTGAATAGGTTTGAGGTTATTTTAAAGACAATTGGTTGTTTAATGCACACAGAGGGCAGTATAGAAAGCTCATTTGATACTTCCACTTGCGTTGAACAGCCACTCGTCTTATAGTCCCATAAATAAAAGCACTCTTTTGTATCCGTATAAATTGACTGTGTACTAAAATGAATACTGAGTTAAGCATTCGGATTTACTTTTAACCTGCTTTATGGAACCATATGTCTCTATCACTAAAAGCTATGGAGAGAAAGGGGTTCTTCGGTGTATGGGTGGAACTTGAGGTCAAAATTTGAAGACAATGCGTTTATGGGTATGCAACAGATGATTTGGTTAGACCTGTTAATTATAAACAGGACAAGCCTTCCTTTTAAATGGAATGCCATCACTACTGGAGGTACAAAATGTATTTGCAATCTTTTGTTTATTCTATCCTTATGAATTCTCAATCATATTCAGATCTAGTTTGTATGTCATCAGGGTATTCTTTTAAAACTTTCAATACTTTAAGCTTGAGTCGGTTAACGTTATTCGCATTTACGTAAATATTGAAGTTATTATGACTTTTAAGATCAAGGAAAGAGTTAGATGTCATGTGAATAATTGTGTATGGTTTATGTCTACGGGCTATACGAATAACGTGAACGTATATCAGAAGTTGAGGTAAATTACCTTACTTGTTGTATAGATAGAAAAAGTAAAGACAGGGCAAGAAATCGAAGTAATGATAGAAGTGAATGTAGTAGTTAAACTAGTAGTGTAATAGTTGGAAATGTAGTAAACAGCAGAAGTCGTAGTGATAGTAGTAGCAGTAGAAGTAGTAGTAGTTGCAGTAATGGTAGGTAGTGGTAAGTTGTAGTATTAGTAGTTCCAGTAATAATTGCAGTAGTAGAAGTAGTAATGGTAGGTAAAAGGAGTAAGAGTAGTAGTAATGGAAGGGAGTAGTAGTAGTAGCAGAAGTAGTAGCAACAGTAGCAGTAGTAGTTTAAACAAAATTTATTTCCAAATTGTTTTACAGGAAAAGGGGTTGGGCCACAAGTTCTACCAACCTAGAATCGGCCCTTCTTCTACAGTTTCACAAATAATACAAATACTGTTGGAGTGAGAGAGAGGGAGAGAGAGAGAAAAAGAGGAGAGGGAAATAGACAGAAAGAAAGAGAGAGGTTGCTTGTTTCCAGGACCTTGTGTCTCCACATAATCTTGGTAAGAAGAATCAATTTAGATAAATAAAAATACAAAGCTAACGAAATTATCCACCAGTGCACCTCTTTCAAATAGAGTGGCGGAGCTAAATCGTATATACAGCAAAATCATGGTTAAATGGTCTCTCAAAAGAACCCTTGATTTAGTAGTTGTAACAGTAGATGTAGTGGTAATGATAGAAGTATAAGTAGTGCTAGTAATTGCTGTTATAGTAGTACATGTAGTAGCAGCAATAATAGTAGTACTAGTAAAGGAAGTAATTTTGTAATAGTAGTAGCAGTAGTAGTAATGTTTGTAACAGTAGTTTTTGTTGGTTAACGTCCGTTTCTGCCATCTATGAGCTAATTGGACGCCCCAGGGAGAGGGAGGCGGATACAGAGAACCCGGGCGGGCGCGATGCCCTACTCTTATTATCGAGATAGTTCTCTGGTTCTTTAGTAAGTAGTAGTACTAGTAGCAGTAGAAGTAGATATTGTAGTAGTAGTAATACATGTACGTTGTAGTAGTAGTAATGATATGTTGTAGTGTTAGTAGAATAAGTAGAAGGAGTACTGGTAAGGTACTAGTTAGTAGCAGTAGTAGTAATAGTAAGTAGCAATAATAGTACATGTAGTTGTACATGTACTAGTAAGTAGTAGTAGATGTGGTAACAGTAGTAATAGTAATAGTAAGTAGTAGTAGCAGTAATGGTAGTAATAGTAGTAGTACTAGTTGTAGTAGTCTTAGTAATAGTAGTAGGATAAGTTGTAGAGGTTTACTTGTAGATTCTAGTTGTTGGCACATGAAAGTAAAACAAATAAAGAAATTTCAGTTTTCTCTGGAGCCAAACGGGCTCATCAGCAAATGAAAATATCTTTCAAATCTAATCTAAGCAAATAAATTGTTAGAAACAATGCTTCATGCTTTGAAAATTGATTTTTCTGTCTATTTGTATTTATCTAAATACTATAAAGTGCAATTATAATATTTATTGTGTGAAAAATATCTTAAGAGCCAAAAGGGCTCATCAACAAAAACAAATGTTGCACTATTTTCAATGCGATTTAAGTTATAATAAAACACTTTTAAACATTTTTTTTTTTTACTAACCTTTAGAATTCTGGGGTCCGGCTGGACCCCAGCCGTGTTTTGCAAATGAAATCTATGCCAATTGACCTATGTAGTACGTATTTCACTAAAAGTGTCCAAAGAACAGCCATAGAAACAATGTCTATAAACGTCATAAGCGCCATTAGCTTGAATACTTTTTTCTAGCAAAAATAAAGCCGTTGGGGTCCGATGGACCCCAAAGGTCCGGATGAGGGTTAAGACAGTAATTTTTTCCCGCTGATTCTGACAGTATGTCTATGTCACGTTGGCCTATGAGAAATTAGCATTGTAAATGAAATAGAGGTATAGTACATACAGACTGTCAACTGACGGTCGTGCCTGGTACAAACTGTCAACACATGACCGTGCAAGATAAACACTGTCAACTGGTGACTTTTACATATACACATGTCGAATGATGGCCGTGTCCGATACACACTGTCAACTGATGGCCGTGCCCGATACACACTGTCAATTGGTGACTAGGCTGGTACTTACTGTCAACTAATGACCAGACCTGATACACACTGTCAACTGATGACCGTGCACGATACACACTGTTAAATGAAAGTAATAAAAGTATTACATATACACATCTGTCCACTAATGGACGTGCCTGATACGCATTGTCAATTGATAGTCGTGACCGATACAAACAGTCAATGGTGACCAGCACACATACACATTGTCAATTGATGGACGTGCCCGATACAAACAATCAATGGTGACAAGCACACACACACACATTGTCAATTGATGGACGTGTCCGATACAAACAATCAATGGTGACGAGCACACATACACATTGTCAATTGATAGTCGTGACATATACAAACAGTCAATGGTGGCAAGCACATAAACACATTATCAATTGATTACCTGTCAGATACATACAGTCAATGGTGAACAGCACACTTACACATTGTCAATTGATAGTCGTGACCGATACACACAGTAAATGGTGTCCAGCACACATACACCTTGTCAATTGATGGACGTGCCCGATAAAAACAATGAATGATGACAAGCACAAGTACACATTGCCAATTGATTGTCGTGACCGATAAAAACAGTCAATGGTGTCCAGCACACATTGTCAATCGATGGACATGCCCGATACACACAGTCAATGGTGTCCAGCACACATACACATTGTCAATTGATGGACGTGCCCGATACAAACAATAAATGGTGACCAGCACACATACACATTGTCAATTGATTGTCGTGACCGATACAAATAGTCAATGGTGTCCAGCACACATACACATTGTCAATTGATAGTCGTGACCGATATAAACAGTCAATGGTGTCCAGCACACATCGACATTGTCAATGAATGGACGTTCCCGATACAAACAATCAATCATAACAAGCACACATACACATTGTCAATTGATTACCTGTCAGATACAAACAGTCAATTGTGACCAGCAAACATGAACATTGTCAATTGATTGCCGTACCCGATACAAACAGTCAATGGTGTCCAACACACATATACATTGTCAATTGATTATCTGTCAGATACAAACAGCCAATGGTGACCAGCACACATACACATTGTCAATTGATTGTCGTGCCCGATAAAAACAGTCAATGTTGACCAGCACACATACACATTGTCATTTGATTGTCGTGCCCGATACAAACAGTCAATGGTGACGAGCACACAAACACATTGTCAAATGATTATCGTGCGCTATACAAACAGTTAATGTTGTCCAGCACACAAACACATTGTCAATTGATTGCCGTGCCCGATACAAACAGTCAATGTTGACCAGCACACATACACATTGTCAATTGATTGTCGTGCCCGATAAAAACAGTCAATGTTGACCAGCACACATACACATTGTCAATTGATTGCCGTGCCCGATACAAACAGTCAATGTTGACCAGCACACATACACATTGTCAATTAATTACCCTGCCCGATACAAACAGTCAATGGTTACCAGCACACATATACATTGTCAATTGATGGTCGTTTTCCTATGCATACAGTCAATGGTAAACAACACACATTCACATTGTCAACTGAAGGCCTTGCCTGATACACAATGTCAACTGATGACTATGCATTAAAGACACTGTTAACTGGTAGCCGTGCCCGATACACAATGTCAACTGATGACTATGCCTGATACACACTGTTAACTGGCAGCCGTGCCCGATGGCCGTGCCTGATACACACTGACAACTAGTGACTGTAACTGATACACACTGTCAACTGGTGGCCGTGCCTGAAACACATAATTAACTGGTGGCTGTGACTGATACAAACTGTGAACTGGTGACCGTGCATGATGCACACTGTGAACTGATTGCCGTGACTGATGCACATTGTGAACGGACGGTCGTGCCGGATACACACTGTCAACTGATTGTCGTTACTGATACACACTGGCAACTGATGGCCGTGCCTGATACAAATTGTGAACTGGTGGTCGTGCCTGATACACACTGACAACTGGTGACTGTGACTTATACACACTGTCAACTGGTGGCCGTGCCTGATACACACTTGTAACTATTGGCTGTGCCTGATACACACTGTAAATTGATGACCGTGCCTGATACACACTGTCAACTGGTGGCCGTTCCAGATACAAATTGTGAACTGGTGGCCGTGCCTGATACACATTGTCAATTAAATGCCGTAACTGATACACACAGTCAACTTGTGGCCGTACTTAATATATATTGTGAACTGGTTTCCGTAGATACACACTGGTAACTGGTAGCCGTGCCTGATACACACTGTGAACTTGTGGTCGTGCATGATACACACTGAAAACTGGTGGCCGTGCCTTATACACACTGTGAACTGGTGACTGTGACTGATACACACTGTGAACAGGTGGCCGTGACTGATACACACTGTGAACTGGTGACTGTGCCTGATACACACTGTGAACTGTGAACAGGTGGCCGTGCCTGAAACACACTGTGAACTGGTGACTGTGCTTGAAATACACTGTGAAAGCCGTGCCTGATACAAATTGTTAACGTGTGGCCGTGCATGATACACATTGTGAACTGGTGACTGTGACTGGTACACACTGTCAACTGGTGGCCGTGCCTAATACACACTGGTAACTGAAGGCCGTACTTGATATATATATATATATATAGCCGTGCCTGATACACACTGTGAGCTTGTGGCCGTGCATGATACACACTGAGAACTGGTGGCCGTGCCTTATACACACTGTGAACTGGTGACTGTGACTGATACACACTGTGAACTGGTGACTGTGACTGATACACACTGTGAACTGGTGACTGTGACTGAAACACTGTGAACAGGTGGCCGTGCCTGAAACACACTGTGAACTGGTGACTGTGATTGATACACACAGTTAACTTGTAGCCGTGCCTGATACAAATTGTTAACTGAGGGCCGTGCCTGATACACACTGTGAACTGATGGTCGTGCCTGAAACACACTGTCAACTGGTGGCCTAGCCTGATACAAATTGTGAACATGTGGCCGTGCCTGATACACACTGTCAACCGATTGCCGTGACTGATACAACTGTCAACTGATGGTCGTGCTTGATACACACTGGCCGTGTCTGATACAAACGGAATATCGTCGGTTGTGTAATCCAGATCAAACTCGAGGCTACGCCTCTCGTGAGATCTTAATTACACAATCGACTCGAACTGATACAAGATCCCGATCACACACTGTAGTGATATTCCTTTAAATATATACCTAATCTGTTTGGGACTAGATATAGATACATATGTTGTTCAATCGACTAATCAAATATACGCATACATGTAGGCCCCTATATGTTAACGATTCTACGTTTATATGCAATGTTAAACTATTTATGGAAGACATGTGACTACCAATAGATTATGTTATTATTTTTTTGATGACGTATTTCATTGCTCTCGATTGAATCCGTTATTTTAGAAGTGGCGTTTAGCAAATAACGGTCATTTAAGCGTTTTAGAGTATGAATTGAACTGTTTTAAGCTTTATCCTTTGGAGGAAAACATTAGTAAAATGGATGTTTAGGGTTATTTACGCTAAAATGGAAATTAACTATTTCTTTTTTTTTCAAAATTGCCGTAACAAAATTGCACTGCCTGATAGACACTGTTAACATTATAATCGTGCCTGATACACACTGTCGACTGGTGGCCGCGCCTGATACACACTGTCAATTGGGGGGGAGGAGGGGGGGGGTTACCTGATAGACACTGTCAACAATTGTTCGTGCCTGATACACACTGTGAACAGATGATCATTCCCGATACAACAGTCAACTGGGGCCCGTGTCGGATACGTACTGTCGACTGATGACCGTGCCCGATACACACTATCAACTGATGATATACATATACACACTGTATACTGATGGCACTGCATGATACCACGGAATTATACAAAACGGAATAGCAACTAAGCGAAGTTGAATAGGCGAGTATCTGAGCTCTCGCGGCGGTTGAATTTTGCGAGATTATGTGTCACGTGACAACATCTTCACTTTTTGCCTCGTTGTCCGCCATTTCTGGCGTGAAATTTACCGACTCGAGTGTTTTTATTGACATTTCATAGGATTTAAACGACTTGTTGGACATTCTTATGAACTCACGGGAATCAAGGGTGTGATTAGCCTGACAGCTGAGGGGCTGAAAATAATTTGGCCGGGGGTTTAGGGGGCCGGCAAGGCCCCGAATGGGTTCCAAGGGCAACGCCCTGGTGGAGGTAACAGGGGGCAAAGCCCCCTTTAAAAATTGGCACTTTCAGCATTTTTGAAAGTATTTTGTGGGCTCTCCTGCGGATCCGCGGAAAAATCACAGGCCTGGGGAATATAAACCCGTGAAAAATGCTTCGAAAACACACATTTATCATATTGACTACCGATAGGCAGTCTCTTATCAAGTCTCGTGAGTCTCGTATCCGCCGCACGATATTTACGATATAGCGCGAGGTTTCGATTCCGTCAGTGTATAATTCTGTGATGATACACACTGTTCGCACACTGTTTACTGATGGCCGTTCCCGATACACACTGTCAACTGGAGACCGTTCCTGGTACACACATTCAACTGATGGCCGTGGCCGACACACACTGTAAACTTATGGTAGTGCCTGATACACAAGTCAACTGATGGCCGTGCCTAATACACTTAGTCAAATTATATCCGTGTTTGTTTCACACTGTCAGCTGGTGACCGTGCCTGATACAAAATGTCAATTGGTGACCGTGCCTGATACACACTGTCAACTGTTCGCTGTGCCTGATACACACTGACAAATGGTGACCATTACATTATATAAATATCACATGTCTGACAGGGTGGCAGTAAAATTGTCAAGTTTCGGAAAAATAGTGTCAGTAGTTTCCGTAACTTCGCCTCGGTTGACAGTATTTTTTCCGAAACTTGACAATTTTACTGTCACCCAGTCAGAAATGCGATATTTATTTTATTATACCGAGAACCTGGGCTCTAACCAGGACATATAGAACTTTCCTGAAACTGACTGGAATCATAACTGTAACTCAATTCAATTCAACATTTATTGTATTTAGGCCACCGGCCCATACACAAGATAATATAAACAAATTTACATATATAAACATGTGTAGTAGTGAAAGCATTTTAGATCAATTTAGTTACACTTTCGGTTTATCTAAGCAATGTGTTTAGGTCAAGTTAATACAATGCAGGTCATAAGCATCACCAAAAGCTCCTGAAAAACATTCTGCATAACTTTTTTTTACTGTATTGAGGAGTAATCTAGGCAGACTCAACAGCTCAAAGGCAACACAGAAAGCTGATAAAAAAAGCCTTCTGCATAATTTTTATCCTGGTAATTTGCCTTAACCCTTTCCCTTATGCGCGCGTGTCAGCGCGTTTTTCATTTTTACCTTATGAGTCCGTAAAAGCGCGACTTTATCTATTCCCTGATAAGCGCGGCTTTCAGTGTTTTGTCATTTACCTGATGAGAGCGGGTTAGAGCGAGACTTCTATTTAGCGGCTAAAATATCATTCTTCTACTGAAATTGTACTGTCCGTGTGTCTACACATTTAAAGTGTGTTCAAATATCTTCCGAATTCCCAAATCTAATTATAGGGTTGCTACATAAAGAATTTCATAAAAAGAGGCTTAGGTCATTAGGTGTGACCTATTGTTGATCGGTGATCTCCGTAAGACGTGCATATGATACTGCACGCATTACTCGTCACTTTTCGGAAAGTACGATCTATGTCAACTTATGAAATATGCAGATAAGTTATCACACGAAAGTGTCTAACTGTTCCTGAGGTCAACATCTAAATATAGTTAACGAATGGAATGGCGGAATTCCATAGAGCACGCTACACATGCATGCTATCTACACAAAATATCACAGGGGGGTGCCGCTTAACCGTTGCGTCACACACCGGATGCGGGGTAATAAAGTTTCGGCTCGGGGATAAATAAAGCTTCGGCTCATCAAAAGTAAGTATAATCCTAGGCGGTAGACAAAAATATCAATCAACTATTTAACCAATCAAGCAAATCACATCTGCAGGTCTGTGACAAATTTATACTGTCCCATCTCGCAACTCGGATTCTCATCTAGATCCAAACTGTAAAAATGAAACGAAAAACTCAGCTGTGAATCATTTTGGATCCTGATGAGAACCAAGCTACTCGGCGTCTCGTCTACATCAAATGTGTGTAAAACTAGGAAGAAAGTAAAAATTTAATAATGCAAAGGTGTCAAACAGTTTTGATCATGATGCAGTGCCGATCTACACGGTGTCTGGTCAAGATTCAAACTGATTGCGTAGAAATTCATGTGAGACAAAAATTCTAATAGATATCAAACAGTTACCACGCCGAGTCACTCAACATTGTGATCGGGATCCAAACTGTCTGAATTTATATAAAAGAAATATTTCTTCATAAAATGTAAATCTGTTTAGATCTTGATCAGATAGCGAGCTACTCGGCGTCTCATCTTCATCCAAATCGATTATGTAAAACTATAATAAAAAATAATTGAATGTATTCTAAGATGTCAAACAGTTTTGATACTGATGCAGTGCCGATCTTCACGGCGTCTGATCAAAATTCAAACTGATTGCGTAGGAATCCACGTGAAAAAAAAAGTCTAATAGATATCAAACAGATACGGCGCCGAGTCACTCAACATTGTGATCGGGATCCAAACTGTCTGAATTTACCGGTTTTTTTTTCAAAGGAATATTTCTTCATCAAATGTAAATTTGTTTAGATCTTGATCAGATGGCGAGCTACTCGGCGTCTCATCTTTATCCAAATCGCTTTTGTAAAACTATAATGCAAAATAATTGAATGTTCTATAAGATGTCAAACAGTTTGTATCCTGATGCAGTGCCGATATACACAGCGTCTGATCAAAATTCAAACTGATTGCGAAGGAATTCACGTGACAAAAAATTCTAATAGATATCAAACAGTTGTGACGCCGAGTCACTCAACATTGTGATCGGGATCCAAACTGTCTGAATTTATATCAAAGGAATATTTAATTCATAAAATGCAAATCAGACTCCGAGTAACTAAGTATCTGAGCTATATCATTGCTTTTATCCAGATCAGACTCCGAGTTACTGAGAATCTGAGCTGTATCAATGCTCAGATCCAGATCGGACTCCGAGTTACTCGGCGTATTATCTGGATCTTAGTTGTTTTGAAATGATACTATGTTGTTTTCTATTGTAGACAGCAGGTAAATCGTTACTCCATGCGGTATATATACACTTACCATAGTAACATAAGTCTAAGTAAAAATAAATTAGAAATATATTGACTTGTATCGTTTTCACCCAATTGCATGCAACTTATTCAAACTTAAAATTGTATAAAAAATACACCGTTAGAAAGGACATTTAGTTGTCTACAAACATTACATGTACACTGCTATGATTTTGTGAAGCAAAAAAGCAGTTATAAGGGCTTGAAAATAACAGGTACCATAAATCTAAGTGTCAGTAATTAAAAGGATTGGAAATATATTGACTTGTATCGTTTTAACCCAGTGACATTCTACTTATTCATAATTCAAATTGTATAAGAATTATACCGTTAGAAAGGGAATTACATTTTCTCCAAAATTGACATTTACACTACTATGCAATATTTAAGCAAAAAGGCATTTAATAGGGATTGAAAATAACAGGTGTCAAATTCACGCTACTTTTCCAATATTTCCAATTGGGTGTATTGGTGAGAGTGTGTACTCTTATCAGACAGATACTGGCTATAGATATCCAGATGTCTCTTATCTATATCGCTGACACATACACCTTTGGCGTTATTGCTATGAGGTAAAGGGTTAAGATCTATTAAGCTTGAAATTAGGGCAATAAATCTTACCACTATACATGAATTAACATGAAGAACATTATTATACAGATCAATTTAGTCAAAAGCAACACAGAAAGCCCCATGAAAAAGCCTTCTGCATAACTTTTATCCTGGATTGAGCAGCTATCTATGCAGACCACGCAGGTCAAAAGCAACACAGAAAGTTGATGAAAAAGACTTCTGCATAAAGGTGCGTTCACATTGCCGATCTGACACCTCGATCAAACTCGATCACGCGGTCGTACTTGGTCTGCTTAGGGGTCCTGGTCGGTCTGCTAGGGAGTCCTGGTCGATCGAGAGCGGTCTGCATTGATCGAGTTCGGTCGGCCTTACTACTCGGAAATTTGGAACATGTTCCAAATATCCGTGTAGCGATCGAGAAGACTGACGGTCTGGACATGGTCTGAAATCGGTCTAGTAGCGCTCGGGTTAACTCGTGTGCGCAATCGAGTTGATCGAGAACAAATCTTGTTACATTTCTGTTCCGACCTCTACACGATCTGTACCCGATCAACTCGACTCAACACGATCTAAATCTGACCGTGTTCGATTTCATTGGCTCCATCACCGCATGAAATAGACGACCACACGCGATATGTTCTCGATCTCACTCGATGTAGTCTCGATTTCTACACGAGTGTTATCGACCTCTACACGAGCTCTCTCGACCTCAACTCGAGGTTACTATTCCAGTTACGCAAGCACAATGTGTTTGTTGTTCACAAGTGGGGCGGAATAGTCGTCGATTTCTAACATTTAAAACAATCACCAGACTATAGAAGGAGAACCTGCTCTGACACTGTAACCCTTTTTATACCACCGTCTTCAGACGCGGCGTATTATTTAATGGCGTTGTCCGCCCGTCTGTCTGTCCGTCCGTGACATTGTTTTGCTTGTCCGTTCTGTAACTCAAGAAAATGTATTCCAATCATTTTGAAACTTAGTCAGCATGTATAGAACCAAAATGTCTTGCTCAAGTTCGATAACCAGCAAGATTACCCCAGACACTCAAGAGCTATGCCCATTTGTATCGTCAAATATAGGCATTTGTGTAGAAAGACACACATTCTTTATCTACCTGTTCAACTCATTTATGATTTGATATGGTTGTACAATCTGTAAAAGGTTTGAATATATATTACGGGTTTGCATGTGACTTTTCCCCCAGAATTATGCCCCTTTTATCGTTTCTTAACCTGTTCTTGCTATTGCCCTATTACCTTTATTTATTGTCCGATTATAGCAGAGTTATACCCCTTTTATTGACACAATAGGCATTGCGTAGAAAAGGCAAGTTTATTTCCATTCAGATTTGATATGGTGATACAAGAAAGTACGGCAGTTGACATAATATAATGGATTTTGAACGTGACGCATTTCCCCCCAGTTATGCCCCTTTTCTCTTTTTTGTTCACTTTAACTTGAAAATGTTTTACTATGCCTTGATTTTAAAATTGATTGGACGCCGGCTTAATGTGCTCTTGTTGAGAATGCGAAAACACTGGAAATAATGAAGCACAAGAGCAGGTCGCTGGCACCCCTACCCGAAACACTCTCACCTTAAAGTAAGTGCTGCTGCTGATAGTATTATGTTGAAGACTTTCCTGTCAAACCCTAAAGTGTTTCTCTTTCAATTGTGATGCATTTCACAATATACCAGTGTTTACTTAAAAAGAGCACAGCTCTCATTTAACAGAGACTGATAGTAATAAAAATCACCCCATTAAAATTGAAATGTTATCAAAATCCATTAATAATCCCTTTAGCTCACCTGAACAAAGCTAATGGCAGTTACTATGATCGACTTTTTCCGACGCTCGCTCGTCCGTGGTTTACGTACTTACGTCCACAATTTCTTGTGAACACATTGCAGGCCACAGTTATAAGCGAATCTTCTTCAAATTTCACCAAAATGTTGTTCTTTATAAACTCCAGGTCATTTTTGAAGATACATGTATGTCATGTCGGATCAAAAATTGGTCATTAGGTCAAGTTTTAGAAAAGCGTATGAACTCTCTCGAGGCCACATTAGTGGGTCAATGTTGTTATTGACAAAATATTTGCAAAGTTAGCAAATAGATCATGTCGTATCAAAAAGTAGACCTCTAGGTCAAATCCTTGATACTATACCACCCACAAGAAAAACGATCGGCTTAAACATACTTAGGTGAGCGAATTCAGGACCACTATGACCCTCTTGATGATTCTATTGCTAACATTATGCCCCAGAAAACAAGCATTTAGATACTGCCAAAATCTCCAACCAGCAAATGTCCAGATAAAACGGGTACCATGAACTCTATTCTCGTACTCGGGATTCTCATCTGGTCCTTCTACCGTCTCCAATATCCGGAAAGCCAATTAAACTGGAATACCTAGCTGATGTACTGTAGTAGATATTCTCCATATCTTTCTTTTATATAACTGAGGTCAAGGACAACGTTACAGTAGAGTTTAAATGGTTCACAACCCATCAAAACCTAAATATGTACTCATATAAAAATATGGAAATATGTCGTTTAGAAAACTAAGATCCGAAAACATTTATTTAATGATTGAGTTCGAAGGTCAAGGTAAACGCGAGCGGAAAATGGTTCGCGAAACTCCACTATTTACAGATGTACTGACACCCAAAGTTTGGTTAATCTGAAGTGTAATACCGGTAGCAGATATGCTCTTGAAAAGCTTTTTTCTATAATTTGTGTCAAAATTGAAGGTCAAAGGTACATAGTGCACAGTACTCTGTTATAAGATGAAGTATACATACACTAACACTGGTATCCCTAGTTCACAAAAGTGAGGTCAAAGGTAGAGGTCACCTTGTTCTCAAAAGTGTATGATATTCACACATCAGATTTGACAACTCTAGATGATGTTGTATAGAATATATGACACAGGCAAGATGTTTTCTATAAACTAGATTAAAGGTCAAGGTCACATTGACCTGAAATAGACTTTGCATCCATAACTTATGTTGTATAGAAAATATACCCTGAAGAAACGGGACACGGAGTGCGGGACACAACTATCTTCGAGAGCATAAAAGTAGCATTTTGTAGTGATAGAACAACGAGTACGTTGGTTTTTACATGCGTACATGCTTGTAGTTAATAGCTCCACAAAAATGAGGAAACACCAATTTACTTTGAACTATTTATTGAAGTGTCCTAA
This sequence comes from Gari tellinella, assembly GCA_922989275.2. Lineage (NCBI taxonomy): Eukaryota > Metazoa > Mollusca > Bivalvia > Cardiida > Psammobiidae > Gari > Gari tellinella. Next base: position 1,214,781 of record OV277858.1, read on the forward strand.
TGATGGCCCTTGATGAATTGGACATTGTACACAAAACGTACTAATTTCTGTCATTATCCAATTATATCGGTACCATCGAGTGGCGATCGTATACTGATTGAATAGGGATCGGCTTGAGATCGGGTAGAGATCAAGATGATCGTGTTCATCGCGTAAATATCGGGAATCAGTCTAGGTGATCGAGAAGAGGTCGGGTATTGGTCGAGTAGAGGTCGTATAGTGGTCGACAAGGGTCTTTTGATGGTCTGGTATAGATCGTATATGATCGAGTAACGATCGAAATGCCGTCGAGTAGGACCCGCGGCCAGCATTATGCTCGAACTTGGTCGGGAAAATTCGCGAGTCGGGGCGATCGAGGTACTAAGATCGGCAATGTGAACGTACCTTAACGTTTATCCTGGAAATCTGCTTAAATATCTATTAAAACCATACTTGAAATTTAGGAAATAGATCATACCACTATACATAAATTAACACCCAGAACATAATTATACAGATGAATTTAGTCATTGCAGGTCAAAAGCAACACAGAAAGCTCCTGAAAAGCCTTCTGCATAACTTTTGTCCTGGATTGAGCAGTTATCTATGCAGATCATGCAGGTCAAAAACAACACAGAAAGCTGATAAAAGAGATTTAAATATCAATTTTGTCAATGCGGGTCAAAAGCAACACCGAAAGCTCCTGGCTAAGCCTTCCACATAATTTTTGTCCTGGATTGTGCAGTTATCCAAGCAGACCATACAGGTCAAAAGCAACACAGAAAGCTGATGAAAAAGCTTTGTGCATATTTTTTATCCTGGCAATCTGCCGTAAGATCTATTAAAGCCATACTTTTAATTTGGAAAGTAGATCTTACCACTATACATACAGTACTGTTTAAGCTAAAGTATACACAAAGTGCACTGCCAGTGCACTGGGGTTAAACTGACAGTGCACTGAGAGTAAACTAATTTTGCACTGACAGTGCACTGAGAGTGCACTGATAGTGCACTGGGATTTCAATATCAAACTGATAGTGCACTATCAGTTTAAACCAGGTAACTAGCAGTGCACTGGTGAATGACTACAGCTTTGAATTTAGAGCTGCAGTTTTTTATTATACATGAATACCAGTTTACGCATACATGTATAATATATGTTTTAGACCTTTTTCAATATTTAAACATTGGACAAGACTACACAGGTGTAATTTTTATGTCATGAATATTCTGCAAAAACATTGTATAATTTAACAACCAAAATAATTTATTATTGCCTAAAATCACTTCTCCTAAAATAGGAACTCTGTCACTTTTAATCAAGCAATACAAGCAGATGGTAACTAAAAGCAGACTGAAAGTAAAGCAGAATGTGCCTTAAGGCGCATTCTGATTAAATGCAACCTGCTTTAAGTCATTCAAAACTTCAAAACTAGCAACAGGCTAATAGGAGAATGGGTTAAATGTGCCATAAACTAAAGAGCGTACATGTCCATATAACATGCTGTAATGTTGTCGTACCAGTGTTAATTCTATAAGCTGTAGCTGCAGCATTTTAACCCATTACCCAATAAACGTGACTTTTTACGCCTATAATTTATTCCTCCTCTGAAAAAAATCCCTTTTATATGACAAAAATATTGTATGTCCTAGCAGATAGTAGCTTAAAGCAGGCTTAAAGTTAAGCAGAATGCCTCTTAAGGTGCATTCTGCATTACTTTCAACTTGCTTTAAGTGATCATCTTTCTTTCAAACTTCAAACAAGCTATGGGGTAATGGGTTAAGGAAACTAATCCGTCCCTCATCATGGATCCCCATATCACAGCTCGATACTTAAGTGTGTAAGTTTGTATATAATCACAATGCGATGATTTAACAAAGTTCATACAAGGAACTAGCACTATTTATTCTATTCATATACAAGTAGGTATATACCAGTGTAAGTGTATAGTACACAGTTTGCAGCACAAGACGTGTGAAATATTTTATTGTATAATAAGATTATAATATGTTATACAATTATGCTACATGCATGTGTAATATAGATGTAAATATGTGGGTATGTACATAATTACTATAAACATATGCAGTAATAAGATTAGTTTGAACTGTATCTATCAAACATAACGAATGTTTACTCCGCTTTCGAGCGATACTCTGGACAGAAGGCCCAGGGTGTAGTAACGATAGCGGTTTAGCTTATTTTAGCTTGATAAGTCCATCCATCGGACACAAACCTACCTCTAGGATTTCTTGTCAAAAGTGTTATATTTATATATAGAGATTTGTAATCACTAGAAACTGTAAAGTTTATGTGAAATAAAAGTATGTTCTGTTCTGTTCTGTTCTGTTCTTATACTTTCTGATAAGGGCACCCTTATCAAATTCCTTATCAATTATCACAGTAGGGTACTAATTGATAGATATGCATCAATCTAGGGGATTAAAGATAGTTGTTGCAATTAACACTTACCCCTGTTGATCACGACTTGATTGTTAAGTGAAAAAAGTGGATTCAGATCAGACGCTGCATTACATTGCGTCTGATCTGGATCCAAACTGTTTTACATTCGACTTTCTGAACTATAAAAAATGCACAAATCTTATTAAATATTTTTTTTGCATACAACAATATCAAAGCAGACAATATTACTGCAGTAGAAGGGTTAAGCATACATCAATTTTATCTGCAGAATAAAATTATTGCAAACCTGATCAGAATGATCCTTCAGGAAACCTCTGATCCGGTCTACACTGTTTGCATAGGACTAGTATGCTTTATAAGGGTACACTTTTAAAGACAAATAATATACTTTTAAGATATTTTTATCCTTTAATTTCGAAATCTTAGGATTCTCCATGATCAACTTATAGCATCCCCTTATCAGATGGCAGCTTAACCCATTACCTCATAGCTTGTTTCTAGTGATATGTGACCACTAAAATCAGGTTGAAAGTAAAGCAGAATGCGCCCTAAGGTGCATTCTGCTTTATTTTCAGCCTGCTTTGAGCTATTATATGCTAGAATATAGGGGTTCTCTCCTCCTGATAAATTTCACTATACATTTAACCTGTACTTAAAGGCACACTGTGAATTGCGATATGCAACAATAAATTGTGCATATTTTTCAGTTTCTTAATTTTAAGTCTCAAGTTCTGATAAAGTAATTAGCCTTTGATTTAGAGATCTTAGAAAAGAGAGTTTACTGCTCTTTCAAACTTTTAACAATCAAGGAATAATTCATTGAAGAAGCACTGATCTCCATTAACCCATACCCCATAGCCTGTTTCTAGTTTTGAATACAGTTGACCACTAAAAGCAGGTTGCAAGTAAAGCAGAATGGGCCTTAAAGCCAATATCTGATAGGATATAGAATAGATTTATTTCCATCAGTGGAGGACTAAATTAAAGACGTAAAAATGTGTTGTATGGGCTAATCGGTTAAATATCATTCAAGTTATTCAAATGAATGTATTTATTTTGATAAATATTCATTATTGTATAAATTGAGACTATTTTCTTCACTGGAGGAATAAATTAGAGGCATAAAAAGGCATATTTATTGGGTAATGGGTTAAAGCAGGCTGGAAGTTAAGCAGAAGGCACATTCTACTATACTTTCAAACTGCTTTGAGTGGCCATCTGTCTTCAAAACTAGGCAGTGGATATGGGGTAATAGGTTTAGACAAGTGGCTGCTTAGTACAATAAAAATGTTATGCATGGGATCTCTGTGTGTGGCTTTCTTAGCGGTTTAATCTGCCACCTGCCTAAATACCCAAATGCAACTTTTAACATTTATTTAATATAAGAATATTCCAGATGGGTAATTCAATTAGTACTAATTCATAAAACAGCTCTTTTCTAAAAGTTCGATATCTAAGGACCTTTTTCATGATTTTCATTGAAAAAGGACCTTAGAGGTCGAAGTTTTAGAGGTGTGTGGAACGCATGCCATAGGAAAAAATGCCATAGGAAAAAATGCCTTAGGAAAAATGGCCAGAGGTAAAAATGCCATAAGAAAACGGAAAATATGCCATAGGTAAAGATGCCAGAGGAAAAAATGCCATAGGTTTATAAATAAAATATGAAATTTATTGTATTATAATATTTTTTATCAAGTTATAAGAACTTCTGAAGCAACATATTGATATTTTATTTTGATAATTGAGTGAAACTTTAAAAAAAAGTTTGATAAAAGAACATAAAAATGATAAAAAAAAGACATGCTCATAGTAGACTGTCAGTGTCGGATCAGGATCCAAACTGTTTGGCATGAATACGTGTGTTTTTTATCATTTCAAAAATCAGTTAGCTAGTTAGAATAAAATTGAATGTGCCATCACATTTCCTTACTGAAAAGTGACAAACACACATTTATTTATTTAAAAACAATGCTAAACTAGAATCTACACTGTTTTCAGAAATAGAGAAGAAATTTTCTGACAGTGACAAACAGGCATATGAGTGTATGAAATAAATAGTAAAATAAAATTGCAATCCAAATCAATTGCTTGAGTCTTCTTTCGTATTTATTTCTTGTCACTTGGTGTTTATGTGATAAACAGAACACTATATTTGTGTGTTTTCAGTTTTTTCAGTAGTAAATTTATTGAACTCGTTGGATAAAACGATATGTTGCTCACCAAGGCTCGCAACATACCATTTTATGCAAATCGTTCAATAAACCCCCTCCTTAAAACACACTCATTCAATATCCTCTGTATACTTTATAACGTCATAACACAACCGTGATACGAGCTCGCAAAATATACCAAGGTCAGATTGCTCTGTTTTAGGTGACCATTTGATTTCTTTGTATTCGATGTTTACTAGTGCAGCCCTCTGTGAACGTAATTACTGAACTAACTCAACTGAGAATTTTATGTCATAAATGAATTAAAAAATATCAACAAGGCACATGTTTGTTTTAATGCGTCACAGTGTGGTCTATATCAGATATAAATATGAGTAATACTGTTTGTACAGAGTAACCTTCCTTACCTCCGAACAGCCTATATCCCAATTTCCAAAACTTCTTCGTGCTTTCAGAGTATCTCATTTATGTTGCATTCTCACACCCAAACCACGTTTCCACTTCTAACCATGCAGTGGAAATTTGTCATCATTTGTCATTTTCAAGAATTGAAGCATGTTCTTTGCGTGACCCTCTTTTGATAGATTTTCCATGACTAATGGAACCAAGTCAAATCACTTGAGCAATGTCCTGTTGCATTTCGTCACCTTCGGAGATAGGAAAATCACCAAGCAAGTCATTGATCACATCATTGCAGCTGTCACTGGTATCATGGTTGAGCGTTTGGATGTTTTCTTTGTTCTGGTCTGGTTCTGATAAAAAAAGCTGTACGATATTTCTTTGGTGATTTTGAAGGCGTTGTTAAATTTCTTTTGTTCATGGTAATTTTCATTCTCTTAACCCTTTCCCCAATAGAAGCGCCTTTTAGCGGATATGATTTATTCATCCGCTGAAGAAAATAGTTCCAATTTAATCAGTCATGAATATGTGTTATAGGGAATAGTTTCTATATTATAGCACACGATAGCCTAAAGCAGGCTGGAAGTAAAGCAGAATGCGCCTTAAGGCGCATTCTGCTTTACTTTCAACCTGCTTTAAGTAGTCACCTATTTTCAATTCTAAAAATAGGCTATCAGGTAAAGGGTTAAGGGGGCTCTTGAACCTAAGAGTTCGTGGCTTGTCTTGTGATTTTCCGGTCGTATTATGTGTGTTATTATCACAGATGTCTATTTTAACATACTATACCTTTCTTGAAGCATATACATGCCGTCTGAAAAGCGGACCGTTTCCGTTCTCTCCGCTTTTTCTCTGTATTTAGCGTCTTTCGTACGCAGGTTAGAGCTCTCATTATACAAAACAGTCGTTTAAGTTTTGATCATGTTTTTAATATCTGAAATCATCTGGGGAAAAGGTGGCATAGTGCCGAAAACACAGTGTCATCCTAGGTCAGCTATATTCACACGTTTATGATGGCATTTATGTTTAACACTGCACAGGGAGCTGTAGATGCTCATGGGCGACAAAATGTTAAAACCCGGATCAAACGCGTGTCGTCTAATCAGGGATTACGATAGTTGTCCCTCAATAAGCCACCATTTCACATATGACGTTATATGTGTAGAAATTAAGATAGTGTTATATTGCACGAGCAAAAGGAAAATTGACAATATCATCAATTATATCTTGACACGTTCTTTCGTTACCATAAAAACAGAGCAATCTGACCATGGTATATTTTGCGATATACCACGGTTGTGATATGACGTTATAAAATATAATGGTAAATGACGTCTTGATGCATTTCTTGAGTAATGCCAATCAATTAGTCAAGATTGGTGACATATCAACATTTTATGGTAAAACCGAAAAAATCGATGTTCTACCGCGGTATATCGTCCAATATATCTCATTCGGTAATTCAAATATGCGTCATGTAACCAGGCGGACTATGCGAGTTTAAAATAGTTTGAATCGAGGATAAGGCCCAGCATTTCACGTGGTCTGACTCTCAATTCATATTTTGTACATAGGCCTTGTGTTCAATATATACAAGTGTGTATCCAGCTAACTGTGTTTGTCCACGATCTTTTGGTAGGTACTAAAGTATTTCAAAAATAATAAATGAGCAAAAACAATATTTTAATAGGCATTATCAATCAGTACTTAATTTGACCATCAAATCCGCTTCCCAAGGTAGCCTCGCTCGATTTCTTATTCCCAAAGAAGCTTTCCCGTATATCTCTGATTTTACCTATTTCCATTGCGTTTTCCAGAACCAGTTGCATACAATCCGATTATTTCTCCATTTAACAGCAAAGGTTGCTGACAATGTACCTTTAGATATACGCAAACCTAGAATTTTACCGAGAAATTGGTTTCGCTGAACACAATAGCCCTTCGTATTGCGTGCTCTCCAGCCAGTTTTCCACCGATCTAGCAAAAACACCGTATTAAATCCGCGATAAAGGTCAAACGATCAAAGCTTACTACTTTCTCGTTCGAAATGGCCGTGGTCTCGTCACATTTGCGTGGCAGATACAATACTTACAGCTCTTTCAAAAGTTCAATCGAGGCAAAATACGTCTGGACATGGTAGCTTTTATGACGTCAAAGTTACGTGGTATTACCACACTGATAATGTTTAAAGGCAAACAATTTAAACAGCAAACTTCGAGGGGGACGTTATCTCACTCCAATCTCGTTTTGTCCAAAAACATTGTGGGGACCTAATGATATATCCGTTTTGAGAGAGAAATTATAGGCTGCACTCTGGGGACATTTTTTCACACTGACCCTAGACTTTCTAGGGACACATCTTATTGATGTTATAAGAAAATAATGATTTAAAGCGACTCGCAACCAGATGGTGCATTAAAAATAGTGATTTGTAAATATGTGTCAAACGCTTATATAAATGGTAAAGAATTAGTTTAAGATAAGAAATTCTGTTTAAAAAAATGTATTTCAATAAAAACAAATATTGGTCTCTGGTGGGATTCGAACCCGGGGCCCGGCATTGACGGACAGAAGGCAAAATAGGGGAAACCGCTTAGACCAATGGACCACGGAACTATCCGTTTATCTCGGATCGATTTAACGTATTTCAATGTGTAGCGATCGAAAGTGCATACAACTTCACAATTCGGCTCGGGTTTATGTCTGAGCCCGTGTAGAGAAGCAACAACAACAACTATACCGTCTACTAGTCGGTATAGAAAAACGATGGAAAATATCTAAAAATCTAAGATTCGGTGACGATTCTTGAGACTTTTTTTGGACGGATCATATTTTTTTAATGTCAGAAGCCAAATAATGCCACAAATTTGCTTTTATTTGAGTATTTTATTTTATTTTGACAAGTACACCATCCGGTTGCGAGTCCCTTTAAAGCCAGAGAGTTACTCTATGCATTTATTGTTTATCCTTATCTCTCTGTTTACATGTTCGCAACTGTATAGTGTTTAAAGGAAAAAAAACGTTGTGGGGACGTTATCTCACACCATTCTCCCTATGTCCCTATACAGTGTGGGGACCTAATGGTATCCTTTATTTTGAGAGAAATTCTAAGCTCCACTCTAGGAACGATGTCTCAAACAGTCCCTAGTCTTTATAGGGACACATTTTTATGCCCCCAGCGGGGCGACATATAGTGACCACACTGTCTGTCCGTCCGCCCTTCCGTCCGTTACACTGTACGTGTCCTCTCTCTAACTGAAATAGTTTTCTACTGATTTTTCCAAACTTCCTCGAAATGTTTAAATGTATAAAATCTCGGTCAAGTTCGATAACCAGAAAAACCGCATGAGGCATTTCTGAGTTATGGCCCTTGAATTGGTAAATTATCATTTGTTTCCGTGTCCGCTTCCTAACTCAACTAGTTTTGATTTGTGTTTTATAAAACTTTCTCAAAATGTTAATAGGCATAATATCTCGATCAAGTTTGACAACTAGACGAATTGAATTAGACATTACTGAGTTATGGTCCTTGAATTAGTAAACAATTGCATAGTTTAAGTATGCCCGCTCTCTAACTCCAACATATTTCAATTGATTTTCACCAAACATCTTCAACTTGTTTTTACGCATAAAATCTTGGTCAAGTTTGATAACCAGACGAATTGCTTAAGGCATTTCTGAGTGATGGCCCTTGAATCGTTAAAATTTGCTTTTTTTAACCACGTCCGCTCTCTAACTTAAACAGTTTTAAATTGATTTTCAACAAACTGCTGCATTAATTTTATACCCATACTATCTCGGTCAATTTCGATATCCAGATGAATCAAAATATGCATATCTGATTTAGGGCCTTTGACTGAGGTCAAAATGCTTTTTTTAAGCATGTCCGCCCTCCTACTCAAACACATAGGTTTAATAATAAGAAAAGAGTTTGTAGTTTCCATAACTACTTTTTATACATAAGAGGAGATCATGTTTTTTATTATATTTTCAGTACGTGTTTCGAATCAGCTCTATTTTTGATATCTTATCTAATAATAACATTTAAAACTGTGCAGTGTTTGCATAATTGTCTTATTGTATTTGACAGAAAATTTCATAATCTTATTCAAAATGATAAAGTCGTAATAAAAATTATAGCATCAAATTGTGTTTAGAAAATTAACTCAAATATACACAAAAAGGTCCAATATCCTCGAAGAGGGGTCATTTAGGTTCATGTTGGGGCTGATCGAGTTATGCAATCTTATCGTGCATAATATCACAATGTCGGCAAATAATGGGTCTTTAAAATGATAGATCACACATGCATTTTGCACATATAATACTGAAGTTATTGATCCAGTATCAAAATTTTTTGAACTACCCTCGTATCTCCTTTATGTTGAGAAACATTCTCAGCTGCACTCTGGGAATGATGTCCATGTGTTCCTAGACTTTCTAGGGACACATCTTTTTTCTTTTCGAAAGAGATTATCTACGGGTTTAAAGCAAGTTTTAAGATATGCAGTGTGCATAAAGGATCCCATCTATAACTTTTTATCTGTGAATAGATTTCAAATTAACCTGTCAAAAATAATCGACATACAAATACACTGTGTCGCGTTCAACTTTTTTGTCAATAGGTCAAAGGCCAAGGTCACGAATTTCGGGTCCCGTCTGTAACGTCTTTATCTATGATGTCTTTAAAGACATTTTCTGACCTACTTTTGGTGATAACGCCTAGCCAGGCAATCTCTTAAAAAAGCATTCGTCTTGTGCACATGTCGATAGTAAAGAACCATTGAAGAGTCTCATGTTAGGCCCACACCATATATTTGATAGTTTGGATAGTAAAACCCATTGAAAATCCCCCTTGAGATATAGAATGTAATGACCTCTTTACAAAACTTCAGATGGCTGAGTCGTTGCATGCACACTGTTCTCATGCTTTACCTGTATTTTTACGTTTAGTGAGAACAACTGGAGGTCAATAAATGGACTGGGTTAATGTTTTTTAAAGGCATTACATGACTAAGCTTGGGTGGTAACACATATCACCGTAGCAAGTTTGATTTAAAGCATGAGCCCATGTACTTACTCGGCTAGCGTCTAGGAAAAGAATCACTCAGGCGGCTCATGTGAGGCCCACACCTGATGTTTGATAGCTTGGTTAGTAAAACCCATTGATAAACCCATTGCTATCTATTATGTAAGGGTCTCTATTCAAAGCTTTAGATGGCTGATCCGTTGCCTGAACAATTTTCACATGATCTACCTGTATTTGTACACCTAGCGAGAAAAATAGGGATAGGGGGGTCAATAAATGGACTGGCGTAATGTCTTTAAAGACAATCCTTGAATCGCCGTGTGAAGTGGCGATCAAGAAGCCCCTGTTACGCTAACAAATCTTTTCTACTTCGCTGTTGCCGCTCCTGCTATGATTCGCGGCATTTTGATAAAAACAATTCGAAGCGTAGCGGAATCGCCGCTCGGTGAAACTGGGGTAGATCCATCAAACGAAACGCAATGCAATGACATATAGTAATTTACACATTTGTCTTAGATTCTGGTGATTTTTCTTATTTGAATGAGCTGGTTTGCAATTAAACATTGAATCCGAGGAAAAGGGTTAAAACTATATACATGTTACAAATCCACTCTAATAAATTTTGTTTTATACAATCAATTAGCCTTCGTTTTAGTGGTGGTAATGGAGAGGTTTTACGGTGAAAAATAGAGGGGTTTTAATGTATGTCCTTCCCTACATACGATTTTTACCGAACAATTGTGCATGCACACACACTCAAAAGTTTTAACGTTCATTTTACTCATTTTCCCATAGCCTGTTCCTAATTTTGAAGACAGGTGATTACTTTTTTACCCCGCTTTAAGCTACCATCTGCTTAGATATAAAACATATTTCTTATAGTACACATTTATGACTGTATAAATTTAGTCCAGGACAGATAGGGTTTTACCTCACACAAATTGCAAAAGAAATAAAACTATTTCCATTATGTAGATATTAGACAAATAAGGCTTATGTAAAAAATCGCCATAAAAATCCGGTGCGGTTTACGAAATATTCGCGAAAATATATGTCCATCTAGTTTACAATTCTGCTGGCTGACATGAGCCACCATACCTGCGTTGTTAAGCACCGGCAGATGTCAGATAAGATGCAGGCACTCGGCATTTTCCAGTGATTTCCACAGTTTAATTAAAAGGTAAGTAAAACCATCAAATAAATAATGAAATTTACCAGACAATGTTTAAATCCACCTTATTCTAAGCGCACAGCCTGAGTATTAGCATCTGCGGTATAAACACCTGAATGCGTGAAGTTTACAAACTATTGATGACGTCATAATAGTATTACTATTGATGACGTCATAATAGTATATGTATGTCCAGAACGCCTTCTTTAAATCAAGATTGTGTTACGTGCATGTGTTTAGAATACAAAACATGTTGATAACATTGTATATTATTAACTTCCTTTACTGTATTTGCTGTTGTTGATAAAACTAAAGAATTAAAATGAATTTCATTACTGACGTACGTTTTATAAAAAAATCTACGGAAGCCCATTTTGGCCATAAGATGGCTATATTTATTGTTTGTTCTGAAGTACTTTTTCGCGATAATAATATGTTATTAAAAGTATTTTGGTCACTCAATGTACATGAGATCACTATTCTGTCTGCCTGGCTGTCCACCTGTCTGTCTTTCGGTATGTCTGTCCAGCACACACTCTTTATTTATAGTGATATGAGAGAAAACTTGAGATCCCTTGTTTAATAGGCTATCCTCCGAAGGTCTTCGGAAAAACAACAATATACCCCGGTACGCTATTTTCATTATGATCTTTATATAGGGTAATGTAATAGGATATACCTGTTTAAAGTATAGTTCCTTAATATGTTCAGGGTATCGAAATTAGCTGTGCACATTGGCCTTGCTTTGGTTAAAGAAGACAGGAGATCGAGATTGTAAGTATAATCTTGATACTTAGTGAACGCTACTCTGACTGGTTCTCAATCTGTTTGTCTGTCTATTTGTCTGACCGAGTGTCTGTCCACCATATTCTCTTTATTTTCAAGCAGGTAACACTTGTGTTCCCAAACCCTTGTTTAATAGGCTATCATCCAAAGGTCTTCGGAAAAACAATATATTTTTATTATGATATATTTTCAGGGTATTGTATTTTGCTATCTCTGATCTAATTACATTTCCATAATATGTTCAGGGTACAGAAATGACATGTGCTCATAGGCCGTACTTTGCATAAAGAAGACTAAATGATATTATTATTGGTCAACTGATGGAGAAAGAATGTTCTGTTTACAAAAGAAACCCATTTTCGTTCAAAGAAGGGTCATTTCTTGACAAATAGTGCAAACAAACAAGATTTAATTAATCTTCTTGCTGAAACACTCATTCATCGGTGAAGACACGGACTTCTCGTTCTCTTGTGCTACCATGCCGATCTTCAGACAAATGACATTATCTTTCGAACAGACAAAAACCCTAGTTCAAATCGATGGCTGAAAATTTGGAGCATTCAGAAAATCAAGAAGTTTCTTGGTTTGCAAATGTGTTATATCCTTCCTGCCTTACACGCCTTTACTGGATGCGATATAATTCGCGCATTGTCGCGATTGGTAAAGGGAACACTTTGAAAAAGGCAAAGTCTAGTGAATTGTTACAGACATAATTTGCAGACTTTCAAGAAGGAACATCACACGAACAAGTGACCAATGTGTTTGAGAGGATTCTTGTTGCACTGTACAGCGGACCAAGCTTCAGCGACTTGAACACTTTACGCTTGCGCCCTTTCACTGAGAAGACTATCAACAGTTTGAACACTGTGCAGATACATACACTGCCACCAACGTCCTCTGAAGCTATATACTACTGTCTCATCTTTAGACTCGAGAGTGAACTGAAGCAGCAGAAATGGACGCAATTCTTTGGGGATGGAAGTTTGACAACAGACTATATCTATATGTTGCTGTTGAAACAGACATACCACCAGCTCCAGCAGAACTTTTTGCAATACTATATGCAAGTGTATACATAGTCAATTGTGACTCCATGCGATACTCATGCAGAAAGCATTGGCTTAGTGTTCCGTTGTGTGAAAATAATACAGATGTTCCAGCTACTCTTATTGTCCTGAACGTGACTTCAGTCTGGAATATAATATATAAACCTATATACAAGCCACAGGAATGAACTCTTTCATAGCGTAATCGAAAATGGGGCGACTCAAAGTCACGCCTGCATGACTATTGAAAACATTGTACATGTACATATATATAAACACGCAATATGTGCTGGTTACCTTAAAAGTCATGCTGAAATATGACTATCAGTGGTCATACATGTAGGTGAGACTTTGAGTCGTACCGTTACCGACTACTCAGTGATAGAGTTACTATAATGCGCAAGCATTACTGGGTCCTTTTAGACGTGTTTAACCAGATCGCCAGTCTGATAAAAAAAATTTATAAATTCAAATAGAACTGTTTTCATCTAATATTGTTTCTTATAACATAACCTACGGTTCGAGCGGTAAATAACACCCATTGTTTATTTCTCGTATATAACAAGTGGTTTAACTATGCAAATGAGGTTGTCTCACTAAAATGTGTATCACTACGCACTGTCAAAAATGTGTAAACAAATATAGTGTCGGTGATCGAGTCGCTATAGATTGGAAGGGATAAGAGGTGCTTGCTCCCTTGATTTATTCTGAATGAATCGGAATTTACCTTTGAACTACCTTTTGCATGTTTACTCAAATGAGCACTCCATCCACGAGCCACTCATCGACTTATGTAGGACAGCTAGCAAGCTAAAATAAGTATCGATGTGATATAAATGATATTGCCAGGTTATGTTATAAATAGAATCTAACATTCGTATTCATAATGTATTGGATTTAAAAAACTCGGCAAGCCTCGTTTTTATCGTTTTCTAAAATACTAGTTTACTTATGAACACTCGTATATATGTCACAAACGTGTAGATCTATATCAGAAGCTATATTAGATATATATGTATTAGCTAGCGATACGCACTTACGCACATGCGTAACATCAATTTGAAAAAGGAAAAATCAAACATGGCCAAAAAATGCATTATAATCGAAGGCTAGGGGGTGGGATGGGGGTTAGACATTAATGTCGAAATCCTTCCAATCACATTTCAGAGCTCACAATTTCATTTCTAATTTCCATTTATCTCCCGGGGGAGGACCCCTGGACGCCCCACCAGTAGTCCTACTTGTCAAATTCAATATTCAGAAACTCTAAAGGTTAGTAACTACAAAGTCGGCAGCTTAACTCTTTCCTCCCTGAATGGACAATCCCAGTTTCCATTTTAGTCTAGTCCATTTCTGACTTTTAAGGGTTGCTTTTGTCAATGTTTTGTATTATGACAAACAGCGAAGACCCAGATCAGATCATGGTTTTCACTGTTTGCATAGGACAAGTGCACTTTTCACATGTATGCGAGACTAGGGTTCAAAGGGTTAAAACGTACAGTGCTACATTACCTCTTGGTCGTGTTAAAACGGAATACTTTTAGCAGAATTAAAGGTTCGTCGCAAAACAATTATGTCTAGATCTAATATAAATGAGCTTTTAAAAAAATTAAATGGATCACATAGATCGTATAATGCGTATTTAGTGCCCCAAACCCACAAAACACACTTCAGAGCTCACAATTTAAGTTCTTATTTCCATTTTTTTCTCGTGGAAGGTCCCCCGGACACCACCAACATTTGTCGATCTCAAGTTAAAACTACAAAGTCGGCAGGAAAAACTCATAAACAGGGCTGCCATTTCTCCGAAATTTACCGAAATCTTTTGATTTTTATCTTAGCAGATGGTACATGTAGCTTAAAGCAGACTGAAAGTAAAGCAGAATGTGCATTAAAGCACATTCTGCTTTAATTTCAATCTGCTTTAAATAATCGTGCTGGAAAAGAAAAATATTTGGAAATCTTAGTAGTTTGCATTATCAACTTATGGCAGCCCTGCATACAAAACTTTATTATCTCTTATATAAGGGAGCTCTGAACAAACGTGTAATTTATCACACAGATCGTATTCAGTGCCCCCAAACCCTCCAAACACACTTCAGAGCTCACCACTCCAGTTCTAATATTTCATTTTTTGTCCGGGGGTGATCCCCCCCGACTCAACCTAGCGTTTGTCAAAAACAAGTTGCAGACACTCAAAAACTAAGTAGATCTAGAAACCTAAAAATAATGTTTAATATGTCTAATAATAACGGAGCTTTGAACAAAATTGTATGGTTCACATGCATGGTATTCATTGCCCCAAAATCTCTCCAAGCACTCTTCATAGCTTACCATTTCAGTTCTTATTTTTCTCGCGGGGGATACCCCCCAACCACCACCACCATCAGGAGGGGGCATCCCTCCAGCACCCCCAATATTTGCGTAAACAGCTACGCCCCTGTAATATAGCGCCTGTTCTTCGTTTAAACTTTGTGTATAGCAGTAAAACTGGAAACTTTATATTTTGTGCTTCTCAATTCATTATCAAGTATAGTCTAGCTACAGTGGAGAAAACGATATATTTCACAATAAGCGCTTTCCCATTGCAATAAGTTGGAGTCCATATCAGACGCCGAGTAATTCGACGTCTGATAAGACTCAAAACAGTTTGCCACTCAGATTGAAATAAATAGATCTAGATAGAAATTTAAAAAAGGGTAATTTTGTTCACTTCAGTGCTTTGCGCCTGTGTTTTGTAAATATCAGTTAATGTCAAGGTCATATTTAGATTGTGAAGGTCATGTAGTGCATTTTAACATGTTTGGTTTATTTATTCCTTACTTAGAAAGGATTCTGCATTATATCAAGGTTTTATACCATTTATAACGGTTGTAAGACTATTCCAATAATAAAACAGTGTGTCACATCTGAACGACATTTGTTAATTTTTGTCAATTTATTACTCCTCGGGTACCATTTTGCAGGTGAAAAAAATCCAATTTGCGCACACACTATCAATGGCGATTTTTAATACATGATAGAACACATCATATAGTTCCCAAATATATTTAACGCATTTCTTTTGCAATTTGTTTTAGGTTTGGCGAAAATTTCACCTATCTGTCCTGGACTAATTGGAACTGTGTTCTTCAGTGGAGGAATAAAAAACGTAAATATATTTAGAATAGTTTGTGAATACAAAGCATGGACGCAATAGGCAATAATGTATTTTACAAAAAAAGTATGTTTGTTCTTATAGAAGTTCAAAAGAATTGTTTTATGTATAGGGTAACTAACATTTAGTTCCTTCATATATAAGTGATTTATTTCCACCATATGTATTTGAAAGAACAGAGTACTCTCTAAGAAACCAACATGACCTTACTATTCCATACTGCAGAACAGAAATTATGCGAAAGTCTTGTATACCTAGTTCCATCGCGCAATGGAACAGCTTACAGTCAGAATTTAGGTATGCAACCACACTTTCTTCATTTAAACAAAAAATAAGAAATGATAATATAATAAAAATTCCAACATATTTCTTCCATGGTAAACGTCAAGAAGCAGTTCTCCATGCTAGACTCAGGAATAATTGCAGTAATTTAAATAATGATCTGTATAATAATTTTCTTGTACCAAACCCCTACTGTTCTTGTAATGATACCCAAGTAGAAGACGCTGAACACTATCTTTTTGCATGCAGTATGTTTTATAATCACCGCTTAGAAATGTTTAATAAAATTAGAGCTTTCCATCCACTAAATACTAATTTGTTGCTTACAGGTAGTGACAATTTGTCCTTTGAACAAAACATAATTATTTTTTATGCTGTTCAGAATTTTGTAAAGAAATCCAAGAGATTTTCGGATAACTGATAACTTCTTATATTGTAATTGACTTTAAAGTTTTGTACAGAGCTCCAGATAAGGGAATATCTAAAAACTAGGATCTCAATTTCTGAATTAAACCCTTTGGTGTCACTACAAATCGGAATCGTCTTACCAAGACGATTCTAATGAGTAGTCACACCAGAGGATCTGTTGCCACTTGAGCCTAGGTTGTGACTACTCATACGGTTTCAAAGTTAGTGGTTTGATCAAATACATTGCTCTTATCTGGAGCCCTGCTTGTTAACACTGTTTCACGGCAATATTTAAGTGTTTCAAGCCTTAAAATGTGATTAGCCCCCACATGACTTTTTTGTGTTTTCAACGTACAGTTTGCGTGTCTTTGGCGATCACTATCTACTTACAGGGTTTACCCAAATATAACAACTGCTTAGTGTAGGACAGAACTTTAAATAGGTAATTCCGATAAGAAAGCTGACATAAGTTTTAAAGACATGCAGTTTTGTATGTTTAGAAGTGGTCGTTCGGGACAGGCCTGGCTGTATCCTCAAGTAGACTACCTAGTACTTAAACTTCTGTTCTTATTTATTCTCTCCCTGTCTCAATTTTTATCTATTTTCTTTTTTCTGTTTCTTCCTCTACATTCACTTTCTTGTTCTTTATCTTCTTGTTATGTCGATTTTAATATTTTTCTTGCATTAGTTATGCACAGGGCTCCAAATAAGAGGGACTAAATTATCAAATAAAAAAATTAACTCATTTGAGTTATGAAACCATGCGAAGTAATTACTCATTGAATAACATCTCGAATAGAAAATTGTTTTAGATGGCTGGTACCGTTGGCTAAATGAAGAGACAACCGTTTCTTATCATACTACCCCTTATCTGGAGCCCTCACTTATGTTTACGTCATAGGTACCTGTTAGTTCGTGTTAGTGTGTGTATGTGTGTGTGTGCGTGTGTGTGTGTGTGAGTATGTGTGTAAGGTCAATGTACAGTGGACACTCTGGAACAGGTGTACAATTTTACTAGAATTTTGGTAATCATATGCGGACACAGGATGATGTGGAACGCTCCTTATGGAGATTTCAGCGTCACTGTGTCATGCAGCACTATACATCCGTAAACCATTCGTGGTTCTTTTACTTCTTACAGAGTGACTACTGTGCAAATGTACATAATTTGTATTTCCATATCATGTGACCATCTGTATATTATTTGTATCACTACTTGAATAGGGGAGGGCCGTAACTAATGTTGGTAGAACTTGTGGCCCGACCCGATTTCATGAATTTGAAATAAAATATGGTTAAACTCAACTAACTAAACTAAACTGGGATATGAATTTCGAAACTTTGAGTTGAACACATTTTAGTATATACATGTATAAATAAGGCGTAGACCATATTGGGATATAAGCAGACCCAGATCCTGTTTTAGCAAGAGCAGACAAATATAACAAACGTACTTTTTTTGTAAAATACATTACCGGTATTGCCTATTGCGTCCATGCTTTGTATTCACAAACTATATATATTTACGTTTTTTTATTCCTCCACTGAAGAACACAGTTTCAATGTATACAGTCATAAATGTGTACTATAAGAAATATGTTTTATATCTAAGCAGATTGTAGCTTAAAGCGGGTTAAAAAAGTAATCACCTGTCTTCCAAATTAGGAACAGGCTATGGGAAAATGAGTAAAATGAACGTTAAAACTTTTGAGTGTGTGTGCATGCACAATTGTTCGGTAAAAATCGTATGTAGGGAAGGACATACATTAAAACCCCTCTATTTTTCACCGTAAAACCTCTCCATTACCACCACTAAAACGAAGGCTAATTGATTGTATAAAACAAAATTTGTTAGAAAGGATTTGTTACATGTATATAGTTTTAACCCCTCGCTGCCTTTCCCCGGATTCAATGTTTAATTGCAAATCAACTCGTTATCATTCAATTAAAAAAATCAACAGAATCTAAGACAAATGTGTAAATTACTATATGTCACTGCATTGCGTTTCGTTTGATGGTTCTACCCCAATTTCACCGAGCGGCGATTCCGCTACGCTTCGAATTGTTTTTATCAAAACGCCGCGAATCAAAGCAGGAGCGGCAACAGTGAAGTAGAAAAGATTTGTTTGTAGTAGAAGCGTAACAGGGGCTTCTTGATCGCCACTTCACACGGCGATTCTAGGATTGTCTTTAAAGACATTACGCCAGTCCATTCATTGACCCCCTACCCCTATTTTTCTCGCTAGGTGTACAAATACAGGTAGATCATGTGAAAATTGTTCAGGCAACGGATCAGCCATCTAAAGCTTTGAATAGAGACCCTTACATAATATATATCAATGGGTTTATCAATGGGTTTTACTAACCAAGCTATCAAACATTAGGGGTGGGCCTCACATGAGCCGCCTGAGTAATTCTTTTCCTAGACGCTAGCCGAGTAAGTACATGGGCTCATGCTTTAAATCGAACTTGCTACGGTGTATGTGTTACCACCCAAGCTTAGTCATGTAATGCCTTTAAAAAACATTAACCCAGTCCATTTATTGACCTCCAGTTGTTCTCACTAAACGTAAAAATACAGGTAAAGCATGAGAACAGTGTGCATGCAACGACTCAGCCATCTGAAGTTTTGTAAAGAGGTCATTACATTCTATATCTCAAGGGGGATTTTCAATGGGTTTTACTATCCAAACTATCAAATATATGGTGTGGGCCTAACATGAGACTCTTCAATGGTTCTTTACTATCGACATGTGCACAAGACGAATGCTTTTTTAAGAGATTGCCTGGCTAGGCGTTATCACCAAAAGTAGGTCAGGAAATGTCTTTAAAGACATCATAGATAAAGACGTTACAGACGGGACCCGAAATTCGTGACCTTGGCCTTTGACCTATTGACAAAGAAGTTGAACGCGACACAGTGTCTTTGTATGTCGATTATTTTTGACAGGTTAATTTGAAATCCATTCACACATAAAAAGTTATAGATGGGACATGAACTTTCGGAATGATTGACTGACGGACGTTCGTTCATTTGGAGACTTGCTGGATTTTTCGTTTGTTTAAAAGTACCAAACAATAACACAAACATCCCCAATAATAACAACGGAATGAGTGGATATCAGTTGTTTTACATACCAGATAAAGTGACCCTACGTGCGCTCGGACAGACAGACGGACGATACAGTTTCTACCTGTCTGCGTTCGGTGGCATAAAAAGAGATCTTTAATGCACACTGCATATCTTAAAACTTGCTTTAAACCCGTAGATAATCTCTTTCGAAAAGAAATAAGATGAGTCCCTAGAAAGTCTAGGAACGCATGGACATCATTCCCAGAGTGCAGCTGAGAATTTCTCTATTATACATGTAAACATTTCGAGGAAGTTTGGGAAAATCATTAGAAAACTATTTCAGTTAGAGAGAGGACACGTACAGTGTAACGGACGGAAGGACGGACGGACAGACAGTGTGGTCACTATATGTCGCCCCGCTGGGGGCATAAAAATGTGTCCCTATAAAGACTAGGGACTGTTTGAGACATCGTTCCTAGAGTGGAGCTTAGAATTTCTCTCAAAATAAAGGATACCATTAGGTCCCCACAATGTATGGGGACATAGAGAGAATGGTGTGAGATAACGTCCCCACAACGTTTGTTTTTTTCCTTTAAACACTATACAGTTGCAAACATATAAACAGAGAGATAAGGATAAACAACAAATGCATAGAGTAACTCTCTGGCTTTAAATCATTATTTTCTTATAAAAGAAATAAGATGTGTCCCTAGAAAGTCTAGGGTTGGATCATAATCTTTTTTGAGGAAAAATCTAATACGTTTCACAAATAGGTTTTGAAAATGTATATGTCCATAGTATAAATGTAACTTAAAATCTTTTCTGCGGCAAGGTATTTCACATCCGGAGTTTTATGGTGATGTGATTTACAGACTTCGTAAGATTCTTGGACATATACATTTTCAAAACCTATTTGTGAAACGTATTAGATTTTTCCTCAAAAAAGATTATGATCCAACTATATTGCTGCGCACTTCACGTTTGGTTGTCGATCAATCTACAATTGATAACTATGCTTTCCTCTTTGGTTGTGCGACGACAGACAGGGCTTAGCACTACATGATGATGTATCTTTAAAGCCGTCCTTAACCGGGAGAGTTATGTCGGATTTTCGTGCTTTGTTTTTTCTCTCCCTCTCTGTCGTACCCTAGACCCTTCCATGTCTTACAGTTACTCGTAACTACAGACTAGTCGCTTGAGTACAAATTGACCGTTGCCATAGTGGGTTATTCTTAACACGGGCTTGAATGTTTAATTCTGTCCCATGTTACTAATGATCTTGTCATATAATTTTTGCTAAATGTTTTACATGTATTTACTTACTGTGCTGGCGGTCTTTTTGATTGTGAGGTTGTGGAACAGGGTTTATATTTTATGTACACTGTTTGTCTTTATAGGTGAATATAGGAGATAAGTGTGAGGTTGGGCGCCCCTAAACCCAGGTTTAACCCCCCAGTGGTTGTTAATAATTAATTAATTTATAGTTAATTATTGATTGCTACTGACCGTACCAAGGCGGGCTCCTATATTCACTTTGCTTTTTGTTTGTCTTGCGTGTTTTCTATTTAGTGTGTAGATGAAGGAATGGTATTGCGTATGTGTGTTTGTTCTGGTATGACTGTGTGTGTGTGTTCTGCTTGAGAGGTGGGTGTATTGTTTGTGTTACGTTTCCTGCTTGAGTCTTTCGCATTTATCAGTTTGAAAAAATGTCCCAAGAGTGCAGCCTATAATTTCTCTCTCAGATCGGAGATAGCATTAGGTCCCTACAATGTATGGGGACAAAGTGAGACAACGTCCCCCGAGTGCAGTCTGTAATTTCTCTCTCAAAACGGATATATCATTAGGTCCCCACAATGTTTTTGGACAAAACGAGATTGGAGTGAGATAACCGCCCCTCAAAGTTTGCTGTTTAAATTGTTTGCCTTTTAAACATTATCAGTGTGGTAATACCACGTAACTTTGACGTCATAAAAGCTACCATGTCCAGACGTATTTTGCCTCGATTGAACTTTTGAAAGAGCTGTAAGTATTTTTGTTGCTGCGCAAATGTGACGAGACCACGGCCAATTCGAACGAGAAAGTAGTAATCTTTGATCGTGCCAACCTTTATCGCGGATTAAATACGGTGTTTTTGCTGGAGAGCACGCAAGACGAAGGGCTACTGTGTTCAGCGAAACCAATTTCTCGGTAAAATTCTAGGTTTACGTATCTCAAAAGGTACATTGTCAGCAACATTTGCTGTTAAATGGAGAAATAATCGAAATGTATGCAACTGGTTCTGGAAAACGTAATGGAAATATGTAAAATCAGAGATATACGGGAAAGCTTCTTTGGGAAGAAAAACTCGAGCAAGTCTACCATGGGAAGCGGATTTGATGGTCAAATTAAGTACTGATTGATTATGCCTATTAAAATATTGTTTTTGCCCCTTTATTATTTTTGAAATACTTTAGTACCTACCAAAAGATCGTGGACAAACACAGTTAGCTGGATACACAATTGTATATATTGAACGTAAGGCATATGTAAAAAATATTAATTGAGAGTCAGACCACGTGAAATGCTGGGCCTTATCCTCGATTCAAACTATTTTAAACTCGCATAGTCCGCCTGGTTACATGGCGCATATATGAATTACCGAATGAGATATATTGGACGATATACCGCGGTAGAACATCGATTTTTTCGGTTTTACCATGAAATGCTGATATGTCACCAATCTTGACTAATTGATTGGCATAACTCAAGAAATGCATTAAGACGTCATTTACCATTATATTTTATAACGTCATATCACAACCGTGGTATATCGCAAAATATACCATGGTCAGATTGCTCTGTTTTTATGGTGACGGACGAACGTGTCAAGACATAATTGATAATATTGTCAATTGTCCCTTTTCTCATGCAATATAACACTTACTTAATTTCTACATATATAACGTCATATGTGAAATGGTGGTTTATTGAGGGACAACTATCGTAATCCCTGATTAGACGACACGCGTAAGGCGCTGCGTTTGATCCGCGTTTTAAAATGTTGTCGCCCATGAGCATCTACAGCTCCCTGTGCAGTGTTAAACATAAATGCCATCACAAACTTGTGAATATAGCTGACCTAGGATGACACTGTGTGTTCGGCAATATGCCACCTTTTCCCCAGATGATTTCAGATATTAAAAACATGATCAAAACTAAACGCATGTTCTGTTGTTTTTTTTCAGAATGATGAGAGCTCTAACCTGCGTACGAAAGACGCAAATACAGAGAAAAAGCGAAGAGAACGGAAACGATCCGCTTTTCAGACGGCATGTATAGGCTTCAACAAAGGTATAGTATGTTAAAATAGACATCTGTGATAATAACACACATGATACGACAGGAAAATCACAAGACAAGCCACGAACTCCTAGGTTCAAGAGCCCCTTTAAGAGAATGAAAATTAAAATGAACAAAAGCAATTTAACAACGCCTTCAAAATCACCAAAGAAATATCGTAGAGCTTTTTTTTAATCAGGACCAGACCAGAACAAAGAAAACATCCAAACGCTCAACCATGATACCAGTGACAGCTGCAATGATGTGATCAATGATCAATGCTTGGTGATTTTCTTATCTCCGAAGGTGACGAAATGCAACAGGACATTGACTTGGTTCCATTGGTCATAGAAAATCTATCAAAAGAGGGTCACGCAAAGAACATGCTTCAATTCTTGAAAATGACAAATTTCCACTGCATGGTTAGAAGTGAAAATGTGGATTTGGTGTGAGAATGCAACATAAATGAGATACTCTGAAAGCACTAAGAAGTTTTGGAAATTGGGATATAGGCTGTTCGGAGGCAAGGGAGGTTACTCTGTACAAACATTATTACTCATATTTATATCTGATAAAGACCACACTGTGACGCATTGTTGATATTTTTTAATTCATTTATGACATAAAATTCTCAGTTGAGTTAGTTCAGTAATTACATTCACAGAGGACTGCACTAGTACACATCCAATACAAAGAAATCAAATCGTCACCTAAAACAGAGCAATCTGACCTTGGTATATTTTGCGAGCTCGTATCACGGTTGTGTTATGACATAATAAAGTATACAGAGGATATTGAATGAGTGTGTTTTAAGGAGGGGGTTTATTGAACGAGTTGCATAAAATGGTATGTTGCGAGCCTTGGTGAGCAACATATCGTTTTATCCAACGAGTTCAATAAATTTACTACTGAAAAAACTGAAAACACACAAATATAATGTTCTGTTTATCACATAAACACCAAGTGACAAGAAAACCCGGACGGTCTTACTTTCATTATTCCCCTCGGCTCTTAGGTAAATGATTCGTCATAGGTGTTATTCGCTTCATTCATCCGTAGATAAAAAACATCTATCAAACCAAAAATAAAGAAAAACAACATCAATGTGTTGTGAAAAGAGTTATCTTGTGCCATATTTAAATTACAAATTCATATCGAATCTAAAAATGTTCTAATTTACTTAAAATTATCAAATGACATTCAGAATCTAGTTTTCTTTTCAAAATTACGTCGTTATTGTAGCGTGACGTAATTATTATTGTAACATCTAAATTTGAAAAATAGTCAGAATCACTGTTAATTCTAGAACTCTAAGTAGCCTGATTTGCAGCCTAAATCTGCGGGACTGTTTGGGATAATGTTTTGGGGACACTTGGTTTTTTGTCAACATATTGTCAACTGGGTAGAACTACCGACCTTTTCACCTGTTTGTGTATGTATATTGAGAAATAAAATATTGAAAAAAAAAAAAAAAGAACCACCGACCTTGGGGACACATATGGAAATGTTTTAAATCCCGAGTGGTGATCTCATTTGAATTTTAGTTACAGTAAGTATTTGAATAATAATCAAGGGGACAAAAGCAATAGTTAAATAGGCATAGTCGTTCGTTAATTAATTTGACCATCTAATCCGCTTCCAAGAGAAGCCTTGCTCGATTTTATCTTCCCGAAGTAGCTTTCTGATATCTCTGATTTTCCCGATTTCCATTGCGTTTTCCAGAACCAGTTGCATACAATTCGAGTATTTCTCCAATTAACAGCTAATGCGATTGCAATGTTCCTTTAGAGATAAGAAAACCTAGAATTTTACCGATAAATTGGTTTCGCTGAACACAGTAGCCCTTCGTCATGCATGCTCTCCAGCCAGTTTACCACCTATCTAGCAAAACACCGTATTTAATCCGCGATAAAGGTGGACCCGATCATAGCTTACTACTTTCTCGTTTGAATTAGCCGGGTCTCGTCACATTTGCATGGCAAATAAAATACTTATAGCTCTTTCAAAAGTTTAATCGAGGCAAAATACGTCTGGACATGGTAGCTTTTATGACGTCAAAGTCACGTGGTATCACCATACTGATTATGCAGTTGCTAACAAAAAAACTAAGAGATAAGGCTGAACAATAAATGCATGGAGCTAATAAGAGAGAGGACATTGTAAACAACGACTATTTTTTTTAATTCAAGGGCCATAACTCAGAAATGCCTGTTATCCAACTTGACCGAGATTTTATGAGTATAAACAATTGGAGGAAGATTGATGAACATCAAATGAAAGCTATGTGAGTTAGAGAGCGGGCATACTTTAACAATGCAAATTTAACTAATTCAAGGGCCATAACTCAGTTATCCCTGATTCCATTCGTCTAGTTTTCGAACTTGATCGAGATATTATGCCTAAAAATATTTTGAAAAAGTTTGGTAAAATCATTTAAAACTATTTGAATTAGAGAGAAGAAGCGAAAGAATAATGCAAATGTTATCGTTTTAAGGGCCGTAACTCAGAAATCCCTAATGCAATTTTTGTGGTTATCAACTGTGACAGAGATTTTATGCCTAATAACATTTGTCAATAAGTTTAATAAAAATCAATAGAAAACTAGTTGAGTTCGAGAGCGGACATGGTAAATAAATGCAATTCTATTTCGATTGAAGGGAACTCAGAAATGCCTAATGCGATTTGACTGGTTATCGGACTTGATCGAGATATTATGACTATAAACATTTTGACGAAGTTTGGTAAAAAATCAAACCAAAACTAGTTGAGTTATAGAGCGTACACGAGATTATATTCATATTCACATTTGGAGAAAGTTGTCGATAATCAATTGAAAACTATTTCAGTTAGAGAGAGGACACGAAAAGTGTAACAGACGGACAGACGGTCGAATGGACAGTGCGATCACTAAATGCCAACCCGCTTGGGGGAAGGGGGACGGGCATACAAATGATGTGTCCTTATTAAGTATAGGGACAGTTTGAAACTAGGGACAGTTTGAAAAAAGATATGTCTCCATAGGTCACAGATACCGCCAATTTCTTCTTTTGAAATATGAACTGTCAGCTGCTTGATGCCTAATGATGAGTTTGAGGAAGTTTGGTGAATATCAATTGTAAACTGTTTAAGTAGGAGAGCGGACATGCTTAAAAAGCAATTTTTGATAAAGCAAAAGGGCCCTAACTCAGATATGCCTAATATGGTTCATCTGGTTATTGAAATTGATCGAGGTATTATGAGTATAAAATAATGCAGAAGTTTGTTGAAAACCAATTGACAACTGTTTAAGTTAGAGATCGGACATGGTTAAAAAAGCAAATTTTACCGATTCAAGGGCCATCACTCAGAAATGCCTTAAGCAATTCGTCTGGTTATCGAACTTGACCGAAATTGTATGCGTATAAACAATTTGAGGAAGGTTGGTGAATAATCAATTGAAATCTGTTGGAGTTAGAGAGCGGGCATACTTAAACAATGCAAATTTAACTAATAAAAGGACCATAACTCAGTATTGTCTAATTCAATTCGGCTAGTAATCGAACTTGATCGAGATATTATGACTGTTTTGAGGAAGTTGGGTAAAACACAAAAAAAAACTAGTTGAGTTAGGGAGCGGACACGGAAAAAATGCAAATTTTATCGTTTTAAGGGCAATGACTCAGAAATGCCTCATGCGATTTGTCTAGTTATCGAACTTGACCGAGATTGTATGCATATACACATTTCGAAGAAGTTTGGTAAAAAATCATTAGAAATCTATTTCAGTTAGAGAGCGGACACGATAGTGTAATGGACGGACGGACGGACAGACAGTGCGATCACTATATGTCGCCCCGCTGGGGGCATAAAAAAGATGTGCACCTAAAAAGTCGAGGGACAGTTTGAAACATCGTCCCAAGAGTGGAGCTTAGAATTTCTCTCAAAATAAAGGAGATTCCATTAGGTCCCGACAATGAATAGGAACACAGCGAGATAGGAGTGAGATAACGTCCCCACAAAGTTTGCTATTTAAATTGTTATCCTTTAAACGCTATACAGTTGCAAAAAAATAAACGGAGAAATAAGGCTAAACAACAAGTGCATAGCGTAACTTTCTGGCTTTAAATCCTTATATTCTGATGATAGAAATAAGATGGGTCCCTAGAAAGTCTAGGATCAATTTGAGACAATGTCCCGAGAGTGCATCCTATGATTTCTCTTTCACAAACGGAGATAGCATTAGGTCCCCACAATGTATGGGGACAATGTAAGACAACGTCCCCAGAGTGCAGCCTATAATTTCTCTCTCAAAAACGGATATATCATTAGGTCTCCACAATCTTTTTGGACAAAGCGAGATTGGAGTGAGATAACGTCCCCACAATGTTTGCTGTTTAAATTGTTTGCCTTTAAACATTATGCAGTTGCTAACAAATAAACGGAGAGATAAGGCTGAACAATAAATGCATGGAGCTAATAAGAGAAAGGACATGGTTAAAAACGACTATTTTACCAATTCAAGGGCTATAACTCAGAAATGCATGATGCAATTCGTCTTGTTATCCAACTTGACCGAGATTTTATGAGTATAAACAATTGGAGGAAAATTGATGAAAATCAATTGAAAGCTGTTGGAGTTAGACAGCGGGCATACATAAACAATACAAATTTAACTAATTCAAGGGACATAACTCAGTAATCCCAGTAATCAGGCTGAACAGTAAAGGCATAAAGTTACTGCCTGGCTTTTAAACCTTATTTTCTTATAAAAAAATAAGATGTACCTAGAAAACATATGGTCAGGTTGCGACAACGTCCCCAGAGTGCATCCTATACTTCTCTCTCAAGAAAGGAGATATCAATAGGTCCCCACAATGTATGGGGACACGGCTAGATAACGTCCCTACAAAGTTTTATATTTAAATTGTTCTCCTTAAACACTTTTTCAGTTGTAAACAAATAAACGGAGAGATAAGGATGAACAATAAAACCCATTGAGTTACTGCTGGCTTTAAAACCTTATTTTCTTATAAAAAATTAGAATGGTGTCCGCAGGTCAGAGACCCCCCCCCCCCCCCCAATTCAGCTGGAAACCGTCCTCCTATCCCCTAGAGAGAAAAAATAAATGTGTCCTGATATATGAACTATCAGCTGCTTCATGCCTAATGATGAGTTTGAGGTAGTTTGGTGAATATCAATTGAACACTGTTTGGGTAAGAGAACGGACATGCTTAAAAAGCAATTTTAACTGATTCAAGGGCCCAAAAGAAATGCCTTATGTGATTAATTTGGTTTTCGAACTTGACCGAGATATTAAGGGTATAAAATTGTGCTGAAATTTGTTGAAAATCAATTGAAAAACGGTTTTAGTTAAAGAGGGGACATGGTTAAAAAAACGCAAAGTTTACCGATTCAAGGGCCATAACTCTAAAATGTCTATGCAAATCGTCTGATTATTGAATTTGACCGCAATTTTATGCGTATAAAAAAATTGAGGAAGTTTGGTGAAATTCATTCGAAAATTGTTGGAGTGTGAGAGCGGGCATACTCAAACAATGGTGAAAATCAATTGAAAAATAACTCAGTTAGAGAGTGGACACGAATAGTGTAACAGACGGACGGACGGACAGCGCGATCACAATTATAATGAGATGTGATGTGTCCCTAAAAAGGCTAGGGACAGTTTAAGACAACGTCCCCAGCGTGCAGCTTAGAATGTATCTCAACATAAAATAGATACCATTAGGTACCCACACTGTATTGGGACAAAGTGAGATAGATGTGAGATAACGTCCCCACAAGGTTTGCTTTTTAAAAGCGTTATATAGTTGCAAAAAAATAAGCGGAGAGATAAGGTTATTTTGACGTAACTGAACAATAAAATGCAAAAAGTTCATGTCTGGCAAGGCTAATTCTGTGCGTCCCCATAACGTTGGTTTAAAACTTAACCGTAACTGTGGGACCCAAAACCAGAAAGAGAGAGTTAGAGAGAGAGGAGAGAGAGAGTATATGCAACAATAGCAACAGCTGTAACAGTATACATGGTATAAGATATCAGATAAATCTAAGAGATCGATATATTGTACTCAATCATTTGATTTTATAAGAATATCAACAGTATTTTGTATCGTAAACAACGAACAACTCTTGGTAACAGTATCAGCAGTAGATTCTATTTGTTGCGTAAGTTTTACCCTGAAACATAACTTACGCTATTTATTGATGTATATATCAGGATCTAATGTACGTTCCTGTAGATAAACAGTATTTCAGTAGGCTCATGTAATCAAATTAAATAATTAAGGCTAAAACGTGCTTTGAATTCACTCACGAACGGTGCTCGGATTTCTTTCTGTTTGACAGTTTGACAGATGACTAAACGACAACACAAATAGAGCGTGACCTCGTTCGTACGATACGTAAGAGCTGAGAAATCGCACGTGTTAGACAATAACATTCGTGCCAACCTATGCGGAACCGGAAACAAAAATCCAACGAAACTCTTTTTGTTCAACAATGTTAATAAATAAAACACGAGCAGGGTCAAGCAGGGTCGAGCAGGGTCGACCAGTATTTGAAAAAAAATGTAGCAATTAGATCCGGCGGAAGTACAAAAAGCCGACGAAGAAATATCTATTCAATGTACAGATCTAAAAAGCTGTAAAATTTAACTTTTAATGTATTCAATACCATAGAAGCTACGCTTCGCTCGCTATGATTATGTAATTCCATGTGTAGATCTTTGAACACACATTTCCTGTGTAAAACGAGCGCTATATATATCTGGTATAATAATAATAAAATTTAAAATAAGTTGCACACATTTTAATTTGAAGAGCGATAACTTGTGTCAAAATGGTTGCAGTCAAAATTCAAAACCGTGCGACCTCGTATGTATGTACACCTTCACATACACGTAGTTAGTATATTATGTCCCGGGCAAATCCCTTTAAAAGTGTAAAAAACATTAACCGCACACGACTGTTTCCCTATTTATATAAAAACATTCAAAGCACCATAACCACGGTCCACAATCGAAACAGGTAGCCTCAATGTACAACCCATAGATCAGTGTCGCATTGTAGCGTTGATAAGGGAAGCCTGTGTTAAATAATGGAGGGAAATGAAAACAAACAGAATGCGGCAAAAAATGAGGATCAAACAATTTAAGTGCAAATATATCGATAGTGCTCGGTACATTGCGATGTTTGTTTGATACAACCAAACACCTATCTACCTTTACAGATATATTTTCATAGATGTAAACGAAGGAAAACAAGTGGCACATGTCGGCCGAAATCTCATGTAAAATCACATAAGTGAATGAAAATATACACAAACCAATAATCCTGTTCTTAATCCAAGTATCGAACACGTTAAAGTGAAGTGTGCTTGATCGAAAAAAGTCCTTAACTGACAATTTTGACGGCAGTTTGATACAAAATCAAGTTTTAATTCAGGTCTTGGAAATCAGGGAATGCTACGGGCCCGCCTTGCATCATAGAAATCCATGGTCTCCTCGATAATTTCAGGCGAATGGTCGCATTGATAGTTAACAAAGAGAAATGCGGTATTATATTAATATATAGTGCACATTATTGCATTTTTCAGAGAGCGCCTTTACGAATAAACATAAATAAATTAGTTTTAGATCCCAAAAGGATATGGAACATTGTTTTCATTTTATTATTATCAGGGGCGTTCTGTCCATAGGATTCTACCACTAAGAGATGAGGTGGGGGACTTTCTACTGGGAGATCATAACCGGGGGCTGAGGGTGCCTTTGTCCTAGTAGGAAGCACCTTTGGTCCGGGGTGGCGGCTTATATCCTAGGGGAGCTTATGTTCAAGGGGGTTTGACATTGAACCACAGAACTATCGTATGTCGTATGAAAGACTATTTTAAAGCAAGATGATACAGCATTCTTCATGTACAGCTCGCTCTCGCCATGCATCATAAGTATTTAATTTGATAATGGTAATACAAATTCAAAAACTTGAATTTCATCCATGCACATGCACGGATCCAGACGTAACCAGACCTTTAAATTACTGATTTAGGCTAGAGACCTGACACCGGTCCAGCACAGATTGGATACAATACTTTGTAAATATGTTTAAAGTACAAAGTCAAAATAAAGATTCAGAAATATCCGGTGG
This sequence comes from Gari tellinella, assembly GCA_922989275.2. Classification (NCBI taxonomy): domain Eukaryota; kingdom Metazoa; phylum Mollusca; class Bivalvia; order Cardiida; family Psammobiidae; genus Gari; species Gari tellinella. The sequence continues at coordinate 1,246,160 of OV277858.1, forward strand.
GACTTGGCTTCCGTGCCACATGCTCCACTCACGATGCACATTTAAGTGCAAGTACAGTAGTACTACGATAACTTATTGGATCTACTGAAAACACTTTCCGTGTCACAGTATACGATTTACTGTTGCACGTGGGAACCTACAGTATTTACAATATATAACGTGCACGTATATATGACCAAGAAGGTCTACTGGATCATTATCACCATCGCATGTACTGATCTGATGATCTGAATGCGCCGATCCGGGGGGGGGGGGGGGGGGGCTTCCCCCAATATTTCCAAAGTATTGATTGTGTGTACATGTGTTATAAAAAATCCTATTGTCAAAGGATGGGTCCCATGATATCGGTTTGTCCCCGTCGGGGTTTGTATTAAACCCTTTAGTTTAGCAATAAAACGATCGATTACAGGCGCGGATCAAGCAATTGTTATCGGGGGTCCAATATTTTGATGACCTTATTTTAATACATGCTTTTTCGTAGTAAAATATAGGGTTATAGCTACACTCACCCAAACAAGTTCCTTTACGCTTTTATTTAGAGAATATATCAATAGTTCGTAGGCGTACTGTTAAATTCGTTACATTATATTGTTGAATTATCGTCGAGGTTTTTTACTGTGTGATCAAGCATGATCATACTTGTTTATCGTAGCCTCTAAATTGATAAAACGTATTCATAACGTTGCATGTGCATAGGCGTACATGCTTCAGGTCACAGGGGCGGAACTCTGTCACACAAGAGCTGGAAACGGGACGACGCTCGGTCACACCTGCACGACGATTTACATTGATGATTTTGTAAACACGCGCGGTGAGTGTACTTTCATTTTTGCAAATGCAGTAGCTCAGGTATGTCTGAAATATATTTTGTTCAATTGAACTTGAAATGTTTGCAATATTGTTTTAGAATAAATATAAGATACAAATGACAAGTTTAAAGGGATTTGCAGGTATTTTAAATAAAGAATGGCCTGTTAAAGTCATCGTTTACCTTAGAAATGTCTGTTTAACGTCTCTTTGCTACAATAACTCAGCAAATTTTCTTTGGAAATCAAAAAAAAAGTTTTAGTTAGTTCATTCATGCAAATTACTCATAAATCAGCGAATTATCTTGTATTTGCTTTAACCAAAAACGAGAAAATGAGCATCTAGTGGACAGCAAGTGAATATTGTGTATGTAACGCACACCGTAGACGACGTTTTTTCTTGTGTAACGCCTGCATGTCCACTCTGTTTCAGAAACGGGACGATCATGAAAATCAGTGTTGTTGAGGACGAAACACTGTGAACATACTACATGATACAAATATCATTAGATCTGCAAGAAACTTATTCAAAATGTTTGTTTCATTATTTTCTAGGTCAAGTTTGAATGTGGGTTATGTCCTGTCAAAAAGTAGGAAATTTGGTCAAATAATTTAAAAAACTCTGTGAACCTTCTAGAGGCAACACATATCATTGAATTGTAATGCAATTTGGTCAAAATGTATGTCTTATTGATATCTAGGTCAAGTTTGAGTAAGGGTTTGTGTCGGATTAAACACTAGGCCTCTAGGTCCAATCATAGAAAGTCCGTGTAAACGCTATAGAGGCTACAAATATCATCCGTTCCTCATGAAACTTAGTCAAATTGTTTGCAGTATTGATTTCTAGATCAAGTTTGAGTTTGGGTCATGTTGGTTTAAAAACTAGGTCAATATGTTAAATCATAGAAAAACCATGTCAACATTCTAGAGGCTACAGATCTCATAAAACTTTCACGATACTTGATCAAAATGTGCGACATATTAAAATCAAGCTGAAATGTTAATGTGGGTTACCTCCAATTTAAAACTAGGTCACTAGGTTAAATCAAAGAAAAAATCTCGTTAACACTCTAGAGGCTACACATCTCATTAGATTTTCATGAAACTTGCCAAAAATGTTTGCCTTGTTGTTTTCTAGATTAAGCTTATACCCCCATTCCACGAGACGGTGCTCGATGGCGATCTCCGCGCCCCAACAGAGCGCCATAGGTCGCCTCAGGATGAGGCAATTTAACGGCATTTATGATCCGATAGCGTTCAGATTAAGCTCCGATGGCGATCCGTTAGCGATCTGTAAGATCCGATTGCGACTTCATGGTCATTGGTCGCCACCCAATTCATAAAAATGTTTCGCTCTTGTATGATCAGATTGCGCTCCGTTGGCGTTCCGTTTGGCGCTCAAAGGCGACTAAGATGCAATCAATTGTTTAGTCTGTTTGCTGGGTTGTAAAGGTTTTCTATGTAAATGAATGTTTTTGTTTATGTTCTATTTCCAATAGTTGTTTACATTTTTTAATGCTACTAGTATAAGTGTTCGGTGCAAATGAATGTTTTAATTTAAATTCGAGTTCCAATAGTTGTTTAAATGTTACTAGTATAAGATATATTTCATTCTTATGACATCAGTATTTTCTATCACAAATATAATAGATATTTGATTTAAGAAAATTAAGTTATGATAATGTTGATAATGATATCAATTCTGATTAAAGTCAATATCACTGAAATCATAATTTTAAATTTTTTTCTTTACTTACATCTTCTCCGCTAAATGCATCTTTATTGTCATAACTGTTTGTTTATTTATGTATTACATGCCATTGTTTGTTTACAACATGCATACATGCCTCATGGACTTGTTAGTCTGAAGGAAGAATAAAATCAATCATCAAAATCAGTCATTATCTTTTGCGCTCTATTGGCGCTCCGATGGCGACCACTGCGACCTATGGCGCTCAAAAGAGATCCGATAGCGATGTCGGCGACCGATTGAGATCCATTACCGCTCTGTTAGCGCTCTACTTGATCTGATTAGGGAGATATCCTATGAAGACCTGTGGCGCTCTGCCGCGCTCATTCGTTTTAAATTCGCTAGCAGATATTTAGGCAAATAGACATATATAGCTGGTTTTTTTCTCAACTCAAAGCAGTAACATAGTAATGCAGACGATTCCTATAAGAGCTTTCTGCATTACGTTCGTACTGCTACAAGTCACTACAAATCTGTTTTTTTTTTCATTTAATAGTTACTACAAATGTTCTACCGCACATCAAAGTCAATGTTAAATGCCATTATATTAACACACTTTTCGGTACCATCATTGTATGGGTGTATAACAGTTTGGATCCGGATGAGACGTCGAGTTACATCATGCAATTTGGATATATTAATAGAAAATACTATCGGGTATTTTAAAATGCAGAGACTCACTATCAGATCGCCACGGAGCGCGAAGTATCTACTGATTGGCATTGTTGGATGATGATGGCGCTCTAAGGTGATCCGATAGCGCTCTAGTTACGATCTTTGCGATCAAGTAGCGCTCCGATGGCGACTTAGGCGATCAATTAGCGATCTGATGGCGTTCTGGCCGGAGCGGCACGAATCTTTGTGCAAAGGAGTAAACCGACGGCGACCTTGGCGATCATTGAGATCATATAGCGATCCATTTGCGCTCAGGTAGCGCCCTGGCGACCTCGGCGCTCTGCATGGCGACCTGCGGTGCTCTGACAAAGCGCCATAGATCGCCGTCTCGTGGAATGGGGATATTAAATGTTGGTAATGTCAGATCAAAAACTAGGTCACTAGATCAAATCATAGAAAAACCTTGTAAACAACCTAGAGGATATAAATCTCATTAGATCTGAGTAAAACCTTGGTCAAAACGTTTGACGTTTTAATTTCAAGGTCATGTTTAAATGTTGGCTATGTCGGGTTAAATACTAGGTCACTAGGTCAAATCATAAAAATACATTGTTAACACTCTAGAAGCTAAATGGCTCATTTGATATTGATGATACTAGCTCAAAATGTTTGCCTCATTGAAATCTAGGTCACGTTTAATGTGGGTAATGTTGGGTCAAAATCTAGGTCACTATAGGTCAAGTTTTACATTGTATACGAGGTGAACGATATAGAGTCATAGTGGCCTTTGTTACTAATATTATCTACAAACAATTTGAGCTTTCGATTGGATAAACCCTCACTTGACGTTTGATCACCTCGATGCCTCTTTCAAATCGCCAAAAGCAAACGGGGCATCAAAGAATTTGTCATGAAACAGGCAAGAATCGTCGTCGCGTTTCCATTACATTGATATTGGTGTCGCCCCGGTGTTTGTTACAGCGTCGTCCTGCAAGCGTGACATTTTACTTTTGAAACTACTGCTTATTTCCGCCATACGACTGATCGAAATTACATACAAACTCAAACTTATTAGTGTTTATACATAATTTGATTATTTACATATCATTTTGCTATTTTAGCTGTTGAAGGTCAAAGTATAAAATGCAATAAGGAATGTCGCAGTCAGTTTGGCATTTGTAGCTACAATGTGCCCCTTTTAACCCCGTTACCGTTTATTCTGACATTCATTAAAACTAAATGAATATGAATATACTTATTTCAAGTAATAATTTGGAAAAAACAAGTGCTGCAAACTATCTTAACGGTTCCTTCCACGTCCATAAATTGTTTTCCAACTCAATTGTATTGTGTTCGTTACCTAAATCGACTTGCAGGCGTGACTAACAGTCGTCCCGTGTCCGACTTCTGTGTGACAGAGTTCCGCCCCTGTGCAGGTAGAGTGTCTTCACCCGACAAAACTTTACAAGCGATAAGTATAGGTAAGAAAAAATACAAATTTGACAAGCTCAAATAATGCCACGTCAATGTGACGCAGAACGAAACTAAGCTGTTGGCATGCTACGGGCGGGGTTAAATATAACTGACGTCGCCCTGGACGTCTTGCCTTTGCCCGGTTTGTTGCCTAATTTAAACGCAATTGATCATATTTAGGATGAGTTGGTTCGACAATGCATGTCAAATCATGACATTAACACCATTGGTGACCTGTAAAACGCATTCCAGCTGGAACAGCATACAACGTTACGTGCACTCCATGAGGCGACGTCTTCTGAGATGTATTCGCGTACATGGATGCCACGGTGGTTATTGACTGTGAAAGGATCACAGTTCGTCAAATTGTTCGGTGTGTCCAACCTTTCCGGATAAATTCTGACAAAACTGTGGTTTCTCCTAATTTTGTTTTACACCCCTAAACACTTAAATGAGTCGAAAAGTAATGAAAGGATGATGATTTCAACACCAATATCACACAATTGCCTACAAAGTATTTTAGCTTCTGATTTAACTAACAACTTACTCATTATCGATTGATAAGGAGAAACTATAAATGACTAAAGACAATGTAAAGGGAACTATTTTGGGTAAGCGTATTTTTAGAGGGGGTCCGACCATTTGGGACTAAATGAAACAATACAATTGCGTCGTCAAATAGTTGGAGTCTCTCTTTGTTAGAAAATATGGATCCGCAACCGTATATTGTATTGGTGAGTTAAAGACATTTCCTCAGTCCTATGATGGACTACCCCCATCCCCTCCCCATTGTTCTCGATATGCGTAAAAGTAACGGTAAAGTAGTTGCAAAGTGTGCCCAGCACTAATCTCATGTTGTCTAAAAAGGCCCTGCATACTCTTAGATATTCATGATGGTTTATAGCAGCAATATTTTCTTCGATAAGGGAATGGATTATAGGTGTAAAAGGCGTAGCTATGGGGTGTTTGTTTAGATTATACTAGTAAGACTCTGCAGTAAACTTTTTTCTAATGACTAATTAGGTCTCCAGCCATTTTAGTTTCTACAGGCAGTTAATTAGAGAGGGTGGTGGAATTGTTCAGTTATTGTAATATGCTTTTATCATATAGGATCGGAATGATAATGCATTCTGGTCTTTACTGCCTGCTGCCTGACAAGTAGTTATTATTCTGTAGATTATGGTCAAATTGAAATGGAATCTACTGGTCAATTTCCAAAACAATTTTAACACCCTTTTCTAGTACTGCAGAGGGTATAGTCCAGCAGAAGTCTAAGAGGACCTGGAAATGTGGTCTATAGTTTTTTCTTTATGGATTTGAACAAAGTAAATCATAACTAACAGTTTGCGACCGGGTAACCTTCTGTTATCCTTGAGCAGTTCATGCGATTTCCTGTTTACCCCAACCACATATTCTAACATTGCTGAACAATTGAATATAAGTTTTAGAGACTTTAAATATGTATTTTTTAGCTATTATCAAAGTGTTTACCTAAATACAAATTTAAAAAAAAGTTTAAGAATAGTTTCAGATTCATTGAAATCCAAAATGGCCGCCAAAATGGCTATTTTAAGTAACATTTATCCTTCTTGAGCAATAAAACTACTTATGTGTGTGGTTGTGTGTGTGTGGTTGTGTGTGTGTTTGTTATGGTATGGCTGTGTGTGTGTTCTACTTTAGAGATGGGTGTATTGTTTGTGTTGCGTTTCCTGCTTGAGTCTTCTTTCGTATTTATATTGACTACAACCAATACTTATATGGAACAATTTAAGTTGATTCGTATTCAACATTAACTTCAATCATATCAGCTTTTATTTTGATTTGTTTTCTGTCACTCAGTGCTGAAATAATCCAAAATGGTCGCCGTATATACCTACCTTATTAATTTCTGCTTACATGGATTTTCTTGATTGAGACTTTCATTTTATTTGTTAAATATTTAAAATGGTATTTTGTAAGCAATAAGCAATTAGCAATGAAGTGTCCCAAAATACATAATTTAACGAATCCGCAAAAAACTATACACCATCTCATTCAATATCCAAGTCTACATCATTTTCCAGAGTTAAAAGAATGTTCACCTCATATAACTGAAATTATGGATATTTTTGTCTTGTTACTCTACTTTTCAAAAAACGTCCTGAAATGACTACCCCTCTTTTTTCTTTCCGAGGATAAAAAATTACAAATATTAATAAAAGATCAAAATTTATTCATGCATCTATACCTAAGACATTGTTGTATACAAATACAAGCAGAATAATTAAATAATTTGCATAATACATTAAAAAAAATCTCTTATATTTCGGAAAAAATAATTTATGAGTCAATTTTTTCTCAAAAATCATTTTTTACGTTTTAGCAAAACTGAGATTTTTACAAAAATTAGGAAGGGCCATTCATACTGACTAAACTTAAAATCTTCTACCATGTCTCTTAAAAAACAATAAAAAAAGAATTAGTAGGGTTGATCTTATGTAACTTGAGAAAAATGAAAATGTATTTGAGAGGGGTCAACATTTGTGGGAAGGTAAAATCAAGGAAAACTGAAGTTTTTTTTATAAAACATGCACTGTCATTTGCAAATAGTTGTGGAATTCACAAACATTTCAATGGAATATCTATTGTCTGTTTTACAAATTATTTTCTGCAAGATAAACAATACAGTACATTTCTCGCAATGTTTAAAAAGTCCGCGCTCCCAGCACGGACACTTTTGAATGTCCGCGGGTTTCCAGCACGGACAATTTTTTTGGACCATCGTGGACAAAATTTGTGTCCACCGCGGACAGAAATTTACCCTACGGGATATTTCCGCGGCGGAGTCATCGCTGATTGCGATGGCATCATCGCGGATTGCGAGGCATCATCGTGGACGCTACCTGTATGAGTTGGGAGTCGCTGAATCGCTTAAGGTGAAAATTATCAAGAAAAGATATGCAACAGCTTACTTGTTCATACACGTGTGCATTTTTAACTGTAGAAACCTTTTTGGAATACAGTCATATTTCGAATTCATAATGAAATATAATATACATGTAAATAGCCTACTCTTAAACCCCGAAACTGAAACAGGTTCTTTATGTTAAACTAAAGTCTATAGTCAGGTTGCCAAAAAAAAAGATAAAGGAATAAAAAAAAAAGGTCTACGTATATTGTATTTTAGCTCACAGTCTAAGTTAATTGAAAATCATACGGGATGAGATTAAAAATGTCACTCGTATTCGGTCATAATTGTTTCGATCCATCACGAGAGTTAAAACGGGAGAGAGTTATGAAACTCGGGAAAACCATTATTTGTTTTCAATCCCGTAAACGTGTATCTTCTCTCTATAACGTCCACTAAATGGTTTTAGATAGCAGGTTCTTTAGGTTCTATGTTTTATTGAAAATCGTACGGGTAGAGATTAAAAATGTCCGGTGCATTCTGTAATAAGTGTTTAGAACCAACACGAGAATGAATTTAAGGGGGGAGGGGGGGGGGAGAGTTGTGAAACTTGGGAAAATAATTGTTTGTTTTCAATCCCGTAAACGTGTACCTCCTCCTAAGAAAAGTAGCTAAAAATACAGAATAAAACCTCTCTATCACGACCACTAAACTGTGTTAATTAGCAGGTGTTAAAAACAAGTGCATGCTTAAAGAAAGGTGAACGTAAAACAAGTTTCTGCAGAAACTTTCATGTTTACGTTCATTTTGCTTCAATTAGCCTTCAGTTTAGTGGTCATTATAGAGAGGTTTTATAGTAGACTGAATAATGATATAAGGACCAAACGCATCTACACGATTGATTTTGGCCTCAAAATCTACTATACTGCTACAGGTTTTAATTTTGATCGATCAACTCTGTCAAACACGGGTTTGCATTTTTTCTGAGGAAAGTAATCCTTTTTTACATTAGCCGAGGTTAAAGTTAAGATGATAGATGGTTATAGAAGGCAGTGTTATTTATTTGCAAATGAGAGAGAGAGACACAGAGAGAGCAATACACACACAGAGATAGAGAGAGAGAGAGAGGGGGAGAGGAGGGAGTGAGGATATATATATATATATATATATACAGATAGAGAGACAGAGAGATATATATATTAGCATACCGAAAGAGTGAATAAAGACAAACAGACAGAAACAGATGCATGTAAATAGACAGAGGGTCAGTCAGACAGACAGACAGCTGTTTTCATGTGGAAATAATATGCTGTTAGAGCTTCTTCCCGGAATGTCTCAGAGCGAACGGACAGTACTGTATACGGTCGTACGATTGATTTAAATGTACATGTCAACTAACTCGACCGAGCTTACGTTTTCGTCTCTTTTCATAAACATAATTAAACCCTATTTACCCTTTTTATGACATCGCATACTAAACGGCAATCAAATAAGTTTAGTTTAAACATATTTTACAGGGCTGCCATAAGTTGACATAAAAATCCTAAGATTTTCAAATTAGCATTTTTAAAGTGCGATTTTACGAATCTTTCCTGTTCCCCATCGCCTGTTTCTAGTTTTTTGCCACGTGGCTGCTTAAAGTAGGCTGAACGTAAAACAGAATGCGCATTAAGGCGCATTCTTCTTTACCTTCAGCCTGCTTTGCGCTACCACATACTAGAAAGAATATCCGAAGATTTAGAAAAAATCCGGATAAAGTGCAGTCCTGATTTTATTTCAATTATATCCATAAAATGGGGTTGGGCCACAAGTTCTACCAACTTAGAGACGGTCCTTCCCCTATAGTTTAACAAATACAAATTCTTTTTCGAGAGCGGGCATTAGTGAGCCAGAGAGAGGGAGAAATATAAAGAGAGAGAGAGAGAGAGAGGGGGAAGGAGGGAGACAGAGTATGTGTACAGGTGCCTCCATAACCATTATACATACTCTCTCTCTCGGCAATCAAATACATAAAGCAATTTATACAAATAGCAAACATACATTTCTGACGACCCGTGTCTGTAAACACCATATTGGATCTGCGATACTGTAACTGTGGAATTCTGAATGTCTACTGTCATCTCCAATCCATATGTGAACATTTTAAAAAGAAAAACAGGTGGTTTCGCGTTCTTTTGCAAACTACGTTCTAAAACTAGATTATATTATTGAATTAAAAGAGTCAACAAAGTCTGCATCAGTCATAAACATATATTAGACAAGATTAGTGGTAACTAACGGTGTAGATACGTATCTAGTGACTGTAACTCAGTGTATGATAGGGATCTACTAGAAATTGTTAAACAACTTTTCGTTTACTTTCATTCTAAATAACTATAATGTTGATGACATTTAAATTTAAAATGTATTATCTGGTTTTGAGATGATCGCTTACAATCATGGAGAAATTACACATTTCTCCATGCTTACAATGTACATAATACGTATAGAGATAGATCTTACATCCATACAGATAAGAAGAATCAATCAAATTAATTATGTAAGTACTTCGTTATTGCTGTCTCTCAGTGTCACTCGTTATCTGCCACATTTCCCCATTGAGTGCCCCGATTTCGTGGAACACGTCATCACGTGCCTAGACTAACTGGTTAATTCCGAAGCTGTCAAGACAGAATGTCGACAGAATTGTACTTTTCAACCAATTTATCGAAGTTAATTCCTTTTTATTGTAAAAAATGAAATATTGCTAAATTTACGTCGCCTAATCACCTCCCTTTATTGACAACTTGTGTCCCGTTTCAGTGATATTATCACTGTAGATTGTGTGTGGAACATTTCCCCTTTTTATTGTAAATAAATTATGGAGTAGGTCATTAGTTGTGTGAATTTAGCAAGAAATACAATAACTTGTTTGTTGTTTAGCTTTTTAATTATATATATTGTACTGAAACATGTATGCCGAGTACTAACATAAATCGCTTGATTTAACAGTGTTATGTCTTAAAATACTCTTTGAATTTGACAAGTTAATGTCTGGTCTTTAGGAAAGACGTCCAGATTATTTATGTATGATTAATTTATAGATTAGTTATAAAAATGCAATGTTTAAACTACAAAGTGTTAAATGTTTCCAGTGATAGCTGAACAATAGTAATACTTTGCAATAATCTGCAGGCAGTTTGGATCGATAAGATGCGCCGACCTTCAAATATGCAGTGATATAACTAACCCTCCCCCTCCATCCCCATATTTTGTTCAGCTATTTAAGACAAGTTACCCCTTGGAGCGGGTTGAGCGTGAATCAGATTGTGGGCTTAACGCTTTCTGCTTTAATTGCAGCCTTTTTTAAGCTACCATCTGGTTGCATAAAATTATTTAATATGATGCATATTCATGACTGGTTCAACGATTTTAATGGTCTACAGTGTTTGTAATGCATTGAGTGGCAGTTTTTATCAAATCATGGCTCAAATCTTATAATGCTTACACGAGGCGTCTTTTGATGGGTGGGGTATAGCAGGAAGCTCATTTAGAAGCTTTACGGTATTGCCTTCATCCCCTGTCTGACAGTCATCTGCTTTAACCCTGTGTCTAGTACTGAATACAGGCGGGCGGGTTTAGGGCGGGGCAGAGTGTACATTGAGACGACCTCTGCTTTAATTTCAACCTGTTTTGAGCTATAAATCCATTTCTTTTGATACATATTTATGACTGTAAAATGTGGAATTATTTTCTTTAGTGGCGGAATACATTGAGGGCGTCAAAAAACGAATTTAAATGAATTCGGACACGTACATCGGCTGTTGAGGAAAGTACACACTAAATGTGACATAACTTTTGAGTGTTGTATTAACATTAGTAAAATGTACATATATATTTACAATCATGTTTGTATTAATCTTTTTTTTTTGTCTTTAGGTGAAAGTCAAATATTGTATGGCGTTTTATAATTATTAATTATGTCCTTTGAATCGCAGATTTACAAAAAAGTAAGGTTCTTACATTTCGCTTTCTAAATGTATAGTACATGCATCTGTAAATGTTGTTCTTATATAATTGCATTTCCGAAATAGCCGTGCTTTATGTATAAACTTCAGAAACGCAGATGCATGGGAAAATGATTTCAGTATTCTTTCTTTTAAAGAAGAGGCTATGTCATAAAGAAGCATAAATTTTAACTTTAAAGTATGTTGATTTGTACAAAAAACAACAACAAATGTTGATCTTAGAAGGATGTTTTCATTCGTATTTGTAAGTTTTTGTTTGTTTTACTGTCAAATGTATTTTTGTTTTATTGTTGTTTTATTTGCTAGCCAGGTTTCAAAATATGATATGTTAAACTTATCTACAGAAATTAGTGTTTCTTTTATCAATATATTGGCGATTCGCAGAACGTAAATATATTGTCCTTTAATTGTAGGGGTTTACACAGTAAAAAGAAAAAAATAACAGTTTTTCAACATTTAAAGGATTTAGAAAATAATATATATTGTTAACAAGATACCCATTTCACCAAGGATATGTACAAAACTATATACTCAGAATGGGAGTCTGATTTTGTTTTAAGTTGTAATACTTCACATAGCAGGGGTGTCGCGATATCATTTAATAAAATGGATTTTAAAATTCATAAGGAAATTCACGACACGAATGGAAAATTTGTAATACTAGATATAAGTGTTAACGAATATCGATTCACACTTGCATCAATTTATGGTCCAAAGGTCGACCAGCCGACCTTTTACGATACACATTTTGAGAATATAGATGACTTTGGAAATATATCATATGCAACATGTGGCGATTTCAATTCAGTTTTAGATCCAGAAATATATTATTATAACTATAAACATATAAACAATAAAAATGCTAGAAACACACTGTTACAATATATTTCAAATATACAACTAATTGATCCTTTTAGAGAACTTACTCCTAAAAATAAACTTGATACACAATCTATAGCAATATATTTGTTAAGACTCATCCATAGAGCATAGTTTTTGCTCTGATCATTCAATCGTAACATCTTCTTTCCAATTCAACGAGTTTCAACATAATTCAGGTTTATGGAAACATAACAACTCCTTATTAAATGGTATAGAATACATTAATACAATAAATAGTAAAATTGAAGAAATTAAAGAACAATATTCCTTACCAATATACAACAGAGATGCGATAAAAGATATTCCAAACTGTGAAATCTAATTTAGTATAAGTGACCAATTATTTTTAGATACAGTATTAATTTAATGGAACTACGAGGGAAATCGATTTCATATAGCTCTTATAAGAAAATAATTAATCAAAATAAAGAAGCAGAACTGAAAGATGCAATATATAAAATAGAACAAACTTTAACAGATGAAAATTCAGGCGTGCTTGTTTCTTTACATAGTGAACTAAAACAAATAAATGAAAATAAGATGAAAGGATATATTTATCAGATCTAAAGTGAAATGGAGCATAGAAGGTGAAAAATTAACTAAATATTTTTGTGGTCTAGAAAAATCAAACATGCAGACAAAAACGTTATAAAAATTATAAAAGACGATGGGTCGGAAATAACTAAACAAAATTTGATTCTAGATGAAACAAGCACCTTAGAGCTGATATCCCCTTCCGCAGCGATAGTCGAGAAGAAAGTGGCAAACTTTATTGTGGGAGGAAGGGGCAAATGGTGATCACCTGTCTTTAAAGATCAACATTCAAAAGCTTTTTACAAAGATTTATAAAAAATCCATTTAATTTTGTACATGTTAAAGCCTAAACAATACTAAAATAAAGCCATTTGTAGCAAATCTGAGTATGACAGGGGCAGGTAACTCTTGATTCAATTTCAACAGTAATTAAACACTTTCAAAAACTTATAATTGTGTGCAAGTATTATCAAAATAAATTCAGAAATGTATAATTTAATAGAGTGCAAACACTGTTAAACATGGCATTTTCAACTCATCAATTTTCTTTTTGTATTAAAATGTAAACTTTTAGAGCTTTGTCAGCCATATAACAATATTGTTTTTATATGCGTTTGTAAGGTGTGTCGGCGGATGGCTCCCCGACCCCGACACACCTATGACAGGGACAATAAATGATGTCCTTACTGACAAGGCATGAAGATAAAAAAAGGTGTCTTGTGTCTGAACATACAATAGGCAGATGGACAATTCCACTGTTCTTAACGACATTCAAATGATTATTTTATCATTCTAAATCCTTTCCATCCAATCAGAACGTGTAATTATGTGGCAACAACATGGTGGCAAAATACACAAATTTTGAAATCACCTCCAACTTATCTTATATTTCTTTATACTTCTACTAAGAGAGAGATGTATGAAGATAGACGCGGAAGAAAGAATAGCCTATATCCCCTGACACTGCAAATTGACAATTCCATTTTCTAATAGATCTATTATTAAAGTCTAGCCAATTTTTTTTATTATTTGTTCCCAGACTTCCAAAATCCGGTCCTGGTCAAAGGGATACTACAGGCTCCCTCTTATCTAGGTTTCACTGTTTGCATAGGACAAGTCGTTCAAATCTTATAACGCGCTAACGCTAATCTTTTCAAAACTCAGACGTTTGACTTCACCAGCAATAACATTTAATAACTTCAAATCTAAATATAGATTTTCACATCACAGGAAGTGTAATAGTTTGCTCTATAAGTTCTAACGCAAGATCGAATACATTACGTACAATTAAGCTATAAACTATTTTTCCAGGATTTGATGCAATTTTAAATAGCGCTCAAAATAGACTTGATCGACAATCAAGCATGTTAGCTCATGTCACATGACTGTTTCCTGATTGTGTCATTAAATGATCTATGTAATAAATGATTAATGGAACATTGCTTTAAATCCAGTGTAGCCAATGGTTATGCCCATATACAAATCCGTGATCAGAAACACCAGTTTTGTAACTTGATTAGCTACTCTGTTTGTAAATGACGAGTTGATATATACTCGTTACTGTGGTTAAGTTAGAACAAACAAGAGAACAAAGCCAGTTTTAAAACCTTTCTTAAGTACTCAGGATTCCGTTTCATTTCCTTTCTATAGTTGAGAAGGTGCTATTATTTCACACTAAACGCGTTTAAACGAGTATTCCTTTTGCAGTATGCGGCAATATCAGACGCATAGTTGCCAAAGAAATTGCAACTCAGCTTAAAATAAATCCAACATTTCTCCAAAAAATGCAATGTTTAAATATTTATAGCAATGCGTTTCTTTTGCACTGTCCTACCCCGAGTACAATTTTGTTTGGAAACAGTTTGGGTTTTGATCAGACGCCGCGTAAAATGGCTTTCTATCTGGAGCCAAAATGTTTCACACTCAAGTTTATATTTCATAAGTCCAAATACCTTAAATTTAGATTTGGGGAATGAAATCAAACGACGGTTGTTTAACACTGATTACGTTGAAGAAGGTACAGTGGAGAATCTGTTATTCTTTCCCGTTAAACGCAAACGTACACAAACGCAAAGCACTAAAACGTAGAAAAGAACAACTTTTGGACAATTCTGATATTTCATGTTTATCTTGGTGGCAGACAGTTTGGAGCCTGATCAGACGCCGGGTTACCCGGCGTCTGATCTGGCTTCAAACTGTTTGTAAAAGAAAAAATAGTTTTAGCGTAAACGCGTTTATCGGGAAAGAATAACAGATTCTCCACTGTAAGGGGTTAACCTTTCTACTCGCAATGACACTATAAAGCACGTTTGCAAACAGCTTGGGTCTGCGTAACGCGGCGTCTGATCAGGACCCGAACTGTTCGACACTCTTATCGATATTTATTGAGACATTCAACCTCAAATCTAATTTTAAAAACGTATCTTGAAAACAACAATACTGACGCAGACGACAAAAAGCAGTGAATGGGTAACACTCTCCCGATAGATTTGATCATGAAATGGTTAAGCGAGAAAGAATAACGTCCTCTGCACTGCATTGATACAGACGAGTGGAGAATGTGTTATTCTTTCCCAATAAACGCGTTTACGCTCAAACTATTATTTGCAGTGCAAACAGTTTGGAGCCAGATCAGACGCCGGGTAACCCGGCGACTGATCAGGCTCCAAACTGTTTGCCACCACGATAAACATGAATTATCAGAATTGTCCAAAAGTTGTACTTTTCTACGTTTTAGTGCTTTGCGTTTGCGTGCGTTTGCGTACGTTTGCGTTTAAACGGGAAAGAATAACAGATTCTCCACTGTATGTACTTGTATGTTTGATCTTTCCAGACTGCATTGGCAAGCTTTCCGAGATCTGGAAACACTTGGACAAGACACATACTGGAATACATATCAGGTATTTTTATATTGTTCATCACAAAAACCTTTCTATATATATAGGGGCGTTTGGAAAGTAATGGCAAAGGATCAATAACTCCAATATAATAAGTGCAAAATCCATGTATGATATATCATCTTAAAGAAGAATTCTTTGCCTACACAATGATATAACACACGATAAAATCACATATCTCTATAAGTCACAACATGAATCTAAATGACCCCTACTTCAGGAACTTGGACATAACACTTGTCAGACATTAAATTTTGCCGCAATAACTTCTTTAAGGTATAGCAACTCTTAAGACCGTATATTTTCATCTTATCTCGGCATTTCTTGTTTACAAAATTAGATCCATCTTTGTTTCGCAAGAGAGACTAATTCTTCAGGCGAATATTCACTAGCACTACAAATAACGACAACTCCTCTTACAAAACCGTTAGGATGATATTAGAAGCGACCCAACGTAGTCCGAAACGTTGCAAAAAGGCTGAGGACAGCCGTGTTATGTTTTGTAAGAAAGCGTCATAACATCGTAAGATTTCATGGTCTATTGAATACAGTTTGCGTGTGTAACGGACCATAATTTTTGTTCTTGACAAATATGTAGCGAATTAAACTGTCAAGAAGGATGCCCGCTATCAAATCACCTATACTGTTATTGTCACAGTTTTAAATACATGTCTATAGAGAATACAATATGTGCATACTATCCCGGTTGTTAGAAATGTATAGTGAAACATTGGCTAGCTTTTTGGTATATGTTCAACAGTTGTCAACGTAGTGGAGCGGATAGCTGGTAAAATAGTTCACTTGCGGAGACAAGCACCAAATTTGGCATGCTGGTTCCTTATCTTGTAACTGAATAGGAAATATCGTTGGCCATTCGGACTTTTGCCATTTTCAAGATGGCCGCCACGGTTTTCAAAATGGCGTCATTTTGCATGGTGTGTACCTGTGATTTTTTTCAAATGTCATTTGCATCTCTAAATTTCTTTACAAAAACCACTAAATACCCGTCAGGCTATGACTATATATATAATTATGTATATGTGCAGTGCGCATGCGCTAAATTTGCCATTTTAAAAATGGCCGCCGAGATTTTTCATGGGTTTTGGGTGTTTTTTGGTCAGTTGCAACAATTAATTCTATTTTATTTTGAAATACGAGGGTGTTTCAAAAAGTAATATACTAGATCAATAACTTCAATAGAATACGTGCAAAATGCATGAGTTATATATCATTATAAAGAGCAATATTTAGCCTACACGATGGTAAAACGCACGATAAGATCACATAACTCAATAAGTCACAACATGAACCTAAATGACCCTACTCCAGGGCACTGGACCTTTTTGTGTATTTGTGAGGTAATATCTTGAACAAAATTTGATACTTTAATATAAAACAATGAATTTGAGGTTTCACTAAATAGATTCATTTTTATAACATTTTCAGTACGCGTTTAGTATTAGCTATATGTTCTATATTATATATAATTATGTACATTTAAAACTATGTAGTGTGTTCATACTTGTCTGATGTTATTTGACAGAAAGTTTCATAAAATTATTTTAAATAATAAAGCCGCAATAATAATAAAGATTCCAAATTTTGTTAAAAAATACCTCAACAATACAGAAACTTCGCTGTCTTTTCCAAACTAAAAGGCAACGGTAAAGCTTGCGACTTGCATAGCGATTGCCCCAAATTATGTCCTGCTTGTAAGACAGATATTTTGATATGATACCATTATGTGGAAGTTGTTTACAAGCAAAAAGGTCAAGACGAGCCTCTTTTACTTAACTGGTACGGCTGAAACGACCGTACATATTGACAACAAATTCTTCAAGTACGCCGATTTCATTATCTTACAAAAATAAGTAGAGCTTAAGCAATGGAAAACCAGACCTGCTAAGATGCTGGTCTTTCCTTTGTAGCAAATGATTGACACGGTATCACACCCTCTGAATGCATGAATGAATGCCAATGCTTTCGATCTAGGACCTAGAGATCTAACAATCGAATGAATTGGTATCCATCGCAAATCTCTTTTTACCAAATTTCATCATAAGCTGGTCCAAATGAAATTAATCAAACACAACCACACCTATAGCAACGTCGTATAAAAAAGGGCGCTGTTAACTGACTTTACCACCCATGCAGTGCTGCATGTTGTGCGTGCAGAAACATTAATGTGTCCGCTTCTTCATTGTTGCAAAGTGCTATTAAGTCGGTATCTATAGCAGTGTTGCTTACGGTCAATTCAGATACGACATGATCTTGTATGGGGCAGATCGTGCTGTATTTTGAAGACTTTTGAAATAAAACAAAACTATCACTGAACCCCATACCGAGTTTAACGGCAACAAAGTGCACAGCTGTGCCACGGTAGTGTATACAACCTACTCTTTTGTGAAGCTCACAACTTAATGATAATGATAACAAGATATGTTAATATAACACTATGCCCCCTGATGTGACCATGACCTATAAATGACACATACCTTTGCCTGACATAAACATGTTCTGATTGCAACAGCTTCTAGAGTTGTGTAATAATACCAAATATGACGTCTCTATCACACGTAGTTTCCAAATAATGGCTAATGTAAATTTCAGCATATTTGACCTTTAAATTGTTGGACATGACCCTATCCGCATGGAGTTGAAGAGCTTCTTGAGTTGGGTACACATGCCAATTATGAAATCACATTTTAGTTACAAAATTATTGCAAATGTAAAACTTCGGTCTATTTGACCTTTAATTGACCTCTAAATGACCTTGACATTTGCGGGGAAATAACAATATCTTGTACAAAGCTTAGGCATGTCAAACTATATTCATAAACGGCTAAACAATAATAAATATGACAACCTTTCGGAAATATGTGACGCTAGAGAGTATGAAATGTCCGCCATTTTGTTTTAGCGGCAGCCATTTTGAAAATGGCGGAAATCGCGATGGCCAACGATGATTTTTGAAACAGTATGGCCTGACAAACATGTGTGCCAAATTTCATGCTTGTCTCCACAAGTGAAGTATTTTGGTGAAATGTTGATGTTAGCCGCTCCACTAACGTGGCACTTCAGAATTATACAGTAAAACCTCTCTGTAACTTTAGGATAATATAGTTGCATCTATACCGGCTGTAAAATATTGATAATGTTTTACCTTGAAGATTTTTGACATTTTAAATTAATTATATACAGAGTTTATGTGGTGTTCTGTGCCCTATGACTCTTGTTAGTTCAATTCAGGGCTGCCATAAGTTGACATGAAAAATCCTAAGATTTCCAAATTTGCATTTTTCAAGTGCGATTTTACGAATCGTACCTTTACCCCATAGCCTGTTTCTAGTTTTGTTGACATGCGACTACTTAAAGCAGGCTGTAAGTAAAGCAGAATGCGCCTTGAGGCGCATTCTGCTTTACTTTCAGACTGCTTTTAGCTATCATGTACTGGAAAAAATCAGAAGATTTAGGAAATATCCGGTGAAATGGCAATCCTGTCAATTTTAGCTTACCGAATACTCCTCATTCCTATAAAAAATGATCAGTTTTCAAATCTTTTGAATTGATGTTTAATATATTTCCTATTCAAAATAGGTGATGGTGTTGAACAATCCCATTTTGAGGAAATTTTGCAAACATTTCTCCGTCACACTTTCTAGAAAAAAAGTTAATTTGGTACGGCCAAATGTCTTTATATTTTGGTTTTCAACTGCTCAAGTACTGTTTCTTATTATAAGCAAGTGATTTACTTTGCTCCAGTTAACATTATTGTGCAATCACATAGCCTTTAAAGCGACTTGCAACCGGATAGTATAATTGCAAAAATAAAAGAAAATGCTCAAATAAAACCAAATGTGTAGCATTATCGTGCATCTGGCATAAGAAAAATATGATCAGTCTAAAAACACCTCAAATCCTCAAAGTCCTCAAATCTTCATTTTGTAGATATTTTCCATCATTTTATGACGCAACAGAAACTGAAGACGGGCTCAGACATAAACCCGGGCCGAAGTGTGTACTCTCCATCGCTACACACTGAAGTACGTTAAATCGATTCCAAAGATATGATTAGCACGTAGTCGAATTTACTTATTTTGCGTGTCTGTCCCCGCATAGAGGGTCACGGGTCACCAGAGCTTTTTTGTGTTTTTTTTTAAATGCATTTTTTTAACAGAATTTTTATCCTAAACTAATTCATACCCATTTATATAAGCATTTGACATATATTTACAAATTACTTTTTAATGCTAAATCTGGTTGCGAGCCTCTTTAAAGTCATATGATGTGATGATACCGTAATGATAAATTGTCGAATTTTGGGAACGTTTAAACATATTCATTGAAAAGGCATTTGATTTTTCTAATAATATTATCTTAGTAGGAGATGTAAATGAAGATCAACTCGATCTCTCAAATCATAAACTTAAAGACATTCTTTTAATTAATCAAATGACAAATGTAATCACTGAACCAACACGCGTTACTGACACGACAAGCACCCTCATAGACCCTATAGCTATTTCTGACAATATAACGTATTTAAATGCAGGAACTCACGAAACGCCCAAGACAGTAAGTGATCATTTTGGTACCTATATTTATGTTAAAAGTGACCTGAACGAAAAATCACCGTTTAAACGAATGATATGGAATTATAAACGCGCTGATTTTATTCTTCTCAACCATTTAATTCAAACTACAGACTGGTCCTTTCTCCGACTCGGGACGGTTGATGACGCAACCAAACAGTTTACACAAAAATTCGTTGAACTTGCGAAGATATGCATTCCAACAAGTCAAGTGACGATTAGACCAAACGACAAACCCTGGTACAATTCCGACATTCGTAAAATATCCAGAAAACGTGACAGACAGAAAAAAATAGGACTACGTACAAACAAACCGACTGACTGGCATAAATACAAGCTACTTAGAAATAAGGTTAACAATATGAAAAAATTTGCTAAAGTCCTTTTCTTTAACAATTTAGAATTTACGCTAAAAGATTTAAATCCAAACAATCCAAGGCTTTATTGGAAAATGGTAAAAATGCTTGTAAAAGAGAATTCTATTAAAAACGAAACCATAAATATTCTACAAGATCCTAATGATATGAATACCTACTACTCTTCTGATGAAGACAAGGCAAGCATTTTAAACGAATATTTCTGCTCTATATCAACTGTAGATGACACACATATTTCTCTTCCACATTTTTCACTTCATACAGAATCAGTACTTAGAGATGTAACCATTACAGAACAAGACATTAATGACGTCATCCAAAATCTTTTAATAAATAAAGCAAGTGGTCATGATGAAATTAGCCATAAAATGCTAAAAGAAACAGACCAAACAATAGTTAAACCTTTATGTATCCTTTTTAATAGATCCCTTCAAGAAAGTTGTTACCCTTCTATTTGGAAATTGGCAAATGTAATGCCTCTTTTCAAAAAAGGCGAAAAGTTTCTCGTTTCAAATTATAGGCCTATATCCTTGATCAGCTGTGTGGGTAAAGTCATGGAACGAGTTATTTTTAAATATTTATATAATTACCTACATGATAATAAACTGATCTACAAATATCAGTCAGGTTTTTACCCGGTCATTCAACAGTTTACCAACTCGCTGATATTTATAATCAAATCTGTATGGGTTTTGACAAACGCCAATCAACGTGTATGGTTTTCTGTGACATTTCAAAAGCATTTGACAGGGTTTGGCATAATGGGTTGCTTTTTAAATTACGCCAAAATGGAGTATCTGGGAAAATACTAAATTGGATTCAAGAATATTTATACAATCGTAATCAGAGAGTTTTTGTTGGTTCTTCTTTCTCCAGCACTAAAGTTATAAACGCTGGTGTACCCCAAGGGTCAGTGCTCGGTCCTTTACTTTTTCTTATTTACGTGAATGATATCGCCGAGTCTTTCCTTAGTGCAACACGGCTCTTTGCTGATGATAGCTCTCTTGCAGTTTCGTCGTCAAATGTAAAAGATATTGAAACCGTCTTAAACTCCGATTTGGAAAATCTTTTGTCATGGTCGAAACAATGGCTGGTAAATTTTAACCCTAGTAAAACTGAAGTAATACTCTTTTCCTTAGCACATGTTGATAGACCAACACTCATTTTTGATGATACAGTATTACAATTTACAGACTCTCACAAACATCTAGGTGTTACTTTTAGCGAAGATGGTAGTTGGCATAAACACATTTCCAACTTGATCACCTCGGCCTCTAAAATACTAGGTTCGATGAAAGCTCTTAAATTTAAACTTAATCGTGAATCTTTAAACATAATATATTTATCTTATCTCAGACCAACTATAGAATACGCATCTATAGTCTGGGATAACTGTACACTCCAGGAACAACAAAGTATTGAAAAATTACAATACGAGGCAGCAAGAGTTGTAACGGGTCTCACCCGTTCGGTTTCAATCGAAAAGCTACTTAAAGAAGTGGGTTGGATGTCACTTTTAGACAGGCGAAAAATACAAAAATATATACTTACTTTTAAACAAAAATACGGGTTACTCCCAGACTACCTAAATGAACTTTTCCCTCACACAGTTGATCAAGCAACGACCTATAATCTTAGATCTAGAGAAAATTTCGTTACTCCTATCCGTCGAACAGAAATATATAGCAGATCCACGTTACCGTCTTCGATCAAACTATGGAACGAACTAGATCAGGATCTTCGAAACATCACTTCTCTAGGGGCTTTCAAGTCTGCTATTTCCAATTTATTTACCCGACAGACTGTACCTAAGTTTTATTTAAGTGGCTCACGTTTTTACTCTGTCCACCATGCTCGAATAAGAAATAATTGTAGTAATCTACACCATGATCTTTATAATAACCACTTGCGAGATAATCCAATATGTAGTTGTGGCGATGACCACGAAAATGCTGAACATTTCTTTTTAGATGTAAACTTTTTAAAGACCAAAGGATTCAGCTATTTCGAAACACACGTACATTTCTGCCTCTTAGCACTAAAAAGGTGTTGTTTGGTATTGATGGACTAACGTTGGAAGAAAATGAATTTTTATTTATTGAAATTCAAAGGTTTATTAAGTCCACACAACGATTTGTCAGTTAATTCTATACATGTGCAAACTTCTGTATTTTAGTTTACTATTGTATACTAATAGTTTTGAGAACAGAGACCCCCATGTTTATTTTAATGCTATTTGACGAATGTATTTGTAAATGGTTTGAATAACGGTGAGTTTGGGTGGGGATCCTGGGATCAAAATGCAGAGTTGGAAATGTGAGAAAAATTTTCATTTTTCTCGTTTTTCTTTTTTTTCTTCCTTTTTTACAGTTACCTTATTCTAATTTAATTTTATTGTCAAACAAATGTTTCAATTTAACGATGCTCTTTTCTGTCTCAATATCATTATTGTCTCCATTCCGAGTTTCCTTTTTACTAATTGAAGACAGAATATCGAAAGAAAGTAACATTTATATTGTTTACCGACATGTTTGTGACAGTACGGGAAGGGCCGAATCTAATGTTGCAATAACTTGTGGCCCAACCCTTTTGTTTATATTAAACAAATTACATGATGCTTGTGTGAATATGTGAACTAATTGAACAATAAAATATTATTAAACTAAAATGATAAATTGACATATTTTTAAGAACATGGTTCAGAATTTTTAATTTCATACTTCATATGATGCCATTATTGCGACAATAATTTTTATTTCCTGATATTCACCTCTTCTGCCATATATTTGATGAGAAATGTATCAACAGTTTATAAACAGAATGATAAAAATTTGACCTTAAGGAATATTTGTCTCTTTATTCTATCGAAGATTTTCCGACCGAATAGGCCAGACACATTTTTCAAATATTTTCAATGAGAGACGGCGACAAGCTTTCATATTTCAAAGTAGGGTAATAACATGTAGTATCATTTTAAAATATCAATTTTACATTACCTATACACAACCTTCAGTGTTGGAATACCTTAAAAAACTAAAAAAGAATTTTTAAAACACATCAGTCAATATCTCTAGTTTAATGTAAATAAAACTTCATTACCGCTAAAAGGGTTCACTGTCTCAGATCTAAATATTTCAAAAATAACATTTCTTATTTTGCTTATGAAAAAAAAACTCGACATCTGTTTTCGAACGCTATATTTTTTTCTAGATCAGTATATCTACATTTTGATTTTAAAAGATAAAAATCTACTTCAATGACTTCACTTATAGCCTGGTTTAATTATAAAAATTGAGGGTTTTTTTTAAATTTTTTTTATTATTTTTCATTTATTTAATTCATAATTTATTTTATACGACATTTTTTATCAAACAATATCATTTAAAACTGTGTAGTGCGTGCATAATTGTCCGTTTTTACTTGACAGACAGGTTCATATACACATTCAAACCGCAATTATAATTGTAGTATCAAATTTTGTTCAATACATTACCCCAACAATACACAAAAAGGTCTAGTGTCCTGGAGTAGGGGTCATTTAGGTTCATCTTGTGACTTATCAACTTATGTGATCTTATTGTGCGGCCTCTGATCAGGACCAAAACTGTTTGCAAACGCGCTTTAAGGCATCATTGAGAGTGAAAGGGTAAAACTTTGATATCGCTAAATCACGTAACTTTCTTCCGTAGTTCTACATTCGAATTTAATTATTACGATCTAGCTTGCAACACCCATATCATTGTTTCGAAGTTGAACTTGGCTCTTGTCGCTAGGGTTGAATATATTAAAACAAATATATGACATAACCTACGGGGAGGGCGGTGAATAACATTGTTTATTACTCGTAAATAACTAGGTGTTTAACTGTGCAAATGAGTTTGTCTTACGAAAATGTATATTCCTACGCGCTGTCAAAATGTATTAACAAATATTGCGACAACCTACATTTCTGTCGACTATCGAGTAGCAATAGTTTGGAAGGGAAGGGAAGGGAATGTTTGCTCCCTTGATGCAATCTGAATAGATCAGAGGTTACAGTGAAGAAAACGTTTTTCTTTCCCAATAAACGCGTTTACGCTAAAACTATTATTTGCACTGCAAACAGTTTGGAGCCAGATCAGATCGGTATTTTACAACAGTTGGTCGTTGTGCTGCGCAGGAGTTGACCACTTATGCTTGAGTGGTAAATTCCTGCGCAGCACAACGATCAACTATTGTAAAATACCGTTTAACAACGGTAGAACAACGATTATTTATTAAATAACCGCTGTACGTGGTTGTTTTTTTAGGAACGCTCACTGGAGCAGTCTACAACGATGGCAGACTAAGGGGAGTGTTCAAAGGCGAGGGACACAAGGATAGAGTATTGGCTATAAAGACACACTATCCAGCATCAAAACGAAGAAATAAACAATATGATAATGTCGTTCTTTTAATACGATCTCCTGTGGATAGCGTATCGTCCTTTTACGACTTGACAAAGACCAAATCCCTTTTAAAGATGGTTAACTCGAATGTAGTTAACATATCTGGTACGTCATGAGTAAACCTCGGCATTCTAGTACAGTGGAGAATCTGTTATTATTTCCCGTTTAAACGCAAACGTACGCAAACGCAAAACACTAAAATGTTGAAAATGTCAATTTTTAGTAATTTCTTACAATTCATTTTTATCTGAGTGGCAAACAGTTTGGAGCCTGATCAGACGCCGGGTTACCCGGCGTCTGATCTGGCTCCAAACTGTTTGCAGTGGAAATAAACGTTTTAGCGTAAATGCGTTTATTGGGAAAGAATAACATATTCTCCACTGTATGTACACAAGTACAGTACTGCCTTCCTACATTGGCCATCCGAAAAACGAATCCTTCCTTACAGCAACATTTGCCGTTGTTCCCCAAACCAGACATTTATGTCTATCGCTTTTACTGCTGCAATATAATTTTCTTAAAATTATTGTTTGCTGTTTTTTCTCAATGTTACGTATTAGTCATTTTGACAGCAGAAATATAAAGACAAGTGAAAATTAGTTAAAACTAAAATTAGTTCAGACACCGCGTTACTCGGCTTCTGATCTAGAATCAAACTGTTTGCAACTGTACGCGAAGTTATGCTATTTTTTCCTTCCTACAGTAACTCCCTTCGAACAACATACGCAATCATTGTCTCACGTTGGGTGCTGTTTTAGAGAGCGTGAACTGTATCTGTGTTACTCTCCACTTTAAAGAGGGGCGTGTTAATTTTGCTCGTTTAAACGCAGACAAAATGCACACCCATTGTAATAAAATGCAGAAAATATCAAATTTTAGAACTCTTGAATAATTCATTTGAATCTGAGCTACACACGGTTTGGAGCCTGACAAGACACCGGGTAACCCCGTTTCTGATCTGCCTCAAACATTTTGCAATGAATTTGTAAATGTTTATTGCAAAGCGATAATCTAATTAAAAACTCATATTCTATTGCTGTATTCTGTAATATTCTTCATTTCCCGTGCGCTTTGTTGAGTTTAAACGATAAAGTATAAGATCTCAAATATGTCAACTTTTCAGAATGGTATCGCCATGTTTCCGTGAGTGTAAAAAATTGGAAAGACTTCTACTTAAGCTGGCTACGACAATACCAAGGACGGACAATGATTCTCTCGTACTCTCGACTTCAGCAAGACTTTGTAAATGAAGTGTTCAGGCTGAGTCAATTCTTGAATCTAACCATGAACTACAAAACTCTATGGTGTGCATACGAAAACCAAGAAGGCAAATTCCACAGGGCACATTCCAATACCGATGATAATAACAAAGTGTTTACTGCCAACATGTGGCAAAGGATAGAAAATGTGAAGTCAAATGTTTCACAGAAAATAGCAATGATGTTCGGTATTGATGGGGGTTTTTGACTTTAAGGATATAAGTATTGTAAGATGGGGGAAACGTTGCAGTGGAGAAAATGTTATTCTTTCCCAATAAACGCGTTTACGCAAAAACTATTATTTCCATTGCAAACAGTTTGGTAACCCGGCGTCTGATCAGGCTCCAAACTGTTTGCCACTCAGATTAACATAAATAGTCAAAATTGTCGAAAAGTTGTAATTTTCTATGTTTTAGTGTAATGTGTTTGCGTTCCGTTAAACGGGAAAGAATAACGTTTTCTCCACTGTATTCCTTTAAAAAACGCGTTTGTTCGAACACTGTTATTTCAAATGCAGACACTATGGATCGAGCTCAGACGCCGAGTAACCCGGCGTCTAATGAGGATATCAACCTTTTGAGACTCAAATTAAAACCAATCGTCAAAATAAAAGTAAAGAACGTATTATTTTCTATATTTTACTGAATTGTTATTCGACTTAACCTATTTATCGCCATAGGCAACTTCCGCTGACTTGCCGACCGTTTGGATCCAGATCAGAGGAAATTTTCCCCATAGAAGTGCCCTTTAACTTATTTAATTTATTCCCCCACTACACTAAAAAGTATCCTAGCCGACGATTGCTTAAAGCAGACTAAAAGTAAACGAAAATACACATTAAAGACATAACATGACCAAGCTTGGATAGTAACAACTAGTATTGTAGAACGTTTGAGTCAAAGCATGGAGCCCATGCACTTACTCGGCTAGCGTCTAGGCAAGGAATCATTCAGGCGTCTCATGTGAGGCCCGCACCTAATATTTGATAGCTTGGTTAGTAAAACCAATTGAAAAACCTATTGAGATCTATTATGTAAGGGCCTCTATTCAAAACTGCACATAGCTGAACCGTTACCTCCATATTTTTGTCATGATCTACCTGTATTTTGACACCTAGTGAATACAATGGGGGTAAATCAATGAATGAACTGGCTTACTGTCTTTAAGGCGCATCCTGCTTTACTTTCAACCTGCTTTTAAGTGATCATCTGTCTTCAAAATTAGAAACAGGATATGTGATAAAGAGTTAAGAAATGATGAAAGTAGACGATAACATTTGGCGGAAAGTAGGTAAAAGAGTTCGAGATAAACAGACTCGACTGTAAATATTCTATGTCTATAGGCATACAATTTTGTTAATACAGTGCTCCCCTTCTACAACGGCCCTCCAAACAACTATTCCCTCCTTACAACGACCCTTGCTGATGTTCCCCAAACAAGACAATTATGTCTAACGCCTTTCATGGGTGCAATACCATCTGCTTAAATTTGTCGTCTGCTGTTTTTCCTCAAAGTTACATAATGGACATTTTGACAGAAAAAACTTAATAACGAGTGACAAACAGCTTGAAT
Organism: Gari tellinella; assembly: GCA_922989275.2. Classification (NCBI taxonomy): domain Eukaryota; kingdom Metazoa; phylum Mollusca; class Bivalvia; order Cardiida; family Psammobiidae; genus Gari; species Gari tellinella. The sequence continues at coordinate 1,274,238 of OV277858.1, forward strand.
CTAGATCAGACGCCGGGTTACGCGGCGTCTGATCTGAATTCAAACTGTTTGCAAATGTAAGCCAATTTCCCTCCCTATAACGACTCCCTCAAAACAACGCACACATATTTAGTCTCCAATTTGATATCGTTGAAGAGAAGGAACGCTGTATAGTTTTAGTTACTATCGACTGAGTATTGTTCGACAATTAGAATACTTTTTTTCATCAATCACAACACTTACTATATTTCTTATTACTGACTGTTTCGTCCACTACTGTGGACGAAAAGAGGGTCGTAGATTATGCTTAAAAGCATAAATGAATAGAATAACTGTATTTTTGCAGTGTAATATTGAATTTAATCCATTTCGTGAACATCAGACTGTTATATTTTCACTCGGGGCTTGGTCACTCGTAAAACAATAACGTCTGATGTTCACTCAATGGATTAAATTTCGATCTTACACTGAAAAAAAACCCCAGTTATCCTCTATATCTCTCTACTGAGTATGACTCCTGTGCATGCTAGCGACGAAAATGCAAACAGTTTGACACTATTGCCCTGTTTTGAAAAGACATTAAGAAGCTTCTATTATATTCTTAGAACGATAACAGAACACAATTGTAGCAGAAGAAAAAATACCATGCATGCAAGAAGTTTAGATTCAAGATTCAAGATTCAAAACATTAACTGCTTTACCTGTATTTTCACACCTTGAGAGAACAGTTGGGAGGGGGGAAATTTGGATAATAGTACAGTGACGATTTTATTTTCCTCCGTAACGAAACTACACACAATGCAATAAACTGGAGGAAATAAATCAATCTGAATGGCAAACTGTTTGGAGCTGATCAGATGCCGAGTTAACCGTCGTCTTATATGCTTCTACTATTTGTAATGGCATTAGGGTAAAGCTGCGTTATTTTACGCGTAGCTAACCTTCATGACCTTTGGCAAAGATATAGAGAATGATATGTCATTGCATGAGATAGGACTTGTTTATTCTGCAAGAGGAGAATTCATTGACCCCGAGGCATATTATTCGATTTACCCCGTCACTGAATGATTCTGCCCTTCAAATGTACAATAATACTTAATTTGACAAGTTTTATGTACTTTCTGACATACAAACAAAATAATAACCGCTCCCCACGGTGAATAAACGTACACAGGATATAGACACCGAAGTGATTAGGAATTGAAAGCGAAAGTAGCGAGGTGAGTACTTTTATTACGTTTATCTCTAAAATCGTCTTACAAATAAAGTAAACATGAATTGCAATATAGTCTGTAGACATGTGTGACCACACTGATGCCAGGAATATAAATAAATTCACCTGGAAGACTGAATAAAAAGCTTTAATCACTGGCCATAGTCGCATCTTCGTCAACATTTGTCATTATTTTCGCTGTTTATACACGTTATACAAAAAAGTGAATCGGCAGTTCGATTTATTTTTCAATTCAAAGTAATTGTGCAAAATCTGCTTAAAATCAGACCAACAATAGCTGAGATAGTTGACGTCAAACCGATAGGACGTTGTACTGGGGATAGTATATTACTGTACCGGGGATAGCATTTCCAAAAATATTTCTGTACTGGGGATAGACGAATATAAAATATGAAACTAGGGCCACTTTTCGAGAAGTACGAAGTATTGCAATACTTGTCAGCGTGTATAAACAATACATACATCTTCATAGTCCATCAGATGTGTACAGTTAGGGACATCGAGCTAATGTTAGACTTCAGGCGCTGTCCCTCACAGTACACAGGCGTTAAGGGTCATCATTGAGAGGTGGTATTTTGCTCTATGTTTTATTAAACCCCGACGGATTTTGTTGGGCATCAAATATCTCAAAAGGTAAGGCATTGTTAGCTCACCTGAGTCAATGGCTCAATGTGAGCTATTGAGATGGCCCTGTGTCCGTCGTGCGTCGTCCGTCGACGTTAACAATTGCTTTAAATGACACCATCTCCTATACCTCTTGACATATTTCAACCAAACTTTACAGGAATGTTTTTTGGGTCAAACTTTTTGATTTTTTTTCAAAGAATTAAAAACAATGTAGAACTTTGGTTACCATGGCAACCAAAGTGAAAAAATAAGGAAATCTTAACAATTATTCTTGTCTAAAACTATAAGGGCCAGAGCTTAGATATTTGGCACATATCATCATCAACAAATCCTCTATCAAGTTTGTTTAAATTATGCCCCTGGGGTCAAAATTGGCCCCGCCCCGGGGGTCACAGTTTTACATAGAGTTATGTACTGAAATTGTCAAACGTCTTCTTCTCTGAAACTAATATGGCCAGAGCTTTGATATTTGGCATGGTGACACTTCTAGATGTCCTATACGAATATTGTTCAAATGGTTCTGGTCGGTTTATATCTAGGTCGCAGGAGCTAAAAATAGATTGTTTTCAATGAAAACATAAAAAATCTTTTTGTCAAAAACTACAAGGGCCAGAGCTTAAATATTTTGCACATAGCATCTTCTACAGGTCCTCTATCAAGTTTGTTCAAATTATGCCCCTGGGGTCAAAATTGGCCCCGTCCCAGGCAGGGTCACAGTTTTACATCGAGTTATATAGTGAACATTTCAAACGTCTTCTTCTCTGACACTAATATGGCCAGAGCTTTGATATTCGGTATGGTCACACTTCTGAATATCCTTTACTTATTTGTTCAAATGGTTCCGGTCTGTTGCATATCTAGGTCATATAAGCTAAAAATAACTTTTTTCTATAAAAACTTAAAAAATATTCTCGTAAAAAACTATAAGGGCCAGAGCTAAGATATTTGGCACATATCATCATCAACATATCCTCTATCAAGTTTGTTTAAATTATGCCCCTGGGGGCAAAATTGGCCCGGCCCCGGGGGTCACAGTTTTACATAGAGTTATATAGTGAACTTTTCATACGTCTTCTCCTCTAAAACTAATATGGCATTTGCCTCAGCTTTGATATTCGACATGGTGACACTTCTAGATGTCCTTTACCTATTTTGTTCAAATGGTTCCAGTCTGTTGCATATATAGGTCACATGAGCTAAAAATAGATTTTTTAATGGAAACTTAAAAAAAACTTCTTGTCTAAAACCCTAGTACCCTGATCTTAGATATTTGGCACATAGCATCATCTACAAGTCCTCTATCAAGATTATTCAAATTTAAATATGCCCCTCGGGTAAAAAATGACACTTCCTGGACATAAATCATTATCATAGCAAACAGCTTGGACTGTTATTACCTATAATTATACATACAGTACAAGTCTCGCAATGTTTAAAAAGTCCGCGCTCCCAGCACGGACACTTTTGAATGTCCGAGGGTTGGCACGGACACTTTTTTTGGACCATCGTGGACAAAATTTGTGTCCACCGCGGACAGAAATTTACCCTACGGGATATTTCCGCGGCGGAGTCATCGCTGATTGCGATGGCATCATCGCGGATTGCGATGGCATCATCGTGGACGCTACCTGTATGAGTTGGAGTCGCTGAATCGCTTTAGGTGAAAATTATCAAGAAAAGATATGCAACAGCTTACTTGTTCATACACGTGTGCATTTTAAACTGTAGAAACCTTTTTTGGAATACAGTCATATTTCAAATTCATAATGAAATATAATATACATGTAAAATTGTAAATAGCCTACTCTTAAACCCCGAAACTGAAACAGGTTCTTTATGTTCAACTAAAGTCTATAGTCAGGTTGCGAAAAAAAAAAGGTAAAGGAATAAAAAGAAAAGTCTACGTATATTGTATTTTAGCTCACAGTCTAAGTTTATTAAAAATCATACGGGAAGAGATTAAAAATGTCACTCGTATTCGGTCATAATTGTTTCGACCCAGCACGAGAGTTAAACGGGGGAGAGTTATGAAACTCGGGAAAACCATTATTTGTTTTCAATCTCGTAAACGTGTGTCTTCTTCGAAGACGAGATACTAATAGTACAGTAAAACCTCTCTATAACGTCCACTAAATGGTTTTAGATAGCAGGTTCTTTAGGTGCTATGTTTTATTAAAAATCGTACGGGTAGAGATTAAAAATGTCCGGCGCATTCTGTCAAAATTGTTTAGAACCAACACGAGAATTAAAGGGGGGGGGGGGAAGAGAGAGAGTTGTGAAACTGGGGAAAATAATTATTTGTTTTCAATCCCGTAAACGTGAACCTCCTCCAAAGTTAAAGTAGCTAAAAATACAGAATAAAACCTCTCTATCACGACCACTAAACTGCCTTAATTAGCAGGTGTTAAAAACAAGTGCATGCTTAAAGAAAGGTGAACGTAAAACAAGTTTCTGCAGAAACTTTCATGTTTACGTTCATTTTGCTTCAAGCTTTCCCGTCTTTTTATGCAGTCAATTAGCCTTCAGTTTAGTGGTCATTGTAGAGAGGTTATATAGTAGATTGAATAATGATATAAGGACCAAACGCATCTACACGATTGATTTTGGTCTCAAAATTAACTATACTGCTACAGTTTTTACTTTTGATCGATCAACTCTGTCAAACACGGGTTTGCATTTTTTCTGAGGAATGTAATCCTTTTTTACATTAGCCGAGGTTAAAGTTGAGATGATAGATGGTTATAGAAGGCAGTGTTATTTATATGCAAATGAGAGAGAGAGAGAGACAGAGAGAGCAAGACACACACAGAAATAGAGAGACAGAGAGGGAGAGAGGAGGGATGGAGGATAGAATCTCGACCGAGCTTACTTTTTCGTCTCTTTTCATAAACAAAATTAAACCCTATTTACCCTTTTTATGACATCGCATACTAAACGGCAATCAAATACCGATAAGTTTAGTTTAAACATATTTTACAGGGCTGCCATAAGTTGACATAAAATTCCTAAGATTTTCAAATTAGCATTTTTAAAGTGCGATTTTACGAATCTTTCCTGTTCCCCATCGCCTGTTTCTAGTTTTGTTGCCACGTGGCTGCTTAAAGTAGGCTGAAGGTAAAACAGAATGCGCCTTAAGGCGCATTCTTCTTTACTTTCAGCCTGCTTTGAGCTACCACATACTAGAAAGAATATCCGAAAATTTAGAAAAAATCCGGATAAATTGCAGTCCTGATTTTATTTCAATTATATACATAAAATGGGGTTGGGCCACAAATTCTACCAACTTAGAGACGGTCCTCCCCCTATAGTTTAACAAATACAAATTCTTTTTCGAGAGCGGTCATTAGTGAGCCAGAGAGAGGGAGAAGTAAACAAAGAGAGAGAGAGAGAGAGAAAAAAGAGAGAGCGAGAGAGAGATAGAGAGAGAGAGCGCGCGAGGGAGGGAGACAGAGTATGTGTACAGGTGCCTCCATAACCATTATACATACTCTCTCTCTCGGCAATCAAATACATAAAGAAATTTATACAAATAGCAAACATACATCTCTGACGACCCGTGTCTGTAAACACCATATTGGATCTGCGATTGTGGAATTCTGAATGTCTACTGTCATCTCCAATCCATATGTGAAAATTTTAAAAAGAAAAACAGGTGGTTTCGCGTTCTTTTGCAAACTACGTTCTAAAACTAGATTATATTATTGAATTAAAAGAGTCAACAAAGTCTTCATCAGTCATATACATATATTAGAAAAGATTATTTTGTAAATGTGGTAATTAACGGTGTAGATACTTATCTAGTGACTGTAACTCAGTGTATGATAGGGATCTACTAGAAATTTTTAAACAACTTTTCGTTTACTTTCATTCTAAATAACGATAATGTTGATGACATTTAAATTTAAAATGTATTATCTGTTTTTGAGATGATCGCTTACAATCATGGAGAAATTACACATTTATCCATGCTTACAATGTACATAATACGTATAGAGATAGATCTTTATCAATACAGATAGGAAAAATCAATCAAATTAATTATGTAAGTACTTCGTTATTGGTGTCTCTCAGTGTCACTCGTTATCTGCCACATTTCCCCATTGAGTGCCCCGATTGCGTTGATCACGTGCCTAGACTAACTGGTTAATTAAGAAGCTGTGAAGGCGATTTATGGCATACAGTGCTAAAATCGTTATTTTTTATGATTGGCTTTCTAACTGGGGGCGGAGTTAAACGAAATCATTTACGATAATCTGGGTCATATGATTGGTCGAAAAAAAAGGTATTGGTTGGAAACAGGAAGGTCACGAAAGCCTAATTGACACATCAATCAGTTAATTTGATAAAAACTGTGATGTTACATAATTTAAAGAAGTATTTTGCCTCTTCATTTTTCTTCTCTCGACAAAAAGGCATATATTATGGTGATATGTGTATCACTTTCACCCCTGAGCTATGAAAGTTGTGTGGGGTGCCATAAATCATAAATTAAAAAAATCCGTTTGCACTACTAAACCATCATCTCTGTACATTGAACGGTGCAGATCCTGATCAGAGATACAAGGAGTCCTCTGGTCTGGGTTTACATGCTTACTGTTAAGCATACGACAAGTGCACTTGTCATAGGTAAACTGTTAGAAAGTGACTATTATATTCGTCGATAGGGTTAAGTGTGTGACGTAATTACGATATGTGGTCGTATCCTTAAACGGTGTAGATCCTGATCAGAGGACTCGAAGAAACCTCTGATCTGGATCTACATGTACATGCTTAGCATTCGACAAGTATACTTTTCATAGGTAACACTGTTAGTAAGTGACGAATACATATATATACTCGTAGATACAATTGAATGTGTGAACCAATAACGATGTGATCGTATCCTTAACGGGATAGTTACTGATCAGACGGCTCTAGGATCCCCCTGATCTGGGTCTTCATAGTTATCAAGGTTTGTTTATATGTATAATTTATTAATTTTCCAATTGCTGTTGTATCACCGGCGCTTTTGTATTAAAACAACAGTATGGGACTTGTAGTACGACAGCCGAGTCTACACTGTTTGTAAGAATTTGGGCATTCGATTTGGTCATTTCTGCCCCGTCTGAGTCATTCCTTGCTGATCCATCGTCATGGTGCTGTCTATCAGAACATATAGGAACGTTAAAGAAAGACAGTCACGTGAACAAAAAGCCATTTATCGAACAAAAAACGCGAGATCAACGACATGCTGTCCAGACGAGCTGCCATTGTGTCAATAGAAGTTAGTTTTAAAAAAAACGAGTATACTCGTCGATAGGGTTGAATGTGTTAAATAATTACGATAATATGATAGTTTTCATAAACAGTGCAGATCCGGACCAGAGCACTCCTTTATGAACACTCTGATCTTGGTCTGCACGGTTAGCACACGACAAGTGTACTTTTCACAGTTACACTGTCAGTGCAAGGAAATGACGAGTGTACTCTTTGATAGGGTTAATGTGATAACCAATTCTACCTGTTTATCAACTCATCACGGTTGAGTCTCATCTTTTCAGTTAAAATTCTACCATATACATGTTTATACGATTATATACACACATAATCATGATTTTAAAAAAAAATGAGATGATGGAATTAGGCTTTTTAAAACTTTAATTTACTATAAATGATGAGTAAATATATATACAGACCGGTGGAAGCTTAATGCAGATAAGAATTAATACAGATAGCTCTGAATGACCTTCGATTTGCAATTAGCTGCCATCTGTCTGCAAAATGTTCCGCATGACTATTGCTCGGCATTAAGTTGTCACGAATTTGCATAACGGGTAACTTAATGCAGATGACAAAAAATGTAGAAAGCCTGGTGACAGCAAAATCAGTCGTTTTCCAACAATTCTAAATTTTTAAGACACGGAGTCATTGAGCTGTAACATCTTGTTGATTGAAGGCGGCACTTTCGTTTTTGATTGTCGGGTTTTGTTATCTAACCCCCTGCGCTGGAACGCCAGGGTCGTCGTTACCGGTGTAGAACACCCAAAGTGTTGTTTTAATGTTTGACACTACTTTGGCCCTCGTTATGCTGAAGTATCACCCGCTTCTAAAATGTTTGGAAAATAACTGAAATAAGATTCGTTGCTTTATTTCGCTGAAGAAAAACAGAAAATGAGAGTTAGTCATGTTTAACCCTTACTAGGAGTTACGGTCTTCTGTAGGATCCGAACTGTTTGCAAATATTAAAGACGCTGCACTCGGCAGGCTAAGGGATTATGCTAACGTCCGCCCAAAGCCATGTGATCCTTGCAGCTCCGGTCACCATCGGCTCCTTTTTGTGGCGACGTACAGTGGAGAATGTATTATTCTTTCCCAATAAACGCGTTTACGCTAAAACGTTTATTTCAATTGCAAACAGTTTGGAGTCAGATCAGAGGCTGGGTTACCCAGCGTCTGATCAGGCTCAAAACTGTTTGCCACTCAGATAAAAAGGAATTGTTAGAATTATGTAGAACTTGACATTTTCTACGTTTTAGTGTCTTGCGATTGCGTTTCGTTTGCGTTTAAACGGGAAAAAATAACGTATTCTCCACTGTCTGCAGCGAATGTCAAATTTACCTGCATTTATTAAGCTTTATGAATATGCTACTAAAACAGTTATTTCTTTCTCTCTCCCCCCCCCCCCCCCTAAAACTGTTTTAATTATTAGGTGTTTAGGACAGGTTACTGCTTACAGTAAGGTAAAAGTAAGGCAGGAAGCTCCTTCAGTTTCCCATGTGTGTAACCGGCGAAATCAATTTTCCGTCCGAAATATATTTATTCTATCTGCTTATAAAGGATACAATAACAGGCTAAAATAGTCATTAAGGCAGGTGGTTGATCGCAACAGTACAACAGAGCTTGCTAAATTACTGCTCATCTGCAATTAGCTGCTACCTGTCTTAAAGCCATCCTGCATTTAGTTGCCACATTTTTAAAACGCCATTCAATAAAAACTGTTTAAAATGTTGTTTTTAAACCCCGCCACCAATAAACTGCTTAAGAATCTCTCTAGTCCGGGTTTTGTATGGTAACAGGATTTGATGTGACGAGTTTTTAGTAAGTTTGTAAATGACCAAAATCTGTTACATTTACAATGGAGAAAACGTTTATACTTTCCCGTTTAACCGCAAACGAAACGCGAACGCAAAACACTTGAATGCATATACATGTAATGACAACTTTGTTATAGTTTGGAGCCTAATCAGACGCCGGGTAACCCGGCGTCTATTCTAATCTGGCCCCAATTTGTTTGCAATGGAAATACTTGTTTTAGCGTAAACGCGTTTATTGGGAAAGAATAACATTTTCTCCACAGTATAATTCGATTACATGCAGTGTTTAGAAAAAGACATTTTAAGATTCAGTATTGTCTTTATATTGCTTTTATTTGAAGCGTCTGGTATTTAAGACTAGTGGGCATTTAAATTCAGAAATATCCGTTTAAAAAGAAAGAATGTTTGCGTTAGAGTGACGTATTTTGAGTTTAGAATAAATGATAATTATTCTTTAATCCTTTCACTTCCATTATAAATGATTCCCACTATGACATAATAAACTCTCAAAGTTATTTCGTCTGCAAGTCAGATAATTATGTAGGCTAAATCTATACAGGAATCATAGAAGACTAATGCGGACTCACAGATTTTGGGAATAGTTTTCAGGAGATTTATGATACTAATATTTAGACTGATGTGAAATTGAAACCGTAAAATCGATTTACTTATAACCCTTTCACTCTCAATGACGCTTTAAAGCACGTTTGTAACTAGTTTGGGTCATGATCAGACGCAATTAGGACCCAAACAGTTTGACTGTCGTATCGACATTTATTAAGTCATACAACATTAAATATATCTTTGAAACGTGTATTGCAGAAAAAGAACAACATTGAAGCAGACGACAATAAAGCGATGAAGGGGTAAACTTATCCCGAATAATTTGATCATGAAAGGGTTAAAAGTGGAACTTTACTATATACAGAGCCAAAATGGCATGAATGCACTAACCACGAATATCCGTGTATGCAAAGTTGAAACATCATAAAGGCTGTTTTTGCTGTTGGATAATCGGTTGTGCCGTGTTTCTTTATCAGAAATAAAATGTAGAAAATAGACTCGAATATCGCACATCGTGTATTTTTCCGAACAGAACCAGACAATTCACAACCAGGTTCTGTAAACATAAATCAAACACGCCAAACAAATAGATGCTTGTCGAATGCAGAACGGTTTCGGTTGGAAATAAGCCACAATGAACTTTTTTCGAATGATTTATTTCATATATTGAACACCTTTTATTGTGCGCAATATAGGAGCAAATAGGCTGTGGAAATTAACCAAGGACACAAAATATCAATCCAGGTAAGGACCAGCGCGATCCGCAGTGGTGCACCGCGGTCCGTGACGATATCACCACGATCCGCGGTGATAACGATCGCGTCCGGCGGCGAGAACCCCGGTGAGACACCATCACGGACCCATCACGGACCCATCACTATCCGCGATGGACTGCGGAATACCTCAAATATCATGACGGACAAATACGCCCGTCCGCGGTCGCTGAAATTGCGACGGACCGCGGATTCTTTAAACATTGCGAGACTTGTACTGTATTCTCCAGCAATAAATGTGAAAAATACAGTCAATATTGTATAAAGCAACCACCTTGCAAGTCTGCATACCTCTTCATTATGGCACTAGACTAATTAACTCAGGGTAGAAATAGTGAAGAAAACTCCTACTGAAGCATTCTGAATTAGTTTTATCCTGAATTAAACAGACAGCTCAATACCAGACAAAATATGGGTATTCACTAGAGTGATCGCTTAATACAAGATTGACTGTAAAAGTTGACAATGATTACCAAATTTCATAATAAACGACTGGTACGTTGCAACCCAATAATTGCAATAGATATTTAACCCTTCACTCCATAGCTTATTTTAAGTATTGAAGAGACATGGTTGCATAAAGCAGGCTGAAATTAAAGCAGGATTCATTCTGCTTTACTTTCAGTCTGCTTAAACTATGTACAGTCTGTTTAGATAAAGGATTTTTATTATGCATATTCATGACTGTATAAAATTAAACTATTTACTTTCAAGAGTGAAGGAATAAATTAAATGTGTTAACATGAGTATCAATGGAGTAAAGGGTTGATTTAGGAAAACATGTTTAGCATGTACCACAGGTTTGATTTAGTCAGACCTGTATTTAATAGGCAGGTTCTTCCTCTACCCTTGTTGTGGTTCTAGGGCTTATTTGTCAAAGGGAATGTTTGCTGCTTATTAGACCGAGATGACCCCCTCTGCTACAGTGGAGAAAGCGTTACTCTTTCCTGTTTACACGCAAACGCAAAACACTAAAATGCAGATAAGGACAGTTTTTTGACAATTCTGACTTTTCATTGTTATCTGAGTGACAAACAGTTAGGAGCCTGATCAGGTTTACCCGGCGTCTGATCAGGCTCCAAACTGTTTGCACTGGAAATGGTACTTTCAGCGTAAAAGCGTTTACTGGGAAAGAACAGCGTTTTCTCCACTGTAAGAGCTAAAAGGAAGGCGGTTTGGTGGTTTTAATCCAAACAGGCTGCTTTGGAACAAATGAGATCATCTTCCTGTAATCATTATCATGTCATCTCATCATGCATTCCTCATCATTTATGGGCGCTCGTCTCGCAGATCCTGGCAAATCTAGCTCTTCATTGGCATTGTCAACAAGTTTACCGCCCGCACAATAGTTATGATCCACTAATACATGTTTTTCTTTTATTTTCGCACCGGCCACTAGTCCATTTGCAAACTTTTCCACTCAGAGCTCGATTTCTCACAGGGCCCCGACACGATTGTTTTTTGAGAAAAAAACGTCAGAAGTATATACCTTCTCGCGAATTTTTTTCTCTAAAAAAAGCAATCGTGTCGGGGCCCCTGTATGCAGTCAAGCATTCCCCAGCTAAGACCTTAAGGACAGTTTCAGACTCATTTAAATCCAAAATGGCTGCGAAATGGCTATTTTTAGCAACAATTAAATTGTCGAGCATCCACTACTTTTATTAACTGTAATTGATACTGATATCAACAGTTTTTGTAGATTCTTATTGAATATTAAACTGAGAAATTCGGTTAGCTGTCCTTTTGATTGGTTCCTGTCATTCAGTGCTGATATAATCCAAAATGGCTGCCGTTGATACCTTTATTTACTAATTCCTACTAAAATAAATTTTCTTTTTTTGCCAAGTTATGCAAAGGTTTGTGTGTGTCTTTCAATGCAATGGTGCCAAACATACGGTAGTCCATGCTGGTAAATCTCGAAGTTGGTAATGCTTTTACAGGGATAATTAATGGCCTGCATTGACCACTATCAAATTCACGTATTTATTTAATCAATTTTGATTTTGACTGATACAGATAACTGTGTGCCAATAACGGAAGGATTTGTTTCTTAACAAAGTTAGAATATTTTTATTATTATTCTTAGTATCAAAATAAATGTATTTTATGTGTAGCACTGTATAAAAGCTTATGTTTGCACCTGTGTAAGTAATGCACATACAACATTTTTGTCACTAGTTTTCTGTTAAAGTAAAGTGATCGAGACTACCTATTGCCTCTTTTCAGGGCGACCCGTGTCTTGCCTTGCAGATGATATCAATAGCAAGTTATCAAATTATACATTTCGAAAGAGCCCTCTGTCATTTTTGCTTGTTCATTGTATAGCACGGGGCATCGGTTTTAAGTCTCATCCGAAGGGGGATCAGGTCAATACAGCTGGATTGGCAGTCTTACGCAATGCCATAATATTATGACTCCCCGATTGTAATATTATGACCCCCTACATGTTACAACTGATCTCATATGTAACAAATGTATCCTCAAATACAACTAGTTTAAGCGCCTGTCTATTTGGTATAATTTAATACAACAAAATAGTATATTAGTGTAGATCTATTATCGTGCAATAGGACATTGTTTGGAGTTGAGATGCGTAGTGATTAAATCACGATATCATAGGTAGAGTAATTTATAAAGCAGCATTTTACGACTACCCGTGCTCTTTTTCACAATTATACACTGGACTTTTTTGATTATTCGAATGTAACACTTTAATTGAATTACACTTATTTTGTAAAGCCCCAATGGCGCTACATGTATTTGTGCACGATGCATCGAAACCATATTACGTGACATTACACTTTTATAGCGGCTACGTTTTAATAGAGATTTCAACATAGACAAGTATCTTCTTTACTTATGTGCCAGGTGTGTTAGAAAACTATTTATATCCGACTAGTTGAAATGATAACTGGTACAGGTATCCGATAGGGTTATCGCCTATCATCGCCTATGAATATACTGACTTGAAACACGAAACTCGACAGAACATCGATGACAATACGACACTATGGTATGGTACGACAGTGCGCCTGAACCATCATCGTCGCACTGTTTTCCCTTATCATCGTCGTACTTTCGTATTATTACCCTCATACTATCGCCTTCCGGTAAATAGGTTTAAGGAGGAAGCTCTCTCATGTGCGCGTACAAATGCTTATCATGTGGTTCCTTGGCATCTGATCTGTATCCTAACTATTAGTACTATCGTGGCAATTTAAAGTGTAATACCTTTTCATTTCCTTCAGGGAATATATCTTAAACATAAACCTTTTCATCTTCAAACGTCGCCTGTTTGAAACGTATTTTCTTTATCATTTCATCGTTAGATTTAAAGCTGCATGACTACATTAATATTGTTTCAGGTGTGCAAATGTTGTTATCCTTATGGCGGGTTACTCAGTAACTGGTTTAGATGCATTGTTTAAATGACGACTTTAGATGCCTATGGTGGTAAAAGGTTACATACAATTCGACAAAATGCCTTTTACAAGCGTATGCGTGCATTGCTCTAGATACGTCCATATCTTTTTTATTTTGGATCCGAACTTCCATGAAGGTTACCGTAATCGATAGCCTTTGTAAACATTTAAGAACCAGATCTAATTATGAGTAACTTGTCGCTAATTAGGTTAAAAACTGTTTTAAACTAAATATAAATTGATATTTGCAAAGACAGAATGTCAATCTCTACACGTTAAAGTCCCATTGTGTGTTCAGACCTTTTCTTAATGTCTGAAATACAATAACAGTTAATAATAATGTTTGAACATTCTAATGGGCCAAACTGATCTATGAAATGATGAAGACGGACCTAAATCACCAAAAAGAGTGATTTAAAATCATAACAAACCGAAAATAGAACGTCCGACATAAACCTTTCCACACGGCTTAGTATCACGTGATACAGCCGGAGTCAACATCACCGTGTGTAACCGTAATTACCTTCGCCCGTCGATCCATCAGTCAGTTAGACTATCACACTTTTTTGTCTGCTCTCTAACTCGAATATTTTTTATCCGATCTTCCACAAACTTGCTGAAAATGTCCATTGATATACAATCAAGGTTTAGTTTGAGTACTACTAAAATCGCATAATGTATTTTTGAGTTATTGCCTGTTAATGAATAAAAAATGACTGTTTCAGTCATTTTTGCACTCTAAAACAAACAGTTTTTATCGTATATTCACCAAACATGCTGAACATATTTATTCATATAAAATTTAGGTATAGTTTGATTATTACTAAAATCGAATGTGGCATACCTGCGTTTTTGACCTTTATGTATTAAAACATGACTGTTTTCGGCAAGGTTTGCTCTCCAACACAAATACTATTTTTTGAATCTTCACCAAACTTGCTGAAAGTTTTCATTAATATAAAATCAAGGTTAGGTTTGTAGCCCTTTAATTATTAAAAAATGGCTGTTTCAGCCCTTTTTGCTCTCTAACACAAAGAGTTTTCATCGAATCATCACCAAACTCTTTATTTTAAATTCTTTATTTATATAAAATCTAGGTCGAGTGTGATTATTACTAAAGTCCCATAAAGATTATCTTAATTATTGCCCTTAATGTATTAAAAAGGACTGTTTCACCATTTTTTGCTTTCTAACACAAATACTTTTTTTCTTGACCTAGAGTTAATACCAATACACATTGTCATCAAGTTTGGTGAAGATCCAATAAAATGTGTTTGTGTTAGAGAGCAGAAAATGCTGAAACAGTCATTTTTTAATTGTCTATACAACTATTACTGTCATCGGTTGCAACAGGCGATTGATATTAAGCTGTTAACAAAATGCCAGTTGTAGATTTGTGTACAGTACGCTACTATGCGCGTTTGCTGTACACTTCGGGGAGTAAAGTAAACCGCACCATTGACTATGTAACCACAGTCTTACCAATAGTTCAGCAGTGAACTCATTCAGTGGGACTTTAAGTAATCTATTTTAAACTATAATTTGATTTTTCTCTCAGTACATATCATTCCGATTTTGACCTTAATTAATAGTTGTAGCCGCCTGTAAATAGACTGGCTTTGAATCCAAGCTAATGAACATCGACACGATGAACCTCAAGGGCGTGGTCCTGTGTATCTTGTTTATTGCTGGAATTACTTTAACTTATTTAATAAACAGATACTCTGGCACAGAACGGTAAGTAATTCTTATTATACAGTTTTGATATTTCTGCATTCTAAAGTACACTCCATTTTATATAATAATAAGTATCTAAAATTCACAGAGCCTAGAAATCACTAAATGCCGGTGGTTTTGCAATGCCAGTTACAAATACTATATAAACAGTCTGCATTAAGCAAGTTGACATATCTAAGGTTGACGTTTAAATCGAAACCGACGGCCTATTGTCCAAACTCCTAAATGTTTACCACTCAGATTTGAAACCGCTTCATTTAGAAAACTACCTCTTCTCCATGTTGCTGCTCACGGACACTTATCTTTTTCATATAACTTAAAAAATTAATACAATACAAATTATCTCTATTAGAACCACAACATTGGAATAACTATGATGTTTTAGGCAGTTAAGCAGTTTCATGCTTAAAAGCAAAGTTAACGTAAAACTGTGTATACAGTCAATTAGTATTCGTGCGTGTGGTCCTACTAGAGAGACAATCAGTTCTCGTTAAATTTTATAACAAAAAATAAAATGACCTTGAGGTGATTAATCGTTGCTCCATTTATATTTAAAATACTCAATACGGACTGTCTCTGCTTCAGGAAACAAAAACATTCAAATTTAATATTTATTTCATATTTATTTGTATTTCCTATTGTATTGTTTTACTTTAGGAACATGCATATACATACGCATTTAGTCCCTGCTCTTACGAGTTGTTTAACCTATAAACCGAGGTGCACAAACTATCCTGAAAACTGTTTAACTGATCGTACAAAAATATTCGCCTGTTGAATTTCTATATAATCCGGCGGTAGTAGTCCAGTGGTAGCGCGTTGGACTACGGTATCATGTGTCGTGAGTTCGATCCCCCGCCGGACCAGTGGCCTGACTAGGGAATTTTTACCGAATCCCCGATGATGTACAGGAATGTTCTTGAGTAAGATATGTGCCGCGAATTGCTCCTCTCCAACAAGGGGTTAGCATTGGTACCTGTGAAGGGTCTGAGCCGGTACTGCGGCTGCCTACGCGCCATATGTTAGCAGTGCTCAATATTGTAGGCAAGAAGGCTCAATGATCAGGGAAGTAAATGTACAGTCGGCTGAACGGTCATTCGGAGTGAAAGTAGAGTATAACTTGGTATATTATTTTATTACAATATTCATCAACGTTATGATAGTAGATCAGGACTTTAAAACTTGCAACGCCAAATTGTAGTTAAATAAAACGATAAATCGAAGATATTTTTTAAAATTAGTATAGGTATTTAAATGATAATTTGCATACACTTATGATATGCCTATACCAACATGGACAATACATTCAGAAATTTTGATAGACTGACTGAAAACATTTCTTCTTTATTTTATATAAATTTCAATCTCTGAAAATGGCCAATAACGTGCTATTTGTTATCACCTTAATCACGTTTGTTTACACAAGAGAACATCAACAGGTAAGATCCCGTGATAATTATTTCTATCTGAAAGGCGAATCCCACGCTTACGTTTTATGTACGAGGCGAAAAAACACAAGCAAAAACATACTAATCAATTGAAATGCATCAATTTTACCGCATACAAAAATAAGATTTAGCTGCTCAAATGTTAGCTGCTTTGTTTGATACAATTTTGGTTTATTGATGAGAAATTAAGTCGGGACTGTTCGCTGGTTTTATTTAATTCGTTTGATCGCCATTTTGCTGTCCTTGTTGGCGATGGCTTACTACCTATGAGGCCGTTCGTTCAGTTTGCAATTGGTAACAGCCAAATGGTCGTTTAAGTTAAATTGTTACCGTTTTCGGATGCAATCGATACGGTACTTGAACGCGCTACCGGTGTACGGAATATCCATATCTTAAACCTTTTATGTAGATCGTCTGGCATGAACACTTCTTGTGAAATTTATCACATTTAAATATTTACAATTTTTTAAAAGAAAAACATCATTGTAAGTGGCAAATAGGTTGGGTTCTAATAATATCCCGAATGGTCCAAGCCACTTATCAGGATCCAACATGTTTGCAAATGACAGTATGGTCGTGTTACTACTTTCAACGTACCCCGAGTGACAGCTTCGTTCAGTTAGTTGTAAGCTACTATGGTATGTTGTGGTGTAATGGTGAGGCGTTGTCGTGTGGTGAAAAGGGGCGTTAAATAAATTGATCTGAACTTAGCCCATATGTTCAAACGGCTTTTTGGATTATGATATCAGAGATTTCCTTAATGTCTGACAGATATAGTTCGTGTCTTCTGTATATCAATTGATTTGATACATTGAGGTCGTTTATATATCATTGTGATTTAGTCTATTCGTTTCAAGTACACAAATTTAAAACTGATGTGAACAGTTCTTGATTCAAATAATTCATTAACATTACCAACAATACTTTTTAGTACATGGTGGCCTATGAATACCATAGCATTGTAAATATAATGGGCACATTTGAGTTTTATTGCTTACCAGTTTTGTATGTACACTGAACGCAAAACCTTTAACATATGAGCCGCGCTCTGACAAAACCGGTCTTAATGACAAAAGTTTCGATTTCTGTTTTTTTGCCTTTGTACTATATACACATTGTTTTTGGGGCATGTCAAAGTTTTAATATAAAATTCAGAACGGTTTTCAAGATATTGAACTTTTAATAACGTCATGTATTCTTGAAAAAACTATCAACGACGTCAAAACGTCAATTTGACGTTATCAATAATTAACGTCGTGTACTTTGGCGAAAACGTTACTTTCTGATCAGGATCTGCACTGTTTTCCATATGAATATTATCGACTATCTAGTAATGTTATATTGATGGTAAACTGGTGAAATTACTTTCAATCATCTTGACGAAATTGTTACAATATATTTGTCAACATTTAGTCATAAAGTCTAGTAAATTTTAATAAGTGGAGAAAGGATATACGTCCATGTATATCAGCAAATCAAGGTGGACGAGGACATGTGTAAGCTTGAAACCAAGGTCCAGCGTATGAACGAACAGCCCTGTCCGTAGCAGTCAGCTGCATGAACATCGTGTTTTTATAAAATGTTAAATTTTATTTCATCAGAATTAAATGATTCTTTTAAAGTTACAACACCATGTTCGTCTCCGTTGAACAAGACGTGTTGGTATTCCGTAATACCTTGCATTGGCATGCTCAATTCTCTAATGCCGAAGTATGTAAGAAAACATATCCTGCTCATTAAACTGAGAAACACCGCGAGACTTACACCCGCAACACGTTCATATTTTCGCAATATCTGGATCGTGCGATTGCAATCTGTTACTGTGTATTCTTCTGCACACCAAACCGTTATCACTGTCACTTGTACTGTCGTTTTTATTTTTTAACCTATTCCTTTCAACAACAGATCGTCGAGCTCTCTCGTCTATGTCTATTCGGTCGTTTTGTTTCATCATCATCATCATCATCACTTCCAGCATTCTGTTCTGCCTATTCCTGCGAAGCTGCTAGAGTGATGTCTGGTGTTCTCCCAAAGTGTTCTGCGTACAGGCTTTCAAGCTCCTGAAATAAATATACAACAATTGATCTATATTAAACAAAAATTGAAACTAATTCTCCATTCAGATATAAAAAATGTCATTAAATATCGTAATACCAATGATTATATTTTAGTCAACTACGTACGGGCATTATTTTTAAATTACAGGTAGAAAATCAACATGATTTTTAAGGTGTTTGTGGATATCAAGTCACCTAAGTGAGTTCTGAAAACTAAGAGAGTTCTGACTCGACACTTGAAAATATGAAATTCAAACGAGGAAACGTCAAAACGTAACAAGAAACCAGTGCGTAACTCGTGCAAATTTAAATGTTTGTATGTGTATTCCATCAATTTATGTTTAATTGCTTTTAATGGAGGGTCAAGATCTGATTAAACAAGTCATGCAACTTTCTTAACTAGATAGATATATTGATCTAATTTCTTTTTTTGAATGATATAGATCCATTTTGCAAAATTTCATAAATGTGCAGGAAAAAAAGGTTGATTTATTGGATTTGAACCGGACACCCTTTGTACTAGAATTTATCAGCGTAACGAGGGGCGTTCATTTAATTATGTCACTACTAGGACCGTCATAGCCGCAATATGAGATTAATGCATGTATTTCGGTCTGTACTGAGCTACAGAGGTTTGCGGTTTACAGTGGTTGTAATTATGATTTCTTACTGATTAACTCGATTGTCGCGACACGGCATACATGTATGTCACCATTATTTCTTTCTCTCTCTTGCTCTCTCTTTTTTTAAAAAAGGAACTGTCCAAGAATATTTTTTCAATTATGTAGCCGGGTTAAGGTTTAGTCTCATCAGTGAACCCCTGTGACGACAAGTTAATTGTTGACGGGTGCCGTCTTGAGGACAGCACCTGACATTTAAAAATAGCTCGCTTATCTACTGTACACAGAGTGGACTAGGTTGAGTTTAGGATTAAACGGTGGGAGACTTGTGTAAGCGGTCCGGTGGTTCAGTCGGTAGAACACTTGTCCTGCCCCGGTCTGGCTGCATATTTTTCTCACCATGAACATTACATTTGGCACCCAACGTAATTAACCCGTAGGATAACATGTAACTAGTGGAATGTACAGAAATAATAAAAAGAAACTAATGGAGTGTTCTTTAATTAAGAGTTCGGGACGAATTCTAGTGTAGATGGGGTGTTTGTAGCCGGGTTGAGTTTACTAGTTCACCTAAGCATGGTTTACTGCAGTACTACCAAGCCATGTCTCAGTGACGGCCATTACATCAATATCATTTGAGATTATATAGTCATGTATAGCCAAAGCTTTATTCTTTACTGATATTGGGATTAAACTGCATATTTTAATTTGCTTCTGAGGTTTGGTGGGCATTGGCTGTTCATACTTTACATGAATGAGATTGTGTGTTTTTGTTGTTATGGTACGGTATAACCATCCATAAACTTGTGAAATGAGATGTGTATACCCCTCTAATGGTGTTGTGTATTTGGAAACGATATTGTGTCGAACAAAACGAAGTAAACCAATGTTCAAATGTTGTTCGTTCATCATTGGTTTCGCACTAAATTCGCATGGAACGCAATATTGTCGAACAAGTTTATTTGAGTTCGTTACTTTCACTCAATACATCCTATATAAAAGATGCATATAGGGAACAATAAAATAATGACGCAGTGACAATGATGAGTGGGTAATAAGCACCATATTGCTTTGCTTACAACAACAACCGTTTGTTGTGCCTTTCTGAACCTACTGTTCTTGTTAGTTCATCCAGGCACCAATCTAAAGTGGTTTCGGGAAACATCAAATAAATTTTCATTACAATGATACAATAAGTTGAGTAGACCATGAGCTGCCGGAATTTGCTAATCTGACAATGTGATATGCTACATTTGCACCACATTAATTAAATTGAATATGCTTCATCAGAATGCAAGTGTTGCGCACACAACATTACTGTTTCTCCGTTTCATATTTCGTCATCCTATTTTTATTAGTTCTACCGATATTTTTCAAGTGAACACTAGTGATCAGTAGATGTATGTTGTCCGTCAACATTTGGTTTGGTACACTCTTGTGGCCATATATTTACCCCAATCAAGTTTATATTTGCTCAGAATGTTAATATTTATGAGTTTGAATAAGGGTCATATTGGGTCAAGAAGCAGGTCACAAGGTCATACCTTAGATACTACTTTTAAAGAATCTACGTAAAGGTATCAAAATAGTGTAAAAATAGGAAGCATTTACCATTAAGTTTTACTCATTAGTACAAGTTTGCTTTTTCCGTCCATATGCAAAGCCTTAACACATGTTAGTTAAAACTCTTATATCTGAACAATTTGAAGTTATAAATGTGTTTATAAAATCATGACATGTGTTCACCATACAAAATCAATCACACATTTTTGACCTGTCACTGGCTCGGTTCCAGCTTCATGCATACTGCACGAAGCTTAGACATGCACCGTGATAGGTCAAATAAATTGGACAACTATTGCCACGACAACAATGGCTTGACACTTTGGCTCGAACAATACCGAATTTGACGTCATTGAAAGTGAAGTCATTTTAAAGTAAGATAAATATATCGGGTTTTTTTCTCATAAAGAAACGCAGATAGCCGCTGTTAATAAGGTAAATTCTTATGTCAATTTTCTTGCAATTTATCTCATTTAAAAAGAAGAATATTAGTCGGGAATTATGGTTTTTCACTAGTAGGAAGGCATAGATCGGTTAAGAACAAATTTTGAAAACATCCGCAAAATGTTTGCTGTCCCAAGTTCCAAATATTAATTCACGAATGAAAACTGCATATGCCCCGCCTCCCCTTCGAAACTTTTCAACAAGTTCCGCCCTCTAGAAAAGTGGTGTTTATACGAAATGAACACCCTTTTTGTCAATGGTATTGAATGGGGCGATTGTAAATATTACTATTTGAACGCATAAAAATAGCTTCCATTGTACACATTAAATTTCATTTATGAGACAGTGTGGTGCGCCAATTCAGATTTTTGAAAGGCCGTCATTTTGAAACTAGAATTTATATATTGATTTTTGCTGACATATATGAATGTAAATATATATGCCGTCTTTAATGTATTTCAATTTTCTTGCAATTTGTCTCATGTTTTAAGGATACATTTTGGACGATAATCATGTGTTTATCCTAAAAGTAAGGCATAATCGGTTAGGAAGCGCATTTCAAAAGTACGACAAATGTCTGGTGTATGCGTTCGAATACTGATTCGAGGAAAAACATACATACGCCCTGCCTCCACTGCAAAGCTATCCATAAGTCCCGCTTCTTCGAAAAATTGCATCATACGAATTAAACGCCATTGTTTTTTCAAATGAAATGAATTGCATTTAGCTTCATATTCACTTCTTTCTTAGAAATCTCTTGTGAATATAGATTTCAGATAACATATCGAAACTACATATGCACATGTGAACCTCTTGCAACTACACTATAACAATTTACCTAGTTTAAACAACAATCTCAGTGACGTAACATTGCGATATGTATTTTATTGGTAACTTTATTACATAATATATTATAATACGGATGATTGTGATGTGTACGCGTGTGTATAGGTACATGCGTATATATGTATGAGTGTTAAGGTGTTTATATGTTTGATCTAAAACAAAGGGTATAACAAGTTGAATTGATAAGAAACACAGTCTAAAACGTTATGAGCAGTAAGACAATTTATACGAATAGCTCTACGGAACTAGTGCTAGTCCTTTTCTGCATCCGGGGCAGATGAAGTCCGAGTTCACATAAATCGTTGTATTTTATTTCAGTCTGTTTCGTCTGTTGGCTATTCTAACTTACGGTGCCCTCTTGATACACATATGTGATTATTGTATATAGGTTGAGTTTTGTCCTCACACGATTTAGCATACACGCAAGGGGACTTAAGATATTCCTTGCAAACAACAAAATACCTCAGATTCTTAATGCATTGACCATATAAGAAGTGTTGGCCCCCTGACTGCAAGGAAAGTTATTTAATACAATAGTGCATGAAAATGCAATGCATATCCTTTAAAAACAATACATAAAGGGAACCATACACGTATTACAAATTGACACTGAAATAAAAAAAACGGATAGTAGAGTTTGCATTTGTGAGTCACGCATACTAACGGACTATTTTTCTTTCAGAATTGCGATGGTTGATGGTTTAAAGACACACTCAAAAAATGGTATGTTAAACTATACTAAAGAAACGCCTAAATGAAACATGGACACACTATTCTTATTTCTCATATTAACGACACCAAACTTGGTCTTTAATATCAGTGTATTATAAAGCACCTGCGAACGTGTAAAGATTTCCACGCTTTAGTATGACATGCCGCGCAATTTGCATGTGCACCTCGTGCACTTTTGTCGTGACCTTTTCATCAAAAAGTGGCTAGATGTATTTGCTAGTTCATACACAATTGAGAATTCACTGCAAACTAAGGAAATGTTGATTCATTAACATTCGACACCTAAATTACGTCAAAAGGGTGCGTATTTCCTCCAGCCGGGGTTTCGCAAGAGGGACTCGCAAGACGCTTTCACGTTACGACATCAATTATTGTTAGATTGGTGAATCGTGTCAACGCCAAAGCAAGTCTTGCGACAATACTATATCCCTGAACGCCACGTATTCACGGCAAAAAAAGTATATACGTCAACGTCACCTACGAAATCGCTTTACAACGGTGCAATCAACTTCCCCTGCTGCTGTCGATATGCGTGATCGGACTGTACGTCAAACAACATTTACGAAATAATCTGAAAGAACGCGAAATGATTTATGGGAGGTCTCAACGTGGAATTGTTCTAACGGAACGCCTAATCGGGAACGACATCGTTCGGCAAATAACCATCTTTATAGGAACTGGATGACAGCAGTGTTTAATGACGAATCGCGATGTAAAGGTTTGACCGCAGACGGGCGAGTCGGGGTGCACAGACGACGTAACAAACATGTCGAGCACAGTATTTTGGTTGGGTAAGTGTGATGGTTTCGATGGCTATCTACCTCACATTTAGGACCGATTTCGTCGTTATCAACAGAAAGAGGTACCTGAATAAGTTTTAGAAAATATTGTGTTGCCAATGTTCCATCTACGTTTCAGCAGGAGAACGCGCGCCAACATTAGTCCGTACACGAAACGTCTTGACAGCCAATTATATCGTTGTCTCGGACTGGAAAACAGCTTCGCCTAACTTCAATGAAATCGAACACAATGTTGACTATTCTCTGTCGATGTTTACGTCAATGTCATCTCCATACCCGAAACGTCCTGGAACTGACTGCAGCTCTACAAGTAGAGCGGGCTTGTATTCCGCGTAACTTGCTGCATTACTTGTGTGGATCCATAGCATGCCGGTGTAACGCAGTAGAATGACCCACCCGTACACAATGACCCGGGTCTTTATACTACATAGAGAAATGACCCCAGACCGTAGCATAAGGACCCCATCGACTTGTAGTAGAATGACCCCCCTCACGCAGAGGAATGACCCCCGTAGAGAAATGACCCCCTTTTCAGCTTAATCACCGTTACTGCTGCTGCTGTTTCTTCTACTACTACTGCTGTTATTGCTGTTCGTGCTGCTGCTACTACTTCTGCTGCTGCTACTACTATTGATATTGTTGTTACTGCTGATACTCTTTCCATGCATCTCAATATTGTATCATGTTTATTGTGAATGTAGTTTTTTGTCTTTCTCGCTTTGTAGGTACATTCATATAATTTCATGTGAAGCGCTTTTAAACGCACAACTCCTGTGTGAAAAGAGTGCTATATAAATCGGGTATGATAATAATAATAACAATAATAATAATAATAATAATACTTCTGATGCTGTCGCTGCTGCATAACCCCTACTGCCGCTACTAATTCTACTATCGCTGCTACTGCTACTATTACTTTTGTTTGCTTGATTGTGCTGGGTTTTAACGCACTGCGACGCTGAATGTTCATATAGAGCCGATATATGTATACTATATTGAGACTGCAATGGCTATACATACAAGTCTGGAAACCTGAATATGTTTGTAGCACGGTTTGTCCACAAGTTATCGATGCACCTTTGTACATGTCTTTCTTCAAACGCAAACAAATTTTAGCGACAAGCGTTGTTGTGATGAGTGAATCATTATTGGGAGGCCCGTTGTAAAGAGGGAGCACTTACTGTAGGTCGATATCTCACCCCACTTGTACCTCCGAGCTGCTGTCGGTTCATAACGGCAAGTCGAACATATAGACACATACCATAAATGAGTCTTCTACTCTTAGGGTCTGACTCTACAATGTTCGTAACCAAACTTAAAAAATATACCAAATGTTTATCTCTGACTTAGCCATGCTAGGTCACACTGTAAATTCATGTTCTTCTTGTGTATCAATTATACTTAAAGAAACTGAATTCTCAACGATTATTCGAACTGAATGTTAAGTAAATGGCATGCACAGATAGTTTTAAAGAAACCAATTTAAAACTGATCACATATGGAGATGATTTCAACACGCTTTTTCTTCGAGTTTAGATTAATCGTCTTTTAGAGACGATTTTAATAACATCTATTTCAGACTTTTTTAACGGTTTAACAACTACTGGACGTTCAGTTTTTGAATCATCTCCCTGTAAGTTAAAATTTAAAACAACAACGACAATAAAATTACAACAACAGTTGTCACAACAAAGCTTGCGGCAAATTTTGAAACTTAAAAGCAGGGACTGAGTTCAAGGCCGATGTCACAGGGTCAACCTATGCGCACGGATAAAAAGGTGTTGTCCATATATACAGACCATAACATGAACATCGAATATGGAAGCAGTATCCCAAGGAACATAGAGGTGATGAGCATTTTCTTAAATATTTCTTAGCCGTTCACGACGGCGCAAAAGACGACGAATACGCCGGTGATATAGCATGATCTCGTCGTGCACTTCGTACAGTCGAGCTAAAAATACGTACAGCAAGATAAAGGCATTCAGATTTCTTTTTGACTAGGTTTTACAAGGGCTCAAGATAAGAGGTAGTAAACTGAACAAATCAAACATTTTCTCACTCAACCCTGTTGTGTTACTACACATTGGAATCTTCTAAAAAATAATATTGTAATGAGTAGTGACACCATAGGATGTAATGCAAAAATAAAGATTTTAGGTTTTGAAATACTCCTCTTAGCTGGAGCCCTGGTTTTTGTAGAACATACAGTGTGTGTGATGGAGAAAACTGTATAACTAATAATGCACACAAAGTCACCAGGGTATTTATTCTACGCAAGAAAATAACACAGGGTCCTTATTCTACGTAGACGAATGACCCAGGGTCTTCATTCTATATAGACAAATGACCCAGGGTCCATATTCTACGAAGGAACATGACCCGGGTCTTAATTTATAGTAGCAAGAAGACCCAGGGTCTTCATTCTACGTAGACAAATGACCAATTGCCCATATTTAATGAAAGAAAATGAAGGACAAATGAAAGTCTGTATTCTACGTGGAAAAGCCTCTCTATCTCCCACCACCCCTGATCGCGTAGAACCATATCTGGTCATGGAAAGAAAGAGGCCATATTATCTCGTGCAACCCTACCGACAAGTATACTCGTCATTTAAAGACATTTCCTGACGACTTTTCGGTCATAACGCCTTGCCAGACAATTTCCTTGCAAAAAGCATGGATATTGTGCACATGCCGGTAGCAAAGAACCATTGACGCGTCTCATGTGAGACCCGACCTTTATATTTGATTGTTTTGGTTAGAAATAACCACTGAAAAGCCTCTAGAGCATCGCCAGGTAAACTGAGATCGGTATACCTTCTGGCAGATTATGCTGCATGCTTGTTCACGCCTATCGATAATTATGGGGGGGGATCCATCAATGGACTGAGGAAATATCTTTAAAACAGTGTAGATGTGGGGAATATAATTGTCATATTCAAACAATGTAGACCCAGAAGAAAAATACATTACCGTAGACGCGTGGTGATTTACGCTGGTCGCCATAATTATTGAGCTTTGCGTTTACGTAGTGTTAGGGTCATACAACTAATTCTTTTACCAGAATACTGCACAATTACTTACACATACCGGTATACATTTGTAGGTCGTTTGCAGTTAAAAAAAAACACGATAATTTTCAAATATCTCTATAACAAGACAACGGACACAAATTGAATTTTGCATAGATTTATGATATACCTATACCAACTCTGACAACAAAGAACATATTTTTACTCTTCGTAATCAAAAAGTTTTATTCGTAACTTCTATATAAAGTTTACACTTCTAATGGACACTGATTTCAAGATATTCAACAGACTATCTTTCGCGACCCGGTAACGCCTCACCGTTAAAGACATTACATGACCAAGCTTGGGTGGTAACACCTATCACGGTAAAGTTTGAGTCAAAGCATGGAGTCCATGCACTAACTCGGCTAGCGTCTAGGCAAAGAATCATTCAGGCGTCTCATGTGAGGCCCGCACCTAGTATTTGATAGCTTGGTTAGTAAAACCTATTGAAAAACCTATTGAGATCTATTACGTTAGGGCCTCTATTCAAAACTTCAGATGGCTGAGCCGTTATTATCTCAATTTTCTCATGCTCTATACCGGTATACCTGTATTTTGACACCTAGTGAGAACGATGGAGGGGGAATCAATGAATGGACTGGCTTAATGTCTTTAAGCCATTGCATACCATAGCAGTTTACAACTTACCGAACGAGGCCCTGACTGGGGTACGTTAAACGTATTAACCGACCATACTGTTTTTTGCGAACATGTTAGATCCTATTTTGGCACCGGAGCCATTTCGTATATTAATTGGATCCGACCCATGTGCCACTCATACGAAAGTGTTTTCGAAAAAACGCAAAATAACTAAATGTGAAAAATAGCAGACAAGACATCTACCAGACCATCAACACAACTTACCTTGATCAAATGTTCAACAGAATGTTTCCAGAGCAGTTCGAAAACCTTTATTATTTTATCGTTTAAAGGAAACGTAACGTAAACGTTCCACAATACAACTCTAACATTGATACATATTAAGCTCCAGATAAGGGGAGTATTTCCGAAACTAAAATCTTTATTTCCATGGTGTGACCACTCATTAGAACCGTCTCTCTTCTAGACGATTATAATGAGTAGTCACACCATACGAATTTGTGCTGAAATGGGTGAAAAATTGTTGGACTGGTTCAATTTTCTCTCTCATATTTGGAGCTTTGTAATTAGTGTATTTTCTCTCTCATATTTGGAGCTCTGTAATTAGAATAGTGTAGACATGGTAGAGCTTCGGTTTTAAAAGTAATTGCAATTCTCTTTATTCGTCTTTATTCCTGGTGAAGATTTCGAGGATTTAGGCATAATTAAAATGTAATTGATTATGGGGCCTCACACTTAGTTTTGTACAACCAAACAACCAATATCAGAATGGGATTCACATTTCAGACAGAAGCAACTTGCACGGGATTTTACCTGGGGATATTATCCAATATAAACAAACGTGATCAAGGTAATAGCCAATAACACCCCACGTAATTGACCATTTTCAGCGACAACAAAATTATAAAGAAGAAAAGTTTTTAGTCAGACTATCAAAAATTCTGAATTTCCTTGTCAGAGTTGGTATAGGTATATCATAAGTGTATGCAAAGTTTCATTTAAAGACTTTTCCTCAGTGCATAGAGAGAGCCCCCCCCCCCCCCCATTATTCTGGAGGTGTCAATGTAACTGTCAAATCACGTGCATCACAATCTCAGTTTATGAGGGTCAGATTATACTCATGCTCTAGTGATTTTCAATGATTATTTCTAACCAAACTATCAAATATAAAGGTAGAGTCTCACATAAGACGATTCAATGGTTCAATATGCACAAGACCCATCATTTTTGCAAGGAAATTGACAGTAGATAATCTGGCAAGGCGTTATGACCAAAAGGTCGTCAGGAGATGTCTTTAAAGACATCTACTAGCGATCGTTTGATAATAACGCCTTGCCAGACAATGTCCTTGCAAAAAACATGGGTCTTGTTGACATGTAGGTAGCAAAGAACCACTGGAGCTTCTCATGTGAGACCCGACCTTTATATTTGATAGTTTGGTTAGAAATAACCATTGAAAATCACTAGAACGTGAGTATTATCTGGGCTTCGACAGATAAACTGATTGTGATGCATGCTTTTGACATTTAAAATTCTCACACTATCGAGACAATTATGGGAGGAATCCCTCAATGGACTGAGGAAAAGTCTTTAAATACGTCAACCAGTTTTAAGATTATCTAAGATGTATCGTGTTTTTGAACTGCAAACGACCTATACTTGGCTCAATAAATTTTAGCAACACTGTTTAGACAAAATATATTCCTAATGAGTTTATTTGATTTTATGGTGACAGTATTAAAGGGACTGGCAGACATATTTGGTTTGGCATTATAATGTAAATGGATGTCAAATGATTATATAAACAGTTAAACACGTCAATATTAGTTTAGGATAAGAATTTATGTGAAAACTGCATTTTAAAGAATTATTTTAGCTCTGGTGGGATTCGAACCCTGGACACGCGGACAAAAATAATGACTCAGACGTCTTAACCACAAGGCCAACGAGACATTCATATATCGACACCCTATTTAACCTACTTTAGTGTACAGTGGATAAGAAGACATTGGTCTTTCCTATTTATGCCTGAGCAGGCACAAAAGGTGCGAACTCGATTTATTCTATTGATCGACGGAATAGATTTTGCGAAAAATTTTTGAAGTCGTAAATGCTTTTTAATTATCTGGGCACAGTGTTTAATTACATCGGGAATTTTGAGCTCATTCTATTTTTACTTCGTCTACTGCTGCTATTGTAAAAAGGTGTTGTTCTATTACTAGCAGCGGCGATCTGCAAGTTCACTATAAATATTCTGAAAACGAATAATTGTGTTTTTTCGCTATATAATACCGTCCTACTACAATAAGTGATGTTGTAGTTATGAACAAGCATCGCAAAGACTCGAATTTGCCTATTTTCATTCAATCTCAACAAGTATATCGTGTGCCGATGTGAAATTAAATGTGTTAGTTCCTTTGTATAAGGTTTACGAATAAAATTGATGCACATGTCGGTAGCATGTCCATTTTCGTTGGGCTACGCGTGCAAATCATGCAAAATAACTTTCCCAATATACTCAAATAAATTCATACCAAGTGATACAGTTTGTTATCGATGGATGGCAAATATAAATGAGTCATAGCGTGCGAACATTTAAATCGATACGTCTTCTAGATACTAACATAATCATAACTCATAGTCGTAACACATCATTACCACTACGGCTATACTCACTAATGAAATTGATCAATAGTAAATGTTTTACACATATTATATGTCACATGATATACCCAAATACCCCCACTAAGCATGCATGATGTTTATATGTACGTATTTTTTTATTTACACTGACGAGCCGCGGCGCGAAACATGTTGTTATACTTGAATATTTAATAGTAAAACCGTAGCATGTAAAATTATATTTTCTTTTTACACACACACACACACACACACAAACACAAACACACACACACACACACACACACACAGTCTTACGAGACGTGAATTATGAGGTCACCGCCTTTGATGTGGACCTCATTTCGCATTATGGGACGGACCTCTCAACTACATTCTAACTTTTAAACGGAATGAGCTGGAAGCTACCCCTACCCATAACCCTATGACTTAGGTCGGCAAGGTTAAACTTTTCAGTAGAACGGCCAGGTTAATGTCCCAGGCGACGGCCAGGTTAATGTTTCAACATTGTGGGTTCCAATTTTGGGCCCCAGAAATCACGCCTTGTAAGCCCCCCCCCCCCCCCCACCCCACACACACATATATATATATATATGATTTAATAAAATAGATGATGAATTAGACTTTTAAAAAACAATTTATTTCTTCAAACAATGCGCGGCGCGTTTCACTATAATTCATCAGGCGCAATACTATTGTTTATGACGTCATGACGTTGTTGTCATGATATCGACGTCGTCACTTCCTGTTGACGTACATCTAAGGTAAATAACTGCGTTTTATTAAAGGGAGATAATTATTGAGAATTAAGAACAGGTTTAAATTTTGCTATGAAATATTCTTCTTTTGCTAGCCTAGCTGAAACACTATTTGTCTTTAATTTAAAAAAAGGAAACATTTCATAATTTAAGTTTTTCTTTCCGCATTTTTCTAAATGGGCGCTTAAAGGAATTTGTCTTGTTGAAGGATCTTTTATCTGTTGTGAGTGAACTGTTCTTCTTGACCTCAGTTTGTCTCCTGTTTGACCAATATAGTATTCTCCGCATCAAGTGCATGTAAGAACATATAATACATTTTGAACATCACATGACATTGATTGGTTTACATAAAATTTCATTCCTTTAAAATTATAAAATTCGCTTTCTTTAATATGTTGACATAATGAACAGTTAGATTTATTACATTTTGTTACTTTATAACGTACATGTTGTTTTTCTGTAAATTTAGCTCTGGTAAGTAGTTTCTTTAAGTTTGGAGCTTGTCTTTTACTTTTGATAAGTTTACATTTATCTAAAATTTGAGACATGTTTGGGTCTGCTTGTAATATTGGTAAATTAGCTTTTATGTTGTTAAAAAGTTCTTGGTTGTTTGGGTTAAATGTTGAAATGTATGGAAGAGTAGTTGTGTTATTATTTGGTTTTGGTTTAAGAAGGTCTGACTTTGAGATTTGTTGTGACATGAT
This sequence comes from Gari tellinella, assembly GCA_922989275.2. Lineage (NCBI taxonomy): Eukaryota > Metazoa > Mollusca > Bivalvia > Cardiida > Psammobiidae > Gari > Gari tellinella. The sequence goes on from OV277858.1 coordinate 1,305,932, forward strand.
TTAAAATTAAGGTATTGTTTTGAATCAGTTGGTTTATGAAAGATGTCTGTCGTTAACCTTGTGTCTGTTTTTTTAATTAGTACATCTAACAATGGTAAATCAGTGCTGCTATATTCTACTGTGAATTGAATGTCAGGATGTAGTTCATTTAATAGTTTATGAAAACTTTTTAACTCATCGATAGAATATTGCCAGATGATGAAACAATCATCCAGAAATCTTTTCCAAAACGTTTTTATGTAATTTGAAAAATCTTTGCCGTGGGAATTTTCCAATGATGTGTAAAGTTGTTCTTCTAAGTAGGCTAAAACTAAAGTTGCATAAGTGGGAGCAAATTTTGTCCCCATGGCTGTTCCTTTAATTCGCCTGTAGTAGATGTCATTAAATGAAAATTTATTTTCTACAATTGTTTTTATCCCACTTATTATGAATTCTTTAGAAAATCTTTCTTGTATGAGTTCAGGGTATTTGTCTAGCCAAATTTCTCTTGCTTGTAAACCTAGTTGATGAGATATATTTGTATATAAACTTTTAACATCAAATGAAACCAAGTATGCTTTGTTACTTACTGACTCTGGTAATTGGTTGAGAACATCAATGTCATCTCTTAAGAAACTATTAACTTTTGGTATAAATGGTTTTAAAAGAATGTCGATTAAGTTACTTAATATGTGAGTTTCACAGATTGGACCCGCTACTATTGGTCTGAAAGTTAAATCTTTCGGGTCTTGCATTTCAATATATTCTGAATTTGATATTTTACATTTCTCAGTTATTTCTACACATTTGTGTATTTTTGGCAGGCCGTAAAATGAACTTGACTTTGATTCAAAGTTTAAAATGTAATCAATTTCTTGCTTTGTCATGTTATGTTTGTATTTAAGTAACTCTTCGATTTTCTTCAATATATCATCTTTACAGCAATCTGCATGAAATTTCTGATAAAAATATTCATCGCTTAACATCTCTAAAATTTTGCACTTATAATATTCCCTGTGCATAATGACAATGCCATTGCCTTTATCAGCTTCCTTTATAATTATATTTCCATCATTCAGTAACGCTTTAATTGAATTTCTTTTTTTTAAATCATATACACAGCTTTTCCCGGTCGTTTCCGGCATCACGCCGACATATAAAGCTGTATATATAATCTTAAAAAAATAGATGATTTATTATAGGCTTTAAAAACACAATTTTATTTCTTCAAACAATGCGCGAAGAAATAAAATTGTGTTTTTAAAGCCTATAATACATCATCTATTTTTTTAAATCATATATATATATATATATATATATATATATATATATATATATATATATATATATATATATATATATATATATATATAATTGTAAAGGTAAAAATGACTAAACACACCTTCTATTTTTTCTTTTTTATTACCATACGCTTTTCGCCTCTCTGCTCATCAGTGATTGTAATATATTTGTTGCTATGACGTGGCGTCAATGGTAACGCTACGTCATAAATGTGACGTCATAAACGTGACGTCATAACGTCATTTTAGTGGAACGTCATTGAAGTTCTTTTGATCAATTCTATGCATTTAATTTAGGTTTAATGAAACATTTTATAACCAGGTCAAAGGTACAGCAATGGGAACAAAATTTGCACCGACATATGCAACGCTAGTACTAGGATATCTAGAGCAAAAATTGTATTCACAAGTTGAAAATATATTCAACGAAGACTTTGCAACATACATAAAAAACGCATGGAAAAGATTTTTAGATGACTGCTTTGTGTTTTGGACAAAATCTAAAGAAGAACTTAAAACATTCCACAATCTGATAAATAACCTTCATCCAGATATTCAATTTACAATTGAAGTAAATAACCAAGAGCTTCCCTTCCTGGATATACTCATATTAAAAAATGAAACACAAATAACCACTGACATTTACTTCAAAGAGACAGACTCTAAACAGTACCTTAACTTTCACTCCTGTCATCCTAAACATACTAAAGTAAGCATTCCGTATAACCTTGCCCGTAGAATTTCGACAATTGTATCTAATGAAGGTATGAAATATACAAGATTGCAGGAATTAGAAGAATCTCTTTTGTCACGAAATTACCCCAAACAATTAATTAAAGATGGAATAAAAAAAGCTACAAGACTTTCAAGAGATACACTTTTAAAGGTAAATAACAAAACTGAGAAAGAAAGCATTCCTTTCGTCTCGACACACAATCCAACTAATACTGAAATGTTCCCGATTTTGAAAAATAATTTCCATATACTACAATCAGACGAAACCATGAATAATATACTTTCCAAAACAAACATTATTAAAAGCAAAAGACAACTACCAAATTTAAAAAGAATTCTAACAAGGGCAAAATTCACAGACACAAAACAATTTTCATACAAAGTAACACGATGTGGTAGGCCAAACTGCAGCTTGTGCCAACACATCATCGAAAATAATTCATACAATTTTAATGGTAAGATATTTAAAGTAAATGCCAATATGTCCTGTGATGTAAGAAACGTTTTATATGTCATAACATGCAATGGATGTAACGAATATTATATAGGCCAGACAGGCGACAAATTAAGAACAAGAAGAACAATACATGCCCAGCAAATAAGGGACCCATCCACCCGGCAGATACCTTTAAGTGCACATTTAGACATATGTTGTAAAGAAATTCCCAAGTTTAAAATGTTCCCGTTCTTTAAAATGAATTCAGAAAATATTTCGGTCAGGTTAGCAAAAGAAAAATATTTTATAAACTGTTTCCAACCTAAATTAAATGCATAGAATTGATCAAAAGAACTTCAATGACGTTCCACTAAAATGACGTTATGACGTCACGTTTATGACGTCACATTTATGACGTAGCGTTACCATTGACGCCACGTCATAGCAACAAATATATTACAATCACTGATGAGCCGAGAGGCGAAACGCGTATGGTAATAAAAAAGAAAAAATAGAAGGTGTGTTTAGTCATTTTTACCTTTACAATTATATATACTTTTGCCGGTCCGGCATTTGCCGGGATATTTTACATTTTCCGTATATATATATATATATATAGATAAAAGTGTGCGGAAAAATATCCCACACTACGGGAAAATATATATATATATATATATAATTGTAAAGGTAAAAATGACTAAACACGCCTTCTATTTTTTCTTTTGTATTACCATACGCGTTTCGCCTCTCGGCTCATCAGTGATCTATATATATCTATATATATATCTATATATATATATATATATATAGAGAGAGAGAGAGAGAGAGAAATAAAGTATGACATCTACTAACGACCTTCCAAAGCACTGGATAAAAATTATTTGATGCAAAGAATAAGAGTAAGTATGTGTATATAGTAGAGAAAGAAACTTATTCATACATTGCGAAATAAATATTTGCTAAATACTGCAAATGTTTCTCGAGCGCTTTCGACAGTCACGTCTTCATCAGGGGATATGCAATGATGCAATGAACGTGTTTTGGTTTTTAAAACAAGTCAGCTGTTTTTATAAAATGTCGGTGTACATAATGCCTCTGTTGTTGCTGAACGCTTGACAAATACTTTCAGGTATTGAATGATGGATGGATGAGTTGGGGTTTAAGGCACTGCGACAAAGAATATGTCATATTTATATGTATGGGCCGTTCCATGCAAAAATCGTAAATAGTGACAAAAAAGGTCATTTTCAGTTTTTAACGTTTTCTAAATCTACAATAATTTCTGAACAGTATAAAAGTTATTTGACGATTTTCTTATGCATATTAAGAAAGTTAGAGCTATTTAAAGTCAGAAGGTATCTTCATTTTGAACGACGTTACGTTAAAGGTTTTGACGTTATGTTTGATACGCTTGGTTGCACATGTATTGACGTCTTGTTTGATGTACGTTTAACAAACGTGTCTACGATTTTATTTCATAAATATTATCACTAAAAACTCAAATACAGTTAGATTATTTATATATTCAAATTTATACTATGATTAATACAGTAAAATTTCTCTATTATGACCACTAAATTACATAGTTTAGTTGGTGCTTAAAGCGGATGACTGCTTTTAAAAGCAAGATGAAAGTAACACAACAAACTCATTAACATTTACCTTGCTTTAAGATGTCACCTGTCTCTATATATATTTTACTTCCAAGACTCCGTCATGACTTGTAAAGTCACAATGGACGGGTACATGCGCCACATATAAAGTTAAACATGCATCACATATAACGCTTAACTGAGCGTTGACCCAACTATTGCTGCTTACGTCTGTACAAATGAATGAACGAATAGATGACTTTATTTAAGGACATTTTCTCAGTTCTTTGATTGATTCCCCTTCATTGTACTCGACGAGTGTGAAAATAACTGTAAAAGCATGAAGCAAATGTCATAGCCATCTCACTCTCCCTAGAGAGGCCCTCACATACTCATACCTGAGATCAAACTATTAATTATAAGAAACGGACCTCACATGAGATACTTCAGTGGTTCTTTGCTAGAGGTATGATCAGAGAAAAAAATCGATATACTTCTGACGTTTTTTTTCTCAAAAAGAAATCGTGTCGGGGCCCTGTGAGAAATCGAGCCCTGAGTGGAAAAGTTTGAAAATCGACGAGTGGCCGGTGCGCAAATAACAGAAAAACATGTTTTAGTGGATCATAATTATTGTGCGGGTGGTATAATTGTTTTGTCTGCCAACGTCGAGCTAGATTTGCCAGGATCTGCGAGACAAGCGCCCATAAATAATGAGGGATGCATGATGAGATGACATGATAATGATTACAGGAAGATGATTTCGGCTTATCTCATTTGTTCCAAAGCAGCCTGTTTGGATAAAAAACACCAAACCGCCTTCTTTTTTAGCTCTTACAGTGGAGAAAACGCTTTTACGCTAAAAGTACTATTTCCAGTGCAAACAGTTTGGAGCCTGATCAGACGCCGGGTAAACACGGCGTCTGATCAGGCTCCTAACTGTTTGCCACTCAGATTACTATGAAAAGTCAAAAATGTCAAAAAAGTGTCCTTATCTGCACTTTAGTGTTTTACGTTAGCGTGTAAACAGGAAAGAATAACGTTTTCTCCACTGTAGCAGAGGGGATCATCTCGGTCTAATAAACTGAAAACATTCCCTATGACAAATAAGCCCTAGAACCACAGCAAAGGTAGAGGAAACAGACTGCCTATTAAATACAGGTCTGACTGTAAATAAAACCTGTGGTACATGCTAAACATGTTTTCCTAAATCAACCCTTTACTCCATTGATACTCATGTTAACACATTTAATTTATTCCTTCACTCTTGAAAGTAAATACATGTAGTTTAATTTTATACAGTCATGAATATGCATAATAAAAATCCTTTATCTAAGCAGACTGTACATAGTTTAAGCAGACTGGAAGTAAAGCAGAATGAATCCTGCTTTAATTTCAGCCTGTTTTATGCAACCATGTCTCTTCAATACTTAAAATAAGCTATGGAGTAAAGGGTTAAATATCTCTTGCAAATATTGGGTTGCAACATACCAGCCGTTTATTATGAAATTTTGTAATCATTGTCAACTTTTACAGTCAATCTTGTATTAAGCGATCACTCTAGTGAGTACCCATATTTTGTCTGGTATTGAGCTGTCTGTTTAATGCAGGCAGGATAAAGTTTTCTTCACTATTTCTACCCTGAGTTAATTAGTCTAGTGTCATAATGAAGAGGTATGCAAACTGATTCGCAAGGTGGTTGCTTTATACAAGATTGACTGTATTTTTCACATTTCTTGCTAGAGAATATTGTTTATCTTGCAGAAAAAAAATTGTAAAACAGACAATTGCTGTTAAATTGACATTTTCAAATTTGCAAATGACAGTGCATGTTTTATCAAAAAACTTCAATTTTCCTTGATTTTACTTTCCCACAAATGTTGACCCCTCTCAAACACAATTTCATTTTTCTTAAGTTACATGAGGTCAACCCTCCTAATTTTTTTTTATTTTGTTCTATAGACATGGTAGATAATTTTATATGAAGTCAGTATGAATGCCCCTGCCTAATTTTTGTAAAAATCTCAGTTTTGCTAAAACGTAAAAAATGATTTTTGAGAAAAAATTGACTCATAAATTATTCTTTTTAATGAATTATGCAAACTATTTAATTGTTCTGCTTGTATTTGTATACAACAATGTCTTAAGTATAAATGCATGAATAAATTTTGATCTTTTTATTAATATTTGTAATTTTTTATCCTCGGAAAGAAAAAAGAGGGGTAGTCATTTCAGGACGTTTTTTGAAAAGTTGGGTAACAAGACAAAAATATCCATAATTTCAGTTATATGAGGTGAACATTCTTTTAACTCTGGAAAATGATGTAGAATTGAATACTGAATGAGATAGTGTTTAGTTTTTGCGGATTCGTTTCGATAAGCATTACCCATCGAAAACCTAAATACGCGCCTAAGAACTTTACATCCCCCCTAGAATTATTTGTATACATATGCTGAATATAAATCAAGTGGATGTTGCCCGTCTACACGACATGCCATGAGACCCATTTTCCAGAGCCTCGGATTCGATCCCTAGGCAAACTATAGGAAGTGTTGTGTTTAATGAATAAAAGTATTCTAACTAAGAAGAAAGACTGTTGGTGAAAATAAGATTACCTTGATCAGTTAAAACATGTTAAACATACCGTACATTTTTCATGTACGGTTGGTGTCTATGTGAAGGTCCATGTTCTTTGAAAGCTCTTGGCATTTTGATTTTCTAATTTTATCTCACTTGAGCTAGCTCAGGGTGAGCTTTTGCAATACTTGAATGTCCGGCGTCCGTAGTGCGTCGTCCGCAATATTAGTGTTTACACTTTAGAGGCCACAATATTAATTTAATCTTTCTCAAACTTGCTCAGATTGTATAATTCCATAAGAGTTCGGATGAGTTTGATTATGGTTGAAATCGGTTAATAGGTCAATAGTTATATATCTTTGAATTGCCATATTTAACAGTGTTTACACTCTAGGGACCACAATAGTTATCTAATCTTCTCAAACTTGCACAGATTGTATATTACTACAAGAGTTTGGATGGTTTTATTTATGATTGAAATTAGATAAATAGATCAAGAGTTATCTACCTTTGAATTACTAAAAATGCAATAGTTAACAGTGTTTACACTCTAGAGACCACAATATTTATATAATACTTCTTAAACTTGCCCAGATTGTATTTTACAATAAGGGTTTGGATGATATCATTTATGGTTGAAATCAGAACAATAATCTACCTTTGAATTACTAAAAAATGGCATATTTAACAGTGTTTACACTCAAGAGGCCACAGTTGTTCTCTAATCTTTCTCAAACTTGCTCAGATTGTATATGACTATTAGATTTCAGATGAGTTCGATTGTGGTTGGAATCCAACTTGTCTACCTTTGAATTGTTGAAAATGCCATATTTAAGGGTTTTTACACTCTAGACGCCACAATTTTTATCTAATCTATCTTAAACTTGCTCAGATTGTATTTGACCATGAGAGTTCAAATGAGTTAGATTATGGTTGAAATCGTATCAATAGGTTAAGAGTTATCTACCTTTAGATCGCTAAAATGCCATATCAAACAGGATTACCACTGTAGAGGCCACAACTTTTATCCAGTCTTTTTCAAACTTGCTTAGATTGTATATGACTATAACAGTACGAATAAATAAGTGCAATAATGGTTGAAATCGGATCAATAGGTCAAGAGTTATCTGCGCTTGAATTGCTGAAAAAGCCATATATCGCAGGTGTAACTACAGTTTTGAATGGATTTTGATTATACTTACACACAAAGTATATAGCTATAAGTTCTGAAAGGAGTGCAATTATTGTTGAAATCTAATCATTATGTCAAGAGTTATCTGCTCTTGATAAACTTTAAAACGCTAGTAAAGGCTTCATTTCAGTATTGTTTAGGCTCTAGTTATCTGCCCTTGATGTACTCTACTGTACTAGAATTATGAGGTTGTATTCCAAAATTGTTTACTTGCTTTACTACAAATTTGAATGGATAAAAATTAAAATGGGTGAAATAGAAAGGTAAAGTTATCAAGCTTCAGTACAACAGGTGAGCAATATCAGGGCCTTCACAAAAATACTTTTAAATGTCCAAAACTGACCATTATTTTACACTACGTTTCGCGTCTTAATGCCTTTAATTTTCCAAATAATACTCTTGAGACATATTGACAAGGGTCATTAATGAAGTGAGCAATACATTAACTTTTCCGACCTTTCAAGCGGCACGTAATTTAAGCACGTATTATCATATATTACCGATAACGGTGAGCCCCTATGTCTGCAAAATAGCAATTGTATGTGTCTAGACAGGTGGTTTATGGGTTTGTCGGTCAGGTTGATTACTCTACTAGTGTCACTTATCGGATTAGTGTTTTTAGCGCACCTGGCACGATTGCTGGATGTCCGTCGTGTGTCTGCTGTCTGTGTGTCCGTCCATTCACACTTAGTTCGTTAACACTATAGCAGCTACAAATTTCATTAAATCTTCATGAGTCTTGATCACTATGGTTGTCTAATAGAAATCTAGGACAAGTTCGAATGTGGGTAATGTTGGGTTGAAAACTAGGTCACTATGTCAAATCATGGTAAAATCTTGTTAACACTCTAGAGGCTCCAAATCTCATTGGATCTTACTCAGAATGTTTGGCTCATTGATATCTAGGTTAAGTTTCAATATGGGTCATGTCCTGTCAAAAACTAGATCACTATGTCAAATAATAGAAAAACCCTGTTAATATGCTTGAGGCTACAAATTTCGTCTGATCTTCATGAAACTTGATCAGAATGATTTCCTAATTGATACCTAGGTCATGTTTGAAAAATGGTTTATGTGCGGTCCAAAACAAGGTCACTAGGTCAACTCATTGAAAACCCCTATTAACTCTCTTGAGGCTTCAAATGTCATCTGAGCTTTACCCATTTTTGATACGTTGTTTCCTTTTATTTACCCAAAAGAACTACGCCTTAATAAAACAAACGAGTCAAATTTGTCGGCACCATTTTTAGATTTGGATCTTTTTACAAATAACGGAATTGTTTCTTCTAAGATTTACGATAAACGAGATGATTTTGATTTTAGTATTGTAAATTATCCTCATCTAGATGGCGATGTTCCCCGTTCCACATCTTACGGGGTTTATATTTCACTACTTATTCGTTTTGCTAGGGCCTGTTCCTCTGTTGAGGACTTCCACATTCGTAATAAAACTATTACTGAAAAGCTTCTTAAACAGGGTACAGATTTCATAAACTTCATAAACATTTTCTAAATTCTTTTATAGAAATCTTCCTCTCATTAACAAGTATAAATGTAACTTAAAGTCTTTTCTGCGGCAAGGTATTTCACATCCGGAGTTTTATGGTGATGTGATTTACAGACTTAGTAAGATTCTTGAACATATACATTTTCAAAACCTATTTGTGAAACGTATTAGATTTTTCCTCAAAAAAGATTATGATCCAACTATATTGCTGCGCACTTCACGTTTTGTTATCGATCAATCTACAAGTGACTACTATGCTTTCCTCTTTGGTTGTGCGACGACAGACAGGGCTTAGTACTACATGATGATGTATCTTTAAAGCCGTCCTTAACCGGGAGAGTTATGTCGGATGTCCGTGCTTTGTTTTTTCTCTCCCTCTCTGTCGTACCCTGGACCCTTCCGTGTCTTACAGTTACTCGTAACTACAGACTAGTCGCTTGAGTACAATTTGACCGTTGCCATAGTGGGTTATTTTTAACACGGGCTTGAATGTTTAATTCTTTCCCATGCTACTAATGATCTTGTCATAGAATTTTTGCTAAATGTTTTACATGTATTTACTTACTGTGCTGGCGGTCTTTTTGATTGTGAGGTTGTGGAACAGGGTTTATATTTTATGTACACTGTTCGTCTTTATAGGTGAATATAGGAGATAAGTGTGAGGTTGGGCGCCCCTAAACCCAGGTTTAAACCCCCAGTGGTTGTTAATAATTAATTAATTTATAGTTAATTATTGATTGCTACTGACCGTACTAAGGCGTACTATTAGTGTGTAGATATGGTATTGCGTGTGTGTGTGTGTGTGTGTGTGTGTTTGTTGTGGTATGACTGTGTGTGTGTGTTCTGCTTGAGAGGTGGGTGTATTGTTTGTGTTACGTTTCCTGCTTGAGTCTTTGTACGTATTGGTCAGAATGTTTGCCTAATTGATACCTAGGTTAAATACGAGTATTGGTCAGTTTAGGTAAAAAACTAGGTCACTAGGTCAAAGCATAGGACAAACTGCTAACACTCTAGATGCTACAACTCTTATTGGATTTGAATGAATTTTGCTTAACATGTTTGCCTCATTGATATTTAGTTCAGTTAATTTTGAATGATGTTTGGTTTTAACAAGCCATGTTGCGGTAGAACATGGAAAATAAACAATCCCTGACCGGAAGACAGGAAATTTATTGACTTCGGATGCAGCTCAATGTCGAACTCCGGCCTGTTATGTGTTAAACTTAGAAATAAATGAGACATTTTTTTGTATAGTTTAAATAATTATATATTTCATTGGGGGTAATGTGGTTGCCGTTTTGGGGGCTGTCTTTTGTATATTTATTCATATTTTTTAGATCTGATTATAGTTATTTGTGTTTTGTCGATGCCCTGCATTAGGCGCTCTGCCATTATTTATATCAGTCGGCAATCTTTAGCCGGTCGGTTCATTGCTGATTGATTGTGATCGCCGTTTTGGGGACTGTCTCATATATGTTTATTCATGTTTTGTTTCAGATCTCATATTAGTTATTTTGTCTTTTCTCGATTTGTAGGTACATTTATGTTATTTCATGTAAAGCGTTTTTGAACGCACATCCCCTGTGTGAAAAGAGCGCTATATAAATCTGGTATAATAATAATAATAATAATAAATAATTTCAGAAATCCAAAATGATGAAGACACTAAAGATTGGTTAGAATCCGGTTAGAACAAAGGTGGTTTTAATGTCCAAGACATCTTCGACTATAACAGGCCTTTTTCTGGTGTATCCACGGGTCGGGTAAAAAATTTCCAATTTCTATAAAAAATCCCATTTTTTTATACAGGTTGTTACTGATAATTAACTGAAATTAAAATAAAACTAATAAAACATGTAGAATTAACAACTATATGTCTTTTTTCCTAGCCATTTAGCTTTAATATATGTCAAATCAAGTCTAAACATTATTCCCAAAACATGATTTTTCGAGCCGAAAATTTCCCAAATCAGACATTGCAGTTTTTCCCAAAATGGCCAGAAAAAGGCCTGACATTATGTATCAGATACACAAACAAATTGTTGACTTAGTGAAATATCAGGTCGTACAGATAAGTGCTGAAACTATTAGACAAATACCAAAAGGTTAATTGAGTTAAGTATGCCCCTTATTTAAAATCCATATTTGACATATTTAGCTTACCTTCACTAAGTGAGGGGGCTTATGTTATACCCGCGGTTCAAGCATCAATACTGGATATAATAAACTATTAGGACTAGGTCTTAAACTACTGCACATAAGGTCATGACACTTTATATGATGATGTGCCTCCTTGAAAAGACCACAATGCACCACAGTTGGGTGACCTTGACATTTGACCTTGACCTCGAGGATCAACATTAAGGTTCATGTTAAAGCATGTTCAGAGAAAAAACTGCAACTACAGTCACGGAACTTCATATGCTGATGCGCCTCAATAAGTAGAATATAATGCATTGCGGTTTGGTAACCTAGACCTTTGACCTTGACATCTAGGGTTAACATTCAAGTAAAAATCTGTGCTGAGAAAACTGCACCTTTGGTCATGAATCTTCATAAGCTGGTGCGCCTCAATAACCACGATGCATCATGGTTTGGTGACTTTGACCTTGACCCCTAGGGTCAATGTTACGGTTTTGTGTTAAAAATCTGTTATTGCAGGAGTTGAGTTTTGTAATCTTTGATTTCCCTTTCCGTTTTAATAATGATGGGAAGAAGAAATCTCTAACCAGGTTGTCTGAACAATCCGTTGTTCTAATGGAATGATTATGCCCGTTTATAGCTCACTTGGCACGAAGTACAAAGTACCAAGGTAAGCTATTAGGCTTACTTTTGTCCGTAGTCTGTCCGTCCACAATTGATTTGTCTATCGGCTACAAATGCCATCGGATCTTCATGAACCCCTTTTTTACTAAAAATCTAGGTTAAGTTTGAATGTGGGTCATGTCCGGTTAAAAACTAGGTCACTAGGTCAAACCAAAGAAAAACCTTGTTAACACTCTAGAGACTACGATTTCATTTGGTCTTCATGATAATTAGTCTTCATATTTGTCTTGATAAAATGTAGGTCAAGTTCGAATATGGGTCATATCTGGTCAAAAACTAGGTCACTAGGTCAAATCATAGAAAAATCTTGTTAACATTCCATAGGCTACAAATCTCATTGTATCTCAATGAAATTTTTTCAAAATGTTAACCTCATTAATATCAAAGTCAAGTTTGAATGTGAATCATGGCCGGTTGAAAAATTGGTCACTAGGTCAAATCATAGGAAAACCTGATTCTAGAGGGTACAAATCTCATTGGATTTAAATGCAACTGTTATTATAATGTTTGCCTAATTGATATCTTTGTCAAGTTTAAATTTGTGTCTGTTCGGGTTTTAAACTAGGTCACTTGGGGCAAATCATAGGAAAACCATGTGAACACTCTAGAGGCTACACAACTCATCTGATCTTCATGACATTTGTTAAGAATGTTTGCCCCATTGTTATCCAGGTAAAGTTGTGGGTGTTGTCTGGTCAAACCCTAGGTTACTAGGTCAATCATAGAAAAAACTTGTTAATACTCTAGAGGCTACAAATCTTAATGACTTTTAATGCACTTTTGACAGAATGTTTGCCTTATTGATATCTAGACCAAGATCAAATATGGGTCAAGTCAGGTTAAAAACTAGGTAACTAAGTCAATCATAACCAGTGTTAACTCTCAGATCTGAATGATGTTCGCATAATTTAAATCAAGGTAAAAATCATGTGAGGGTTGTGTCTGGTCAAAAAACTAGGTTACTCAGTCAAATCATAGACAAATCTTGTTAACACTCTTAAGGTTGATTGTGGGTCATGTCTAGTTATAATCTAGGTCACTATATATCAAGTTTTATATGGTGAACCAGGTGAGCAATTTAAGGTCAATGTCTCCCTTGTTAGAATTATTGCCCTTTGTTGCTATATTTTTATCCAAATTAGGCGTTGAGTTATTGCATTTTGTTATTGTTATCCAAGTTAGGAAGCACATTAGTGCACACATCAACGTTATCCTGAAACAAGTCTAGTTTTCCAGCTCATCCAGGGACCATAACTCTGTAATTCTTCGGAAGAACGGAATGAGGATTGGGTCGAGAAAAATTTACACTTCAGTTTTAATTATGCATATACAAAGTTTTATCTTAATTGGTACAAAAATGTAGAATTGGTTTGGATCCAAAAATGTACAAGTCCCATCAGTGGCCATAACTTCACATATCTTTAAACAACTCACTTGAAAAATATCATATGTCATGCACATGTACACTGCATGTTAAAAGTATATGCAAAGTTTGATGTCAATCGGTAAAGAAATGTAGAAGTAAGTTTCATCAAACGCTTTTATCAGTAAGAAAAGGTCATAAAGTAGCTGTTTGTGTTTGAGTGGTAAAAGATAATTTCCCAAAAAACCATGTAACACATCCTCATTTCTCTAGTGAGTTCTTCAGGGCCCTTTTGTTGATCTTTTTTATGCCCCCGGCATCAACATATGCGGAGGCATATAGTAATTGTCCAGTATGTCCGTGCGTGTGTGCGTCCGTCCGTCCGTAACAAGGTTAGGTATATTTTACCGTTTCGTCTAGCATCAACACGACTTACTCAAATACTTTGATCCTTATACAGTTGTTGCTTTGGACCATCCATTCCCTATCCACCAATATCCATAAACGATGATTTTGACCTTGAGCTTGACCTTTTTTGGACTTAGAATCCGAACTCAGTATGACCTTGACTGTGACCTATTTTGGACTTCGAAAAGATTCAGAATATTAATATTGTCAAGGATGCCACCGGGGGCAAAAGCGTTTATTGAACGCGCAGTCTTGTTTCCATTTGTTATACGCTCAGATGGGATATAGGCTCTAGGTGACCATTTTGGCTGTAAAATTTGATATTAATCGTCGTGATGGGACATTGTATGGTGAATTTTGTCATATGTTATGCAATGTGTCACAAATACCTGGAGCCCGCTTCAGAAAAATTCGTATGACATAAACGAATGTAAGTCTTAACTTTCAGATACATTTAATATCTTATTTCTCCATCTAATCAAGTCTTGTGACTTTCTTTGGAATCATCTTGAAAAGACGATTCCAAACTGATGTCACAAGACAGGATTAGATGGAGAAATAAATAATAGTTGAGACTTTTATAATCTGACTTACGACAATATTTGTCGTATGAAGTTCTATGAAACTTGCTAAATGTCTGATTTATTTGTGTTTGTTCTGAATAGAACTTTTGTGTAAAGTGTAAATATGTTTTCCATTTTTAAGGCAAATACCAGATGATGGAATATCTGAAAAGGTGTAAGCCACAGTCACTGTTAGCTTTTGGAAAACACCAGCAGTATGTAAAAGCATATAAAAAAGCTTTTCAACGAAAAGTAAACACGTAGAACAGAAGCCAGAGCAACACCTAAGATAATTACAGTGAACAAAACATGTTTTTGAAGGGTGTGAGGGGTAAAACACAATGAGCATGCTGCTTGACACTTTTACAAGGAGTGTTTCATTACTAACGAACTTGAACAATAACTTGGATGTAATAAGTGTGACATATCAGTGAAAATGACAATTATTTACGATTGTATAATGCACGATAATATCACAAAACTTGATAAATCACAATACTAACCACAATCACCCCTTTCAAGAGCACTTAAACATAGCACTTTTCATACATTTTGCAATACATTCTAAGATAAGTACAATTTGTAAAACTTGACTGACTACAAAGCTTTGATACAGTTGTTGCGTTGGACCAAAACCAATTAACTCATACTACCAAATGTTGATTTTGATCTTGCCCTTGACCTAATTTGGGCTTTACATATCTTAAATGGGATATGTCTTAGTTAACTAGACTTTACTGTTTCGTCTAGCATCAACACTATTTACTACAATCCTTGATACTTAAACAGTTATTGTCATGAACCAATTCACTATTATTGCCAAACCTCAATTTTAATATGGACTCAAAACAATTCAGAAGGGGACATAAACGTTCATGGAAACACCCTTGATAATATATTCTCAGAACAAGTGTAGCTATATTGTTGATATTTTACAAAATGATAATATTTCAAAGAGTGTAGTTTGTGCATATTTGACAAAAAGTTTAATGGACTTATTTAGAAGAATAAAGTTGCTATAAAAGGAGAAGAATCGGGTCTCGCAGAGACCCGCATGATTAAAAAATGTTGAGATCATGTGTTAAAAAGTGCCATGTGGGCAGCTAGCCAGTTAACTTGATAAGTCACAACAGCTCTCTCACGTCTGGGACCCGGTTTTCGTCAGCAAGTGCGCTGACGGAAACAGCCGATGATCCACGGAATCAGTTGAATTTTTTAGTAAAGTGACAGCAGTCACCGAAACTGTCAAAGTAAGAAACATATAATAGTAGTGTTATAAGAACATTTTACTCATATGGGCTTACCTACTAAATGAACACTTTCAAGGATATTGTAAATTCACTTTTATAAAATATTGTCTGTAATATATTCCCATGTTCGTACCGTAGCCCATTGTTCGTCGCACAGTTTAGTACTAAGTGTTCTATTATAGAGTCTGTCATTAGTCTACATTTTGGGCAAATTATATTTTATTTTCTGGAGAAAAGCTTACCTAAAATAAATACTATTAATTTACAGTATTCAAGGCTTTCGCTATTTATTCTACAGAACTGCCATGCTTCGCATCGAACAATTCCATCGTGTATTTGTCAAAAAAGGCCTGAGGGACTCGTCACACAACAGTCTATTCTGGTAATCAAGATGTGCCTTATTTAAAATTTCTTTTTTGACCATGCGTTTCCACATTTCAATTAGTGGAAACTTATGATTCATAAATAAGTCGGTCAAAATATGGTAAATGCCATATTTTCCTAATATTCGATGCTAATAAATACGAACGACTCAAGCAAAAAACGCAACACAAGCAATACACCTTCCTCTCAAGCAGAACACACACCAATCATACTATAACACACACACACACACACCCACACAAACACACACACACACACATAACCACTCACACCCACACACGCACAATGCAATTCCTTCATCTACACAATGAAAACAACACGCAAGACAAACATAAAGCAAAGTGAATATAGGAGCCCGCCTTGGTACGGTCAGTAGCAATCAATAATTAATTATAAATTAAATATTAACAACCACTGGGGGTAAAATCTGGGTTATAGGGAGCTCAACCTCAACCTGGGTTTAGGGGCGCCTAACCTCAACCTGGGTTTAGGGGCGCCCAACCTCTGTCCCAACCAAGTCTGGTAAGAATCCAAGTGTTTTCTGTGGTTGATTCATATACTTTGTTAGACGGTGTATAAACATGAATTGGATTCTTTTGTCGTTGTCAAGTAAACTTCACTGCCCAAAAACTATGAGTTTTCTCTTATCTATTTCAAGCCCAAATGGAAGCATGCCAATGCATCCAAGAGCTAAATCTGACCTAGTCGATCTAGGTAGATATTGCATGTGTTTTATGCATTGTCTGTGAAATCTTTCTAGTTGCATAATCTGTTTGTTAGTTATACTATTCCAAATTTCACAACCGTATAGAGCAGAGGGTAGAAATATAGTGCTATATAAGTGTTTAAGTGTTAGAGGATGGAAAGCGTCGTTATAGATCCCATAACCGGATCATTTGGTGATTTATACATTGTGAAAAATTCTAAATAAGCGTTTGGCATTTTGACTTTGTTTTTATACTGAAGATGATTCTTTCCAAATGATTTTGATTATTACACGATTTTAAACTTACTTTGAAATATTTTTGAAACTTCCTACTTAGAAGAATTTCAATGGATGTTATGGAGTGAAATAGAAATAGGTTTTGATTGGATCATAAACAAATTTAAATATTTAGTAAGTGCATCTGTACGAAATAGTTAATTGCGGATATTTGCCTTAAGGAAACTGTTTTTAACTTTTTTAATATGAGGTCCAGAACTAGTATTTCTTTATTACAGCTAGTATAAATAGTTAACTGCATAGTGAATATTGGTTTTGTTTTCATATACCTTTAACGAGAACACCTTCAGTGGTTATTGAAATCGATACATATTACACTTACTTGTTATTCATGTACTTTAGATATAACAGTACATTGTAAAACACTATACTTTTTTAATGAACACATAGTGACATAACTTTTATAATTATAATAGAATAATGTAATAGTTATAAACTTTGCGGTTGTTAGATTTATACAGCACACGAAGATTAAGTCTCACAACATAGACTCGGAAAAAGACATGGAATATTATATTGAATTTTATTTGTTAAAAAGAAGACTCAAAAGAGTTGGCAGAAGAGTAATACCAATATTGTTTTTGTTTTTGGGGAACCCAATATAGGGAGAAGTGAATTATTTAACATTGAGATACGAAGTAGATTGTCTTTGCAATACCGGACACTTGTCACAGGATCAGCTCATATATGCTTTTAGAAGATCCTGTAAACAAAACCAACGGTTATTTATTTAGTTTACTAGGGGTGTCCCCTATTATAATAATAGCATAATTATGCAGCAATAAGGTAATAGGATGCTGTATAAAAACAAACTTCACAAAGCAAACAGGACGGACCATGATCGGACGTCTCTGTTTAGAGATGTCTTATCTTGGGCTGCACTGTTGGAAGCAACATTCACTTTTGGTGATATAAGTGTGGTTTAAAAAGCCTTCAATTAATTACTTGACACATTTTATGTAGTTACCATATATTTGGTTGTTTAAAATACAGTTTGTATGTACGTTTATAACATAACTATGTAACGCTTCATGTTCTCCTCATGGGCATTCAAGCCCACTGGATTTATATACATAAACTGAAACTGAAACTGTAAAGGACTACCAGCAGATAAATTGAGGAAAAATAGAATACATCCAATTTTGGATGAACTATTGCATAAATTTCATGCAGACTATGGGATAGTTGAGACTGGTGAATCAATCATGAGGACATTTGATGCCAGCAGTCACAATATAGATGAAAGTTTAACTGCATATGCTACTAGAAATGAGCATGTAATTGTTCAAGCAGTTGAGGTAGAGATGATTCATCCATCAAAAAAGGATATACTACAGAGAGTGCTTTACGAACGTCTTATACAGCACATTACACAAATAGCCATGTACAAGCATCATACTGTCAAGGATTATGATAGATTTAAAGTAGAGTTAGGGAAAATAGAATATCATCTCCTAGAGGATCAGGAGAAATAGAACGAATCAAAAGCAAAGCGCCAAACAGCTCAAGTCCAGGAGAAAAGTGAAATGGGACAGGTTATTGGTATCTTAGAGAAATGAAGGAGAGACATGCAAAGTTATAACAAGAAAAAAAAGAAATAGCCAAAGATGAAAGTTCAGGGCAACAGTTCATATATCAACATTATAGGGGATATAGTAGATGATACAGAAGAGGTCATTTTAGAGGAAGATACTTTTATGGAGATCGATCAGATTTTAGAGGTATAGGATATGAGGCTTATAGACCACATATTATTAATTTTTATTAGTATTTTTATTATTATTATACCAGATTGATATAGCGCTCTTTTCATACAGGGCTTGTGCGTTCAAAAGCGCTTCTCATGAAAGTACATAAATGTACCTACAAAGCGAGAAAGACAAATAACCGTTATATCTAAAATAAACGTGATACAATATGGATTTACATAGTCTTGGGTCTGGGTTTAGTTCTACGTCGCTAGAGAGTGCTAGCAATAAAATACTTAGATAAAAGCAGCTATGGTGTTTCTGTTTGCTATCATCAGAACAAAAAAGAGAGATTTTATTTTAAATAAGTTCACGTTGGTAGCTGTAAACAGACCCCTGTACAAGAATGTGGAATGGGTCGTGTCTGTCCCAATCTTCCCTATAGGGCTATAGTTAGGTTTAGAAGATGATAAAAGGGCCGGCAGGACAACTAGACTACTATAATACCTGTCAACGTTCTGAAACTAGGTCCAACGGAACAACTAAACTAATTTAGGATTTCTAAACAGAACTGATAGAAAAACGTACACTAGAAAGCCCCTAAACGGCAAACACACTACCTCGATCAATCATCAATAAAACGACCGGCTGGATTGCCGACCGATAGAAATAATAAACGAGCGCCCTATGCAGGACTCCTAATGTGACAATAACTTGAAAACTCCTGTAAAAGACCATGAACCTGATAATACATAAGAACAAACCTAAGAACTTAATCTAAAAAGAAATCAGTGCTTCCTGGTGACAGCTGTCCTAGACGTTAACCACGTAAAAAGATATCAGTTTCGTTATCTCTACCATCAAAATCCACCAGGCAGGCTCAGTGTCGACGGTCCAACCCCAGAACTTTAGATCCACACCATCTACAGAATGAGCACAATTCTTTGGTAGCAGCAATCTACCCTCTCCACTCACAACAGCGGGACCTACATAATCCATGGTTGAAATTACACCATTAATTTATATAACATAAATATAAGGATGTCTTACATAGTCTAAACTTTTCAATTTCACTCACAAAAATGTAGATACCTATGTAAGAAATGAATAGTACCACACAATTAAATATCCCTCAAAATATAAATATAAGAAGCTGTCCTAGAATTATACCACTGACCCTCAGCCAGTCGGTTTCAAAGATATCAGGGGGAATCCCTACCATTACAATCCACCAAACAGGCACGGACAAACAGTACAACTCCAGAACTCCCATTTAGAGCATCAATATCTACAGCAAGAAAATATCCCAGATGTAGCAGTCACTCTAATAATACAATATTAAAGAAGTGTTTTTTCAGACATTATTTCTATGAAGACTGCAACTGAGCTCGCATCTGTGATGTCTCATGGTAGAGTATTACAGGGCGTTGACACTGAGTGCATGACACTCCTCCAAACAAAGGACAACTTTGAGTTCTACATTCAGACAAAGGTGCTAAAAGTGTAAAATTCAAGAACATATGATCAGGGACTGCCTAAACTAATTTGTTCCCAAATTGCAGAATCTGATAATGAAACAAAGGACATATAAGGTCCTATATTAGTTGGAGAATCAAATGAACCCGTAGTCAAACTAAAAGGAATAAAAACCACTGCACTCATAGACACAGGTAGTAACATTTCAAGATAAGTGAATCATTCTATAGAAATCATTTTACAAAGTACAACTCAGTCACAGCCACGTGAAGAAATATTTAAGATAGAGTGGGTATCAGGTTTAAAATTATCATACTAAGGTTATATTATATCATTATATTATTGTCAGAATACACCTGTACTAATTGGATTATCCCAAATGAGTTTCTGTCAGACTGTCACCAGAAATCAGGGGCAATGTTCTTGCATAAAGTTGATATTACTGCACTATGGAGATTAGCAATCAGACGTATGGTCATCAGAGATAGGGAAATGAAGTAGAGAAAATATAAGATAGATATTGTTATATCAGCAGAGGTAGGTAGGGTAATAATTAGACTAAAACAGTCGGTAAATAAAGGATATGTTAAAAAAGTAATAGATAACCAGGATACCAATGCAATAATACAGGAAACAAATGGAACAATCTTCCTGAATATCTAAATAGTTCAGCTACAGTCATCAGATTACAGATATCAAAATAATGGAACAAATAATGTGAACATCTTAAATGCTATAACTGTTAAACCAAACGCAATACTTTGTAAATTGTAACCGGTTACAATGGATCAATCTGTTATTGCAAATAAAGATAAGTTACAATAAGAGTCTAATATTTTCAACAAATTTCATATAGATATATAGTCATTTTATATAGTATAGATGATCAGCAAACAGCACAACTTAGGTTTGTGCTTGTGAATAATGAAGAAATATGTTTTTTGGAGAAACATATATTGGTGAGTGTGCTCTGATTAAACACATGATTGATTTAACAAATGAACTTTTCAAGCAACTCCGTCGTAGGATTACACCAGTGCAGATTGATGAAGAGAATACATAAAGCAACATTTAGCAGCAGGAATTATTAAAAAATCAAAATCCAATTGGATTCAAATATAGTTTTGGTATTTATAAATATAGCTATTATCAGCATACAACATGTTAGGCTAAGAATGAATCGGTTAATTCATTAGCATAAATGAGAAAGAGTAAAGGCCCTCAAACGAAATTTTGAGGAACACCCGCATTGACAGGCTTTAGGTTAGATTCAGCTGACTGATTAACTATACTCAAACGCAAATGAAACGGTGCATGCGGTTTTAACGTATTTTTTGTAGTCATTTAGAAATCAAATTGTGTCGTGACTGATATTAAATTTTAGCTTATTCAATATCCTATAACTCAGAGAAGATGTTTTGAAAATAGCGTATTGGAAAATAATGTCTGAAACGTTTAAGCGCGGTAGGGGTCAAACATCAAACATTCACCAATTGTGAAATCGGTATTATTGTGAATAAAATTTATGTTTAAAATTATTGTAATGGATTAATTCTGATAAACTCATTTATATCGAGAATTACGTCCTTTTCGGAGTATTACCTGTACAATAAGACGTCTCTCAGAATTGACGTAACGTTTGGCAACATACGCAAGAACTGCATTCCATTCGATCTGGAATCATTCTGTATCTCCTGCAAGTTGTTGATTCCATGCCGTGACCGTACCCTACTACCGAAAAGTTCCCAGTTTTGCTCCACTGGAGTTAGGTCTTTGGAAATGGCACGTTAACGCCGTTTGCTTTCAGAGATAATGCTGCGTGACAAGAGCATATGCGGATGCGTATTGTCATGCACAAAAGTGAATGAATGGAACTGCTACATGTCTCAACATGTTAATTGCGCACCGTCTTGCTGTAGCGGTAGCCGTTTGAATCCGACGTCGTCGTGCGTCAGTTCCATGTGACGCCTAATCTGTCGTCAGTAACGCGAGGCATGTCACTTCGAGGCCGACCTGCAGCTTTGTCTGTATGCTGGAACCTTTCACGAAGACTACTGATAGTGTCTCTGTGGCAATTAAAGGCCCGCGCAACATCATAAATAGAGTACCTCTATTGAGCATCACCAACGTCTCAATTGGTCGAGGTTGCGATAGTCTCGGCATAGCAAGTTCTGATTTTACAGTGGTTGCTGTGTGTTTTCATTACTCTTAGGAGTTCCAAGGAAGAAATGAGAGGTTATTTAACTGATTTCACATTTGACAAGCTTTTGCATGGGCAATCAATGTAAGTATCCTGTTTTGGGACGTTACGTAATGTTTAAGCTGATACTGACCGACTGTGTACATTGTTCAATTAAGTGGCATGCGTGCTTTATATGGTACACAAATAACATGCCTAGGACCGATATTACCATATTTATCCTAACTTGAAACATGCACAGTTTCTTTTGCGTTTGAGTATACTTTTGAGTGTCTGGTATTTAGATTGCTTGAACTTCAATTTATTAAGTTTAAGTTTATACGGTTTCACTTAGTTGGAATAGTAAACCCTTGTGCCATACCATGTCAAAGGAGTTTGAATTGTCACAAAAACATACAATGCTATTTATTATGTTCAAAACTTTGACAGATATGGTGTAAGATATCAATAAGTTGATATGTAGTTGAGTGATTTTGTGAACAAAAAACAGACTGGTATGTGTTCAGTACATTATTTAAAGGGAAGTTATGCATGTGTTCAACATCTACTATTTCTAAAAACTTTGCCGCAACAGCTAAATAATGATACAGGTCTATACTTAGAGAGTGCTGCTGTGTCCCCTTTGTTAAAAATGGTGTTACTTGGGCAAATGTCCAAGGATTTGAAAAAGTCCTTCCTATTTTGGTATATTAAAGAACACAGCTAGAGAAACTGAAATGACTTTAGAACAATGTTTAATAGGTTGTGGCTAATATTGTCAGGTCCACTAGCTTTGTTCACATTTAAATTCAAAATTATATCTAATATTAACTTTGGCTTATATTAAAAACTGAAAGTATATTAATCGTTTCGTTTATCTTGGAATAATGTGAAATTTATATTACTTTCATCAATATTCTGTTTTTCCTTCATTTGTTGTATACTAAAGCTCCTGTCCATTAGGAATAAGTTTCATTAATGGGGGGGGGGGGAGCAAGTTAAAGATGATTGATTTTTGACAATGTTTTGAATTATTTTCCAAATCCCCTTTCGTTATTACATTGAAATGAGGTGAAACTTGTTTCTAAGGTATTATTACATTTCTCCTTTGCAAAGTTTATTTAAGTTATTCACTTTTTGTCTTAATTGTTTGAGTTTTTACCAGTCTAATGTTTTATCAGAATATATTGCAGTGTTTTCATTATTTCTCTTTTCCTAGACATTTTGCTTATTTCTGAAGCATACTAATGTTGATCATCAGAACGGAAACATACTTGTTTAACATGAATACACTGTCTAATACATGACTAGGCATCTTGCAATGACCCATTAGGAAATACATCCTAGTTAAAATTATTTAATTTCTGATTTAAAAAATCAAAATTTGCTTTACCATAAGGCCATACAGTTTTTTAAAGACAAGGTTGAAACTTGGTATGAAAAGTGTATAGGTCGTTTGCAGTTAAAAAACACGATCATTTTCAAATATTTTTATAACAAGAAAACGTAAGCAAATGCAAGTTTCAATAGATCTACGATAAACATTTACCAACTCTGACAAAAATAACTTTTTTTTCTCACCGTAATAAAAAAAATATTTTATTCATAATTTCTATGTTAAGTGAACTCTTCCAAAGGACAGTCTTCCGAAGGGTGAGTTCAAGTTGTTCAACAGCCTATTTTCAACAACTCTGTAACGCCTCACCGTTAAGCTGTCGCATACCATAGTAGTTTACAACTGATTGAACGAGGCCCTCACGTGGCTACGTTAAACGTATTAAACAACCGGACTGTCATTTGCAAACATGTTGGATCTTGATCAAACGCTGGAGTCAATATGGATCTAATTCGGATACAAACTGTTTGCCACTCATACAGACGGTTTATTTAACTAAAAGCAACATAATCTAATTGTGATAAATTTCAGATGTGTTCATACCAGACACTATATGTGAAGGTTTTAAGATACAGACGTTCTCTACACCAACTTACAATTGTCACGTTTCAACAGAATGTTTCAAGAGCAGTTAGAAACGATAGTTGGACGTAACATAACATAAACGTATATTTACAATACAACTTAAACACTGATACGGATTATGTAGGAATGATAGAGCTTCATTTTGAAAAAGTAATGCAATTATTTTTATTTCCTGGCGCAGTGTTCATGAATTTAGCATATTAAAACAGGAATGGGGCCTCACAGTTTATTTTGCCCAACTACAAAATTCAATATCTGCACGGGATTCACCTTTTTGACAAAAGCAACAATCACGATATTTTACCTAGTGATGTTCTCCCATGTAAACAAACGTGATCAATGCAATAGCCAATACCACCCTACGTAAATGACCATTTTCAGCGAATTTTATTTATTAAAAATCAAAGAAGAAACGATTTTAGCCAGTCTATCGAAAACTCTAATTTTTCTTGTCAGAGTTGGTATATGCATATCATAAATGTATGTACAATTTCATCTTAAAACGTCCACTTATTTTAAAACGATCCCCGATGTATCGTCTTTGTTTTAACTGCACACAACCTATATATGTATATATGTAACACTATGGTCACTAATTCCACTGCAAACTGCGTCTGAAAGAACGGTGTCATTTGGTGCAATTAAATGATTCAGTATAGCTTTTTGTCGTTTTGAAACCTTAATAACACCATGTAATGAGTGCAGCATCATAAAAGTCTTCGCTATATATATTTTCTAAAAAAAGACATTATCTGCAGTTTTTAGATTTTAAAAAATTCCAAACAAATAACTCTCATTCTTAAATTACCTCTACTTATATTTACTAATTCAACATCCATTGTTAGTTCTGTCTTGCCTGTACGATTCATCAAACGAGTGGGATAGAAACCATTGTGCATGTGTTATTGACTAATATAAATATAAATAAATTTCTGTAAAACAAAGTACATTAAAGTCAAGAAAGTGATATTTGATACATTTTTGTTTCAAATACTCCTTATTTGCAGGGTATTACTGATAAAATGGGAGACCTATCATATAAATCAGGACCAGGAAGTTTCTCCATAGCTCCTGCTTCAAAAAGTACCAGCATTACAAGTATGCTAAACATATTGTATATTATGTCTTTTAACAGGCATATTCCCCTATGTAGGTAGAATTGCAAATTTGCCAAGAGCAAAATGCAGTAATTAAAAAATATAAAAGGTAATGACGCACTTGCACATGGAAACCTTTTTACACCATCTAAAACATCTGGTATGAAACAATCCAATGACTATCATCCATGCAGTTTAGTCGTTACCAATGCGGCAGTAATGGGATATCCATCTGAACCGCACCATTGCCAATGAATGTCATGGGCGCACACCTGCAGACCTAACTAAAATAGATCATCAGACAGGCATGATAACAGAGCAGTAGAAAAAAGAAAGCTTTAAGAAATCTATGACAGGGAAATAAATGCAAATAATTACAAGTACAAGTAACATCAGAAAATAAGGGTACATATTTACATAAGTTATGAATGTATTTATGTTCATTGAAAACTGAACAGATGTCTTTGGATTTAGGCATTCATAAAAAAATACCCCTATCACACTTTCGAAAGAAAAGAAAAATGTACAGACAGTCAAACAGTTCCGATCATAATGAGATGTCATGTCACTTGGCTTCTCATATGGGTAGTAACTATATGCATGAACTATAGAAGATAACGTTTCGTGATAGCGGTTTTCAATAATAGTCAATAGACTCAATACTATTCAACTATTTTCTCCATAGAAGCCCATTTGTGCACTTAGGCCTATTTATGTCATCATATAAGTGTCATGATTGAATGTATATAATTGTTTTAGTGTACAGGTAGACTAAAGCCGGCAATAGCTAAAAAGCATGATGATAGTAAAACTGAAATTAGGTAGCCTCGTGTTGCAGTTTGAAAGTTAGGGTTCATCATGCTTTACCTTTTTAATCTACCATCTGCTAGAATATGGAACTGGTACGTATCTTTGACTGTATACAGTAACACTATTTCCTTAAGAGACTTGTAAATAGAATGTGTTTAAATGCTTATCTATGACATATGTATTTTTAAACGTATTATCCTCTCATTAGGTAAAGGCCACGATAAGAATGTTGACACTTTTTCTCTGGCCTCATACCTCGGCGATCACATGGTCCTACAAGGTGAGCCACATAAGGCTGTGGTCTGGGGTTATGCTCCTAAAGGATCGAATGGGCTGATGGTTTCTATTGCCATTGGAAACTCAA
This sequence comes from Gari tellinella, assembly GCA_922989275.2. Taxonomy (NCBI): domain Eukaryota; kingdom Metazoa; phylum Mollusca; class Bivalvia; order Cardiida; family Psammobiidae; genus Gari; species Gari tellinella. Next base: position 1,332,641 of record OV277858.1, read on the forward strand.
CGAATGTATATACAACTCATGTGAACACGAATCTAACTTGGAAACTAAACATAGGTAAGTAGGACCCACCATAAATGTAAACGATCATTACGCCTTTTCCAAAACTTTCTGTTTTGCCTTGTCAAAAAAATTTACTCGACAAATTCACTGGGGCTTTTGGAGAAATAAAAAAAAATAGTATTTGAAATATGAATCAAACACAAAAGTACTCAAAGACATGTAAGTTGTACGCTGCGGCTATATGTTTTAAACGCTAGGGATATGCCATTTTTTTCTAAAATCTAAAAGAAAATTGAACCGAAATTATGCTGATGATTTAACTATTTTGTTTCCAAAATATGAAATGTACGAACACATTGTTTAAAAAAATGACAGGATGGTAATAAATCAACCTTAACTGCAATCTACAACTAAGCGAAAACTAGCTTTTAATCCTATTTTTATTAATATTTTCATACCAGATACTTCTTTTTTATGCTGGAGTGTTACGTGCGCTGCTCTTGAATTCATATAAATATATTTACAAAGTGAGAAAAGACAAATAACTACATTTACAATAAATTAAAGAAGACCTTCTTTAGATTCTTATTATTGTCCTCTGAATACAGGCCATTAGTATCCTTCAGTCATGAAACAGAAAACGTTTTCCGTGTAGACTTAAGGTTGTCATTATAACATTGACTGGGTTTCAGGTCCTGTGAAGAGTGGTGGCCCATACACAATTACAGCTGCATTGAAAGGTTGGAAACAGTCTGTGGTGTTGAAGGATATTTTGTTTGGTGATGTGTGGGTCTGCTCGGGACAGTCCAACATGCAGTTCTCGATAAATCAGGTGAATGTGATTAGGGATGGTTTTTACGCTTTAAACCACTAGCAAACATTCTGATACATTCATATATATACAGGTTGCTCAGGAAAGTGCATTATTTGTAGTTAAATTGGAAGATAGTTTGGCGTTTAATGCTGATCCTGTCTTTATGACTCATGTACGAGCCCCCTGTTCTGGAACTGCACTGTTTGCATAAAGAGTTGTGTTCTTCATAGTAACACTGCAACGCAAAATGACAAACACTGCATACGCAGATTAAAGGGCTCTTTACAGACACTCTGGTCTGGGTATCCAAAGTATGCATGAACAAAAATAGTTACAATGCATGACGAGTACAATCGTTGCTAAGGATCAATACGTTCAATCTTAAGCCTCATATGAATTGCGCTAGAAGCTCATGCTAGTGCAGGCAAACACAGTTTAGAATCTATATATGGTTGTTTTGTTTTGTTAACATTATGTTAACTCTGCTATGGTCGATATTGTACTGGGCAGCAACAACAGTTCAACAGACGAATATGTTATGTTAAAGGTACTTCAACGTCCTTTTGAAACAGCGTCTAGTTCTAAGAGACAGTAAGTTATTAGCTGACAGACCGTATTGCGTTGGCTCCGGCAAACTCGGATACAAATGCGTGTTAGGGGACACCTTTTGGGACAGATCTTGACAGCATTTCATTTGGCTACCCGTTTTCAGCGAACATGACGTCATTTCAGTATGGGCGACAGTAGTGGAATCGTGTCTGTTCTCTGATTGGACTAATACCATGATGCTCGTACGCGGGGCTTTAGGAGAAAAGACATTATGGACCGTGCAAATGCCCTAACTCAGGGGTATGACAACGTATTATTCCCAACGTAAGGTCTACGCGATGTCTCATTACCACTTGCATCATGAAACAATAAGGACACATCCGATATTGACAAATATTATCATAAAATTAACGACTCTTCTTCTTCTTTTCGTTCGCTCTACACGCTCACTCCGCCTACAAGGGAAACAAGATGATGACAATACCAAACGCATTCACACACTTGCAATGATCCATGAGATAGGTTTTTGTGACATAACTGATGCCGAAAATAAATTGGTGTGTTTATGCTACATGGTAATGATCAAACCAAAACGTTGCTTTCACTGTTTCCATGGTAACCATTAAGCATAGTTACACAAGAACTAATTTGTTTGCTGTAAAATCAAATTTTATCTAATAACTTGTGCAGAAAATGTACAAATGGGGAAATGTGGACATATTTATGACTAGATATACCTTTCGTTACATTAAAGGTGTATCTTTTACTGAACTATGTAAATATTTAGAAGAAAATCACAAAAACAAAATTTGTTAGGGTCCAGTGGACCCAAAATAATATATATGCATATTAACATGGGTTATAATACAACGTTTAACCACGACTGATTTTAAAAACATTTTTAGTGGAACATAAAAAAAGCTCCCCAGCTGATCAATATCGTCAATTTGTTAAGCTTTGTTTCTGTTTCCAATAACTTTTATGGCAATAGTTGTCTAATTTATTTGACCTGTCACCGTGCATGTCTTAGCTCCGTGCAGGATTCATGACACTGACACTGAGACAGTGGTATGTAAAATATATGTGATAAAACTAAGTATGGTAAACATATGGTGTTTTTAAACACATTATACTTCACACCGAAGTTTGTCTTTAGAAAACAGCTGAGGTAAGTGATGAACTGCACACGCTTGATGACGTTATAGTATGTACAAAGAGACCTAGAGTTTAAAGACAATTACTAATGAATCGTGATTACATACAGAGCTTAAATAAGAGTTATTTATGATGGTGTTAAAGCATGCTTTATGTCTCAATCTTTATATTGAAATAACTTTTCAAATTTAGTAAAATATTACAAATAAAAAGACGAGTTCGTCTAAAGCAAAAAGCAGAAACGAAATATATTCTTATTTTCCTTGAGCCCAAGCCTGGGCTAAATACGTTAGACCATTGTTGCGCGGAAACAAACGACATAGTTATCGGGGGCTAAGCAACCTCGAACTATATCGTTTATTCGCGCTCAACCATAGTCTAACCTATACATACATTTTACAAACCTTAAGATTTATGGGGTCCGGCTGGGCCACAGCCGTTCTTTGCAAATAAAGTACGTGTGAATTGACCTATTAAGTACATATTTTACATAAGTGTCAAAAAACAGCCATATAAACAATGTCTAAAGACGACAAAGGCGTCATTGAGCTGTTCTGGCAAAATTTAGTCGTCGGGGTCCAAATGTCCGGATGAGGATGAATTGTAGTTGTACGTTTGGATGTTAAATGTGTGAAATTATATTGACAGGTCTAAATACAACTATTGGTCTAAAGAGTTTGGTGGGACAAATTGACATACTAAATGTTTGATACTAGCCTTTCAAAGGCTCAGGAATTGTCAAGATACTTTTAAGCGAATAAGTACACGCTGATATTTTATACTTAAGTTGGAATGACGTTGTATACGACCCAAACCCGTTTTAAGCAACCACTCGAAATATGATACTTTTGAACGGCATATGACAGCTTATTTCAGGACAAAAGTCATGCAGATAGTTCACATAGGTCATACACATATTTGAAAACGAACACGTTGCAATTATTTATGTTTTCACGGACATCAAGGAAGAAGATAATAATAGTTATATGTTCTGGTATTTAATTGCTTTACACACTTATGTATTTAAATACATACTGTAAGGAATATTCTGATAATACTTGTAAATTTAGATGGCTTAAGATTTAATTATGACTTGTATATTGCGACAAACTGTATAGTTTGAGAAGTTTCACTATTTTGGAAATCAAATAATTGATTGAATATACAGTACAAGTCTCGCAATGTTTAATGAATCCGCGGTCCGTCGCAATTTCAGCGACCGCGGACGGGCGTATTTGTCCGTCATGATATTTGAGGTAATCCGCAGTCCATCGCGGATAGTGATGGGTCCGTGATGGGTCCGTGATGGTGTCTCACCGGGGTTCTCGCCGCCGGACGCGATCGTTATCACCGCGGATCGTGGTGATATCGTCACGGACCGCGGTGCACCACTGCGGATCGCGCTGGTCCTTACCTGGATTGATATTTTGTTTCCTTGGTTAATTTCCACAGCCTATTTGCTCCTATATTGCGCACAATAAAAGGTGTTCAATATATGAAATAAATCATTCGAAAAAAGTTAATTGTGGCTTATTTCCAACCGAAACCGTTCTGCATTCGACAAGCATCTATTTGTTTGGCGTGTTTGATTTATGTTTACAGAACCTGATTGTGAATTGTCTGGTTCTGTTCGGAAAAATACGATGTGCAATATTCGAGTCTATTTTCTACTTAAGTGTTGCCAAAATTTATTTCTGATAAAGAAACACGGTACAACCGATTATCCAACAGCAAAAACAGCCTTTATGATGTTTCAACTTTGCATACACGCGTATGCCATTTTGGCTCTATATATAGTAAAGTTCCACTTTTAACCCTTTCATGATCAAATTATTCGGGAGAATTTTACCCCTTCATCGCTTTATTGTCGTCTGCTTCAATGTTGTTTTTTCTGCAATACACATTTCAAAGATATATTTAATGTTGTATGACCTTATAAATGTCGATACGACAGTCAAACTGTGTGGGTCCTAATTGCGTCTGATCAGGTCCCAACTAGTTACAAACGCGCTTTAAAGCGTCATTGAGAGTGAAAGGGTTATTAGTAAATCGATTTTACGGTTTCAATTTCACATCAGTCTAAATACTAGTATCATAAATCTCCTGAAAACTATTCCCAAAATCTATGAGTCCGCATTAGTCTTCTATGATTCCTGTGTAGATTAGCCTACATAATTATCAGACTTGCAGACGAAATAACTTTGAGGGTGTATTATGTCATAGTGGGAATCATTTATAATGGAAGTGAAAGGATTAAAGAATAATTATTAATTATTCTAAACTCAAAATACGTCACTCTAACGCAAACATTCTTTCTTTTTAAACGGATATTTCTTAATTTAAATGCCCACTAGTCTTAGATACCAGACGCTTCAAATAAAAGCAATATCAAGACAATACTGAATCTTAAAATGTCTTTTTTAAACACTGCATGCAATCGAATTATACTGTGGAGAAATGTTATTCTTTCCCAATAAACGCGTTTACGCTAAAACAAGTATTTCAATTACAAACAAATTGGAGCAAGATTAGACGCCGGGTTACCCGGCGTCTGATTAGGCTCCAAACTGTTTGTCACTCAGATAAAAATATGTAGACATATTTATAACAAAGTTGTCATTACATGTATATGCATTCAAGTGTTTTGCGTTTGCGTTTCGTTTGCGTTTAAACGGGAAAGTATAAACGTTGTCTCCATTGTAAATGTAACAGATTTTGGTCGTTTACAAACGTACTAAAAACTCGGAACATCGAATCCTGTTACCATACAAAAACCAGGACTAGAGAGATTCTTAAGCAGTTTATTGGTGGTGGGGTTTACAAACAACATTTTAAACAGTTTTTATTGTATGGCGTTTTAAAAATGTGGCAACTAAATGCAGGATGGCTTTAAGACAGGTAGCAGCTAATTGCAGATGAGCAGTAATTTAGCAAGCTCTGTTGTACTGTTGCGATCAACCACCTGCCTCAATGACTATTTAAGCCTGTTATTGTATCCTTTGTAAGCAAATAGAATAAATATATTTCGGACGGAAAATTGATTTCGCCGGTTGCCGGTTACACACATGGGAAACTGAAGGAGCTTCCTGCCTTACTTTCACCTTTATGTAAGCAGTAACCTGTCCTAAACACCTAATGATTAACACAGTTTTAAGGGGGGGGGGGGAAGGAAGAGAGAAATAAATAACTGTTTTAGTAGCATATTCATAAAGCCTAATAAATGCAGGTAAATTTGACATTCGCTGCAGACAGTGGAAAATACGTTATTTTTCCCCGTTTAAACGCAAACGAAACGCAATCGCAAGGCACTAAAACGTAGAAAATGTCAAGTTCTACATAATTCTAACAATTCCTTTTTATCCGAGTGGCAAACAGTTTGGAGCCTGATCAGACGCTGGGTAACCCAGCCTCTGATCTGACTCCAAACTGTTTGCAATTGAAATAAACGTTTTAGCGTAAACGCGTTTATAGGGAAATAATAATACATTCTCCACTGTACAATGTACGTCTTCACAAAAAGGAGCCGATGGTGACTGGAGCTGCAAGGATCACATGGCTTTGGGCGGCCGCACAACCTTCTTATAGCATAATCCCTTAGCCTGCCGAGTGTAGCGTCTTTAATATTTGCAAACAGTTCGGATCCTACAGAAGACCGTAACTCCTAGTAAGGGTTAAACCTGACTAACTCTCATTTTCTGTTTTTCTTCAGCGAAATTAGGCAACGAATCTTATTTCAGTTATTTCACAAACATTTTAGAAGCGGGTGATAATTCAGCATAATGAGGGCCAAAAGTAAAGTGTCAAACATTAAAACAACGCTTTGGGTGTTCTACACCGGAAACGACGACCCTGGCGTTCCAGCGCAGGGGGTTAGATAACAAAACCCGACAATCAAAAATAAAAGCGCCGCCTTCAATCAACAAGATGTTACAGCTCAATGGCTCCGTGTCTTAATATTAGAATTGTTGGAAAACGACTGATTTTGCTGTCACCAGGCTTTCTACATTTTTTGTCATCTGCATTAAGTTACCCGTTATGCAAATTGGTGACAACTTAATGCCGAGCAATAGTCATGCGGAACATTTTGCAGACAGATGGCAGCTAATTGCAAATCGAAGGTCATTCAGAGCTATCTGCATTAATTCTCATCTGCATTAAGCTTCCACCGGTCTGTATATATAATTACTCATCATTTATAGTAAATTAAAGTTTTAAAAAGCCTAATTTCAACATCTCATTTTTTTAATCATGATTATGTGTGTACATGTATATGGTAGAATTTTAACTGAAAAGATGAGACTCAACCGTGATGAGTTGATAAAAAGGTAGAATTGGTTATCACATTAACCCTATCAAAGAGTACACTCGTCATTTCCTTGCACTGACAGTGTAACTGAGAAAAGTACACTTGTCGTGTGCTAACCGTGCAGACCAGGATCAGAGTGTTCATAAAGGAGTGCTCCGGTCCGGATCTGCACTGTTTATGAAAACAATTATTTAACACATTCAACCCTATCGACGAGTATACTCGTTTTTTAAACTAACTTCTATTGACACATTGGCAAATCGTCTGGACAGCATGTCGTTGATCTCGCGTTTTTTGTGCGATAAATGACTTTTTGTTCACGTGACTGTCTTTCCTTAACGGTCTTCTATGTGCTGATGGAGGGAACAGCACCATGACGATGGATCAGCAAGGAATGAATCAGACGGGTCAGAAATGACCAAATCGAATGCCCAAATTCTTGCAAACAGTGTAGACTCGGCTGTCGTACTACAAGTCCCATACTGTTGTTTTAATACAAAAGCGCCGGTGATACAACAGCAATTGGAAAATTAATAAATAATACATATAAACAAACCTTGATAACTATGAAGACCCAGATCAGGGGGATCCTAGAGCCCTCTGATCAGTATCTATCCCGTTTAAGGATACGATCACATCGTTATTGGTTCACACATTCAATTGTATCTGCGAGTATATATATGCATTCGTCACTTACTAACAGTGTTACCTATGAAAGTATACTTGTCGAATGCTAAGCATGTACATGTAGATCCAGATCAGAGGTTTCTTCGAGTCCTCTGATCAGGATCTACACCGTTTAAGGATATGACCACATATCGTAATTACGTCACACACTTAATCCTATCGACGAATATACTAGTCACTTTCTAACAGTTTACCTATGATAAGTGCACTTGTCGTATGCTTAACAGTAAGCATGTAAACCCAGACCAGAGGACTCCTTGTATCTCTGATCAGGATCTGCACCGTTCAATGTACAGAGATGATGGTTTAGTAGTGCAAACGGATTTTTTTAATTTATGATTTATGGCACCCCACACAAATTTCATAGCTCAGGTGTGAAAGTGATACGCATATCACCATAATATATGCCTTTTTGTCGAGAGAAGAAAAATGAAGAGGCAAAATACTTCTTTAAGTTATGTAACATCAAAGTTTTTATCAAGTTAACTTATTGATGTGTCAATTAGGCTTTCGTGACCTTCCAGTTTCCAACTAATACCTTCTTTTTCGACCAATCATATGACTCAGATTATTGTAAATGATTTCGTTTAACTCCGCCCCCAATTAGAAAGCCAATCATAAAAAATAACGATTTTAACACTGTATGCCATAAATCGCCTTGACAGCTTCGGAAATAACCAGTTAGTCTAGGCACGTGATTCACTTAATCGGGGCACTCAATGGGGAAATGTGGCAGATAACGAGTGACACTGAGAGACAGCAATAACGAAGTACTTACATAATTATTTTGATTGATTTTTCTTATCTGTATTGATGTAAGATCTATCTCTATACGTATTATGTACATTGTAAGCATGGAGAAATGTGTAATGTCTCCATGATTGTAAGCGATCATCTCAAAACCAGATAATACATTTTAATTTTAAATGTCATCAACATTATAGTTATTTAGAATGAAAGTAAACGAAAAGTTGTTTAAAAATTTCTAGTAGATCCTTATCATACACTGAGTTACAGTCACTAGATAAGTATCTACACCGTTAATTACCACATTTATAAAACAATATTTTCCAATATATGTATATGACTGATGAAGACTTTGTTGACTCTTTTAAATCAATAATATAATCTAGTTTTAAAACGTAGTTTGCAAAAGAACGCGAAACCACCTGTTTGTCTTTTTAAAATTTTCACATATGGATTGAAGATGACAGTAGACATTCAGAATTCCACAGTTACAGTATCGCAGATCCAATATGGTGTTTACAGACACGGGTCGTCAGAGATAAATAAAAAAAGTAATATACCAAGTTAAAGTCTACTTTCAGTCCGAATGACCGCTCAGCCGACTGTACATATATATGTTTGCTATTTGTATAAATTTCTTTATGTATTTGATTGCCGAAAGAGAGAGAGTACATGTATGTATAATGGTTATGGAGGCAACTGTACACATACTCTCTCTCCCTCCCTCGCGCTCTATTATCTCTCTTTCTCTCTCTCTCTCTCTCTCTCTCTCTCCCTCGCTCTATTTCTCTCTTTTCTCTCTCTCTCTCTTTTTATTTCTCCCTCTCTCTGGCTCACTAATGCCCGCTCTCGAAAAAGAATTTGTATTTGTTAAACTATAGGGGAAGGACCGTCTCTAAGTTGGTAGAACTTGTGGTCCAACCCCATTTTATGTATATAATTGAAATAAAATCAGGACTGCAACTTATCCGGATTTTTTCTAAATCTTCGGATATTCTTTCTAGTATGTGGTAGCTCAAAGCAGGCTGAAAGTAAAGAAGAATGCGCCTTAAGGCGCATTCTGTTTTACTTTCAGCCTACTTTAAGCAGCCACGTGGCAACACAACTAGAAACAGGCGATGGGGAACAGGAAAGATTTGTAAAATCGCACTTTAAAAATGCTTATTTGAAAATCTTAGGATTTTTATGTCAATTTATGGCAGCCCTGTAAAATATGTTTAAACTAAACTTATTTGATTGCCGTTTAGTATGCGATGTCATAAAAAGGGTAAATAGGGTTTAATTCTGTTTATGAAAAGAGACGAAAAAGTAAGCTCGGTCGAGTTAGTTGATATGTACATTTAATTCAATCATGCGACCGTATACAGTACTGACCATTCGCTCTGAGACATTCCGGGAAGAAGCTCTAACAGCATATTATTTCCACATGAAAACAGCTGTCTGTCTGTCTGACTGACCCTCTGTCTGTTTACATGCATCTGTTTCTGTCTGTTTGTCTTTATTCACTCTTTCAGTCTGCTAGTCTATATATCTCTCTCTGTCTCTTTATCTATATATATATCTACATGTATCCTCCATCCCTCCTCTCCCCCCCTCTCTCTCTCTCTCTCTCTCTCTCTCTCTGTCTCTCTATCTCTGTGTGTGTCTTGCTCTCTCTGTCTCTGTCTCTCTCTCTCATTTGCACTTAAATAACACTGCCTTCTATAACTATCTATCATCTCAACTTTAACCTCGGCTAATGTAAAAAAGGATTACATTCCTCAGAAAAAATACAAACCCGTGTTTGACAGAGTTGATCGATCACAAGTAAAAACTGTAGCAGCATAGTAGATTTTGAGACCAAAATCAATCGTGTAGATGCGTTTGGTCCTTATATCATTATTCAATCTACTATAAAACCTCTCTATAATGACCACTAAACTGAAGGCTAATTGACTGCATAAAAAGACGGGAAAGCTTGAAGCAAAATGAACGTAAACATGAAAGTTTCTGCAGAAACTTGTTTTACGTTCACCTTTCCCTAAGCATGCACTTGTTTTTAACACCTGCTAATTAACACAGTTTAGTGGTCGTGATAGAGAGGTTTTATTCTGTATCTTTAGCTACTTTTCTTAGGAGGAGGTACAAGTTTACGAGATTGAAAACAAATAATTATTTTCCCGAGTTTCACAACTCTCCCCCCCCCTTTAATTCTCGTGTTGGTTCTAAACAATTATGACAGAATGCGCCAGACATTTTTAATCTCTACCCGTACGATTTTTAATAAAACATAGAACCTAAAGAACCTGCTACATGTATCTAAAACCATTTAGTGGACGTTATAGAGAGGTTTTACTGTACTATTAGTTTCTCGTCTTCTAAGAAGACACACGTTTACGGGAATGAATTCAAATAATGGTTTTCCCGAGTTTCATAACTCTCCCCCGTTTTAACTCTCGTGTTGGGTCGAAACAATTATGACCGAATACGAGTGACATTTTTAATCTCTTTCCGTATGATTTTCAATAAACTTAGACAGTGAGCTAAAACACATTATACTTAGACTTTTTTTTTAATCCTTTATCTTTTTTTTTGGCAACCTGACTATAGACTTTAGTTTAACATAAAGAACCTGTTTCAGTTTCGGGGTTTAAGAGTAGGCTATTTACATGTATATTATATTTCATTATGAATTCGAAATATGACTGTATTCCAAAAAGGTTTCTACAGTTAAAAATGCACACGTGTATGAACAAGTAAGCTGTTGCATATCTTTTCTTGATAATTTTCACCTAAAGCGATTCAGCGACTCCAACTCATACAGGTAGCGTCCACGATGATGCCTCGCAATCCGCGATGATGCCATCGCAATCAGCGATGACTCCGCCGCGGAAATATCCCGTAGGGTAAATTTATGTCCGCGGTGGACACACATTTTGTCCACGATGATCCAAAAAAATTGTCCGTGCTGGAAACCCGCGGACATTCAAAAGTGTCCGTGCTGGGAGCGCGGACTTTTTAAACATTGCGAGACTTGTACTGTACTCAGCAAAAATAGAAACCACCCATGGTTTGAACGAAATTTGTCTCTGACTTTATATAAGTTATACATTAAGTGAATGTACTTGTTGGATACCGGTTAGTTGGAGTTACATACTATTATGTGTAAAGTTTTCACAAAAAACACAGATAAAAACCGTTAACGTAAGTTACGTAACGGAATCATGATTTGCACGTTTTGCACGTACACGGTACACGCGTGTTCAATAAAGTAATTATGCCACCATCGTACAATACACAAGTAACATGCTAATAACAAAATGGAAAAACACCATATGAATTCAATCCTTGCATCATACCAGGTTTGTCTGAAGTTGAAAGAAATCAGGCAATGACGGCGATTGACATCGCCCACAGGTTCGGCTGCTGTCCAAAAACCATACAGAAGGGTGTGATTCTGTACCATCAGGCTGGGACTGTTCACGATCGTCATCGCATTGGTCGCCCCCGTTTTTCCATTGTCAGAACTGATCACTAAAGCATGTTACCGCACTTACGTCTACGTCGTTTATCAGCCACCGTAACGGCTAGAGAACACGGTGAGTCATCACTGACCTTTGTAGTCGCGTGAGATCCAACGCAAAACCAATCTCAGCATGACGCCTATATTTATGTCACATTTGGACGACACGTCACCACGGGGCTAAGTTATATGTAGTCACGATGTCATTTGAATTGGAGGCAAGCTGACTTGTACAAAGTTATTTTTACTGACGAATCTCGATTCACACTTAGCAATGCAGACGGTAGACTACGCAAATTGATAACATTGAAGATTCAGCATCCAAAAGTTGACACAGACCTCACAGCAAGAGTAAATGTCTGACGTTCTCATTGAACGTTACGTTGCGCCGCCGAACTGGAGCGTATGTTGGTTCAAACGGTGGCGGTACACGATACTAATTTTACTGACTACAACTTGGGCTTAAGTGCTAGATATGCAAGCCAAGGTCTAGCTACAATATGTACTTTCAACTGTCCAAAATAATAAGATAAGTTTTTATCAAACTTCGACACATGTTTAATATTAAATTACTTTAAAAGAATATGTTATTGTAATTACGAGTGAAACACAAGGGTAAAATGTTCAGGTTTAATATATTTAAATGAACAACGTACCAATTTACTTTAACTTGTTGGTAAACGCATTTGTACAGAATAGTCCACCTAAACTAATTTCTATATTATTTTGATATAATTATGTCAGGTTTTCAATGCCAGCTTTGAGAAGAATGATGGCCTCAACTATCCCGACGTCCGCCTGTTTGTGGTGAACCAAAATATATCAAGTGTCCCGATGACAGATTTCAGTAAAGGCGATATACTACTACCATGGTCATTACCGTCACCAGGTAAACAATAACGTAAATATCCCTTAATCCCATTTCCAGTTTCTCGCTTTATAAAAAGAGTATCAATAAACTCGTTATCATTCACCCAGTTTCGAAGAAAGCCTTTCACTTCCAAATTGTCCGTGAGGTTTTACCCCTTCACATTCTCATTGTTGTATGCTTCCATTTTGTTATTTGCAAGATCGTTTCGAAGTAAGATTCAATGTAGAATGCCTTAATATGTTACTGCGTTACGCGACGTCTCGTCAGGGTCCAAACTGTTTGCAAACGCGCTTCCAAGCCTCATTAGGAGTGAAAAGGGTAACGCAACTCTGCTTTAGCAACCATCTTCTATGATAAATTAGTTCGTATGGTGCATGTTCATGATTGTAGGATCTGGGAATTTTTTCCGTAGGCCTGCAATACGCAGAGGGACTAAACGGACACATGTAGGAATTAATGGATTAAACTAGGATATACGTAAAGCAATTTGTATTTCATTCAGCCTCTTCCAGGCTCAAACGTGGTCACCTACAGGGAAGTATATTTATATGTCATGCTTCAAGCTGGTATTTAGTGCACAGATATATTGATGTTTGATTATATATCAATGTAAAATGTTTATTTATGAGATAAAGGGTTATCGTGAAGAATTGACTTAATTATTGTTATCATCAAGAAAAATTGCAACATTTAGACTACATTTACTAAATATATGGGTTATTATATAGATATTAGATGTCAGTTTGCGTGACATTCAAATTGTCAACCCAAGAAACAGAATGCCACCCCAAGGCGTAGCCGAGGGTGACATTCTTGTTTTCGAGGGATAACAATTTGAATGTCACGCAAACTTACATCTAATATCTATTTTATTACACCGAGCTTATCAAATAAATACGAAAGACTCAAGCAGGAAACGTAACACAAACAATACACCCACCTCTCAAGCAGAACACACATACACAGTCATACCACAACAAACACACACACACACACGCACACACACGCAATAACATTCCTTCATCTACACACTAAATAGAAAACAAAACGCAATACAAACATAAAGCAAAGTTAATATAGGAGCTCGCCTTGGTACGGTCAGTAGCAATCAATAACCAACTATAAATTAATTAATTATTAACAACCACTGGGGGGTTAAACCTGGGTTTAGGGGCGCCCAACCTCACACTTATCTCCTATATTCACCTATAAAGACAAACAGTGTACATAAAATATAAACCCTGTTCCACAACCTCACAATCAAAAAGACCGCCAGCACAGTAAGTAAATACATGTAAAACATTTAGCAAAAATTCTATGACAAGATCATTAGTAACATGGGAAAGAATTAACATTCAAGCCCGTGTTAAAAATAACCCACTATGGCAACGGTCAAATTGTACTCAAGCGACTAGTCTGTAGTTACGAGTAACTGTAAGACATGGAAGGGTCTAGGGTACGACATAGAGGGAGAGAAAAAACAAAGCACGAAAATCCGACATAACTCTCCCGGTTAAGGACGGCTTTAAAGATACATCATCATGTAGTGCTAAGCCCTGTCTGTCGTCGCACAACCAAAGAGGAAAGCATAGTTATCAATTGCAGATTGATCGATAACCAAACGTGAAGTGCGCAGCAATATAGTTGGATCATAATCTTTTTTGAGGAAAAATCTAATACGTTTCACAAATAGGTTTTGAAAATGTATATGTACAAGAATCTTACGAAGTCTGTAAATCACATCACCATAAAACTCCTGGCTTTGGAATCGTCTCATTCGTATTTTATAAAATGTGTTGTGAATACCAATTTAGCGCGGACATGTACGTAACGCGGGAAATGACGTCGCCGGGAACGACGTTACATTCTTTTATGTCACCATAGCGAAACTCATATCATAGTTGACAGTACCTTAAAGTGTGGAGAAAACAATACTATCACTTAGAGTGACGTCACAAAACCAAATCATAACGAGTGTCAGTATATTTTGGATAGATGTAAAAGACATACAAAATGTTTACTTTAGGTCTATGGGAAATTAACATTGTAACTCAAAGCGAGGTGTAATAATGGTTTTTACCAAATAACAAGTTTTTAATTTACAAATGGTTTGTAATTATTATCGAAGAAAAATATTTTGGCGGAGATAATTCCCTCTCCGAATAATTAAAAAGGATTTTTTCGTTAAGGTGCGATACATTGCATGGAATGTGATGATCGAAATTGATATTTCAAAATCCTCGTTCTCTTTATAACTGTCGTTGACCATATCCTTTTCGATAAATGTTTTGCCTTTGAATGCTACGATTGTTGAAGTCTGTCATGTCGGATATACCATGCGTATAAAGTTAAATGTGACCCAAAGCACGTTACAACTCATCCGGACCTTTGGGATCTATTGGACCCCAGCGTCATGATGCTTTTGTCGCTTTTAGACATTGCTTATATGTCTTGTTTTGATACTTCTGGTAAACACGTACCAAATAGGTCAAATGGAATGAAGTTATCTTTCAAAACACGTCAGTGGTCAAGCCTGACCCCATACTTCTATAGTTTTTTAAAATGTATATCACGTCACTCTTAAACCGTTATTTGATGTTTACAGCGATAATATTTGCATTTATTGAATACTAGAAAGCAACAACAATACTGTTACTCATTTGCATCTATCGAGATATATCTTTCATCATCTGATGATCGAGTAATTTGCATTGGTTATTATAATTCAGGATGCAAACCATGAGTCTAAGCGAGTTAACAAGTGTATGAACGGAATACAATTCTACCAGTATTCCCAGTCATAATTTAACGCGTCTATGTCAATGCTTGAAGACCATATTTCAGTAGGTCAGAGTCTACTCTATAACTACAGGGGCAGAAAGACACATACAATACAAACAGGCCAAAAAAGAGATGTAAAACAAACATTGTCTTGTTCAATAATTGCTGAACTATAATATTTAGGCGTCTGACAAATTAGTTTGTGAACAGTTATTGCCCTTCCGAGGCCGGCGTCCTTTAAGTAGCAGACAACACGAACTTGCAAACTACTGTATTACAATCCATAAGCCTGTGAAATGAGATATTCATACCACTTCAATGGTGCAGTATGTTTGGAAAACAAGCTTGTGTTGGATGAGAAGTAAACCAACGTTCAAATGTAGCTTGTTCATTTGTGCCTCCTTGTTTTTTTAATACTAGTAAATTCGCAGAGACGCAACATTGTCGAACTCTCTTCATTTGTTACTTTTACTCAAGACATCCTTTAATTATAAAGAATGCTTGTGTGAATTTAAAAATCAAACTAAGCCAAATACTCCACCTGCAGTTACAATGATGAATGGATAGTATCTGCCATCTATCTTAGCTTACAGAGACAACCGTTTGTTTGCTCCATAAATACCTAATGTTCAATACAATTTATTGCTATTTCATCCATGCATCATACTTAATCAGTGCAATCTATGGTAGTCGCAGGAAACCTCAAATCAAACTTCATTACAATGTCACAAAAAAGTGGACTAGACCATGTGGCCAAAACGGCCTGTGTGAATCTAGAACCAATTCAGGCAGCACATTAAACATGTGAAACATGTATTTTATGAGCAATTATCTCAAGATATGGTGTTAAGCAATTAGTAGTTATAACTCTTATATCTTAAAAAAATGAAGTTATGTTATGTGTGTGTTAAGTTCATTACATGTGATTACCTTAAACACTATGTTACATATATTTGACGTGCCGCTGTCTCAATGCCATCTTTATATATGCATACTGCACGGACCTTAGACGTGCATCTTGAGCGGCCAAATAAATTGATATGAAATAATTAGAAACAGAATACAAAGCTTAACAAATTGACTAAATGGATTAACTATGAAACTGTTTGGTTACATATGATCACCTAATAAATTGATCCTATCAGTCGTAGTGGGTAAAACTGTTTAGTAACCCATGTTTATTAGCATAAATAGTATTCGGGATCCACTGGACCCTAACCATATTTTCTTCAAACGTTTTACATTTTCCTTTAAAAGTACACCATTAATATAACAAATTATATATCCAGTGATAAATATGTCCACGCCTTTCCTTCTGTACATTTTGTGCAAAAGTTATTTCATAAAATTGGATTTTTATAGCGACTATTTCGGTATTTTGTATTACTATGGTCACTGGTTGCGATGGTAACAGTGAAAAAAATGTATCGGTGATATCACTCACAAATAAACTTAACATACGCATTAATAGTTCGGCATTAGTTACGTCACAAATGCTTATCTTGACTCAGAAAAAAATATATTAAAATGGGGTCTAATGGACCCCAAAAGTCTCATAACAATAGTTTTTTTAAAGGTCCGGATGATAGGTTTTGACTTATCGAAGTATGTTTATATTATGTCTAGCAAGCATTATCTCTATATTATATGAACACTATATCAGTTATTATGTATAAAGTAGTTCACATGATTTAGATTTATAATATGCCAATGCATTATTTTTACAGTCACTTTAGGGGGAGGCAACCAACGATATTTCTCTGCTGTATGCTGGATGTATGGCAAATATCTTTATCAACACCTCAAAAAGCCATTAGGTATGTACTTTGATACCACCAACTATATACTAGGGACGTTCAATAGGTGGTATGACAAACTTGCCTTATTCATAAAGCAATAAATGTAAGCTGTTTTTGCATTTTCATTTACAGCGTTTCTCTTTCCAACAATTTAAGTTCATCTTGATGCGCTATGTACTTTTTATGATATGACGTTTCTAAATAATAAATGCGATATGAGGTAATATTCTGGTTACATGACGTCGATTAAACACTTCTCAGACACTCATAGACATCACAGTGTATTAGCGTTCACCACAACTTCGCTCAGGGACAATGATTTAAACGTCATGGGGAGGACTGTGACCTGTGTATTAGATTTATGTTACAGTTATTGACTAATGTTGAGGTCGATATATAGTTTTGAGGACCTGTTAAAAGGGAAATTGGTCGAGGGCTAAAAGTTTAGAGCAGAACTATATATTCATCCTCGCTCAACATTAGTATAACCACAGGGCCACGACACGATTGCTTTTTGAGAAAACAAAATCGTCAAATGGTATATATAGTGACAAGGGGTATAACTGAGTGTCAGTATATGTTCACTCTATCTCGAACAAACCGTGCATATCATAAATAAATAATAATGAACCGACACGTTTGTTGCATTTCTGCTAGCTTATATAATAACCCTTCATAAAAACATAATATAAGTATTAGTTATAGTTCATTTTTTGAAAATTATGCAATATAACCTGGAGCGACCGTAGGGAGCGAAAAGGTTATGTTGTATAATTTTCAAACAAATGAACTATAACTGATTTACCGTTTGCCTCAAATATTGCACGTAGGCTAGTGTAAGGCACTTACCGTTCAACCTACGTTACCTAAACTAAGTTATCGCTCAACCCAAATTACCACTCGACCTAGTTTGTCAGCCAATGAAAGGGCTTTATTTCGGAGGGCGGTGCTTTGTATTTTCGGAAGCCGGCGAGTTCACTTTTACACATGACGTCACACGAAAAACTAGAAAAAAGACCGGGAACCCTATACGCGTGTAGGGCTCGCTGTAGGCATTTCCATTTAAAAACAAAATCAAGCATGAGCTAACGAGTCACCCAAATGGAATTTAAACATAGATTCAATTGAGGACGATTTTTATTTTTGTTCCGACAGTAAAGTGTTAAAAACTGGCATGAACGAGCTGCTGTGGATTTGTGTGACATGAAAATGCTTGATAATTTGATTTGCTAAAAGTTCCAAGTATTAAGCAGCACCTGATCAACCAAGATTCGAGTCCTTTAAACCACTAATGGAGCCAAGCAATTTTGTTTTAAAGTCAGTTTAGAAAAAAAACACACCACATATTTTAGGGTTAAAACATCCTAAGTCAAGAGCATTTTTGGTTTTTCTGGACTGTGTTGTTAAGTGCATCATACCATTAATGACAAAAATGCCCATGGCACCGGAGGGGTTGAAGACGGGTGGCTGTTTAACGCAAGAATTAAACGCTTATAGGAGCCTCTGTATTGCTTGCCTTATGCATTGATAAAAAGCAACCGTATTTTAGTACAATATTGAAAATAAACACATTTCTTTCGAGACGTTTTACAGTCAAATATTTGTA
Organism: Gari tellinella; assembly: GCA_922989275.2. Lineage (NCBI taxonomy): Eukaryota > Metazoa > Mollusca > Bivalvia > Cardiida > Psammobiidae > Gari > Gari tellinella. The sequence continues at coordinate 1,351,458 of OV277858.1, forward strand.
AAACGATTACACAAAAGAAGTCGGCTGCTTAACCCTTTTCGACCCAACACCTATACAATGAACAATTCCAGTCTAGGCCATTTTTGTAATAGGAGATCTACAATGTGGTTCTACAATGTTTGCTGTGGACAAGTGTAACCGAAACATTATAAATGACGAGTGTACTCGTCACCTAGGGTTCAATGAGTTAATACAGGACATGATTAATGCGTTTCATATTAATTTCATTATGCACTAACTATAATCTCCTGTTTACAGAAATATTTGATTTATTCGGGCCTCTTCATTGAAAAGCCGCAGTACATTGGTTATACTGTAATTCGCAGCTGAGCGGTTGCTGTATGACGTAATGATGCGCTACGCCCCTCCTTAGCACGCGGTGTCCTTGACCGGTTCATGACTTGTTTATTTCTATGCCATACCCAAGTACAAAATTGAACGAATATGCGATACATTTTTTCATTTCTCGCTGAAATGGAGCTCTTTCCTTGGCTGGCAATCTAGGGCAAACGGTAAAGCCAACTGTAAGCATGCACTTTCAAAAGTAACTGCGTCTACTCACTGAAATCACCAATTTTTCGGAAAACGGGACAGGGGTTCGTTCACAGCAAACACAGCATTGGCCACGACTGTACGCTTGTTTTAGCGGTATTATCGATCATTGCAGTCATTGACCACTACCGTGCTGATTTATTCCCAAAACATTGCCGTACCAAACAATATGGTTTGTACAAGAATAGCTTTACTGTCGATGAAATCATTCGATTTTTTTGTTGGTACTGCAATGTTTTGAGTATAAATCAGCTTTGGTCGGTGTAATAAATGTATATCTATGGAACTGTTTGACTGTCCTGTTCGATAATACCACTGAAACAAGCGTACAGTAGTGGTCAATGTTGTGTCGGCTGTGAAAGAAACCCTGTCCCGTTTTCCGAAAATCGGTGATTTCGGTGAGTTGACGCAGCTACTGTTGAAAACACATGGCCCCGACACGATTAATTTTTGAGAAAAAAATCGTCAGAAGGTATATATAGAGACAGGGGGTACAACTGATTGTCAGTAAATGTTCACCCTATCTCGAAAAAATCGGGCATATCATAAAAAATATTGATGAACCGACACGTGTGTTGCATTTCTGTCTAGATAATATATTACCTTCCCATAAAAACATAACATAAAGCCAACTGTAAGCGTGCACTTTCAACAGTAACTGCATCTACGCACTGAAATCACCGAATTCCGGATAACGGGACAGGGGTTTAAAATATACTGACATACCCCTTATCTCTATATATACCTTCTGACGACTTTTTCCCTAAAAAATCAATCGTGTCAGATCACTGTGAGTATAACTATCATATGGCATATGTCATTTTACGAGAATAATAACAAAACGACCATTGATTTAGTTGTCATTACCAATCTTAGAAACTTTGTAACTGATCAAATACGGGATATATGTTGATAAAATAACTATAACAGCAAACACAAAATTCAAATTTAAGCTGTACTTAATTATTGAGTCTTCGGGATTTAACAATATTTGGTAATTTAATTATGAAGTGTGGGAGATTTCGAATTAGACGGTAGAAAGCATTGTGCATGTGTTAATATTCCGGTCAGCTCCACCCATGGCGTGCCTTTTAAGCTTCATGTGAAATCCATTACACAACAAAGTGCATATACATGTACAATTCAATTTCGAGGAAACAAATGACATTTTGTAGTTTGCTGGTCGGCACAAAATTGTGAAAATCATTCAAATGTTATTTAAACTTTAGATTTGGGGAATTAAGCTGTATAAGTGGTAATGTTAGGGAAGTGGAAATAATTGCGAATTTCGCAAATTCTTTAAAATTCGCGAACAATCCCACCAGCAATTTTATCAGCGACCGTAATGCAATATGTATTCATTATTCACCCTTACACCGTATCAGATCTATTGATGCAAATAACTGAATATATCATAGTCCACAAATACTTTATTGTCTAACTGAATTAAGCACAATTATAATGTACTAAAATGTCTCATTAATTTTCAATCGAGAAAATATTTGACAGACCGGCAACTGTGGCTTAGCTAAAAATAGATGGATAGCCAAACGGCGGTTTTGTTTATACTTGTGTAATAAAACACGGACACTGGGTAGCCTTGTCATTTTTTTCTTTTCACATATTTGTTATAAAATATCCAAAAACATATATTGATCCGGATGAAACGCCAAGTAAATCTGAATTATATTTTGATCACTGCTGTTTGACACTCGGCCAATGGTTTATCTAACTCGTGAGTAGACAAGAAATTACACATGCGCAAAACTGAGCTGTTTGGTCATATCGCTTATGGGGATAATTACATGCTTATACTTCATTTTTTTGCAAACATTTGGATCCATATCAAATTATAAGTTGTTTGGCATCTGGTATTGATCCAAGTTATTGATTCTTAGTTTGACAGGGTCACTTGTGAAATATTTCAGAAGCAGTGAACGTCTGTAAATTGAGCAACAGTGATTCAGTAGCGCCACTAAATTTTATTTTTATAACTTGTCACTTCTTACCGTCAGAGTTACGCAATTGTTTAGATATCTAATTAGAGAGTCAAAATAAATCAATATAATCTAGTAGACTAGTATTTCAAGTCCGCTTGTGTTCGGACAAATTACGAAGCGGAGCTATTACGGAGTCATTGTTACGATGTGCAGCTCTAACGGAATGATATGGAAATGGGTTTTCGCGAACATTTCTTCCTGCGAAACGTCATTTTTGAAGATTCGCAAACTTTTTGACCAGCGAACATAACCACTTACACAGTAATTTAAACAGAATTTTTACCGTTATAAACAAAACCAACATCTACAAACCATAAATCAAAATTGCAATGCGCCATGTTGCTACGTAATAAAACACACATATATGTAACAGGCTGTGTAAACATCTGTCGGCGGAGAAAAATATGGTAATAACATGTAATTGACGTCACATGTGGGCGGGTCAAGCACTAAAATGGTTACAGTTTATTTCAATGCTTCTTGATAGTTCAGAAGCCACATTCGGTCGCAGGCTCCCTCCTTTTTGGCTTCTTAATCATTAATAAGCATTGAAATAACCTCTAACTATTACTTGGTACTACAATTAGTATATTTTTAAAAAAAAATGCAACAATAATGAACAGATTTGTAATCGAAAGAAAAAAGTGTTCAGGAAGAAAGTGTTTATAATGATTGACATGACTCGTAAATAGAGCTACATTCTCACAAAAATCTAGAACGTTCTTGCCGGCAAAAAACCGGAATACATTTCAATTGGTCCGCAACTAAAATGTGTCATTTTAGGCTAGTGTTAGCACGTATTAATGTAAATTTAGAGCTATTTTACGTTGAGTAGTAAAGTAACTTACTGAGTTTATTAAATAGACAGATTATTCTTAGTTTAGTTTAACAATTTGATGCAATGGCAGTATATCGTGGACGTTTCTTCGTCAGACCTTTTTCTGAGTTGACCATATTTGGTTTAGGACTAATTGTCAAGTTTAACCAACACAACAGAAGTGTTGTTAACTCTAGCCCTATCTCAACATAAGTGTCATATCGAGAAAAAATGATGAAACAAACTTTGTGTTGCATTTCAACCTAGCTTACATTATACTCTTTGGGAAAAATAACATAACACTAACTGTAATCATGCAATTTAAAAAGTTACTGCGTTTACCCACTGAAATGGAAAATATCTAGGAATATAGACAATGGTGCCACTTGTTTTAAGATAGCATTGGCTGCTACTTGACTATTTTTCAGCTGCAATAGCGAGCTAGGCACTCTTCAAATTTCACTTTTGGTACGATCAATGCTGCTTTACTATCGGATCATTGTAACCAACAATACATAAACAGGTTTTCATCGGCAATCATGTTTCTCGTAAGGAGGTGGTTAACGTTAAAAAAGTCACGTTACAAAGATGGCCGCCTCTACCATTGTTTCAGTAGCAAATTTGAGTATCTGAAAAAGGACATAGTGTTTCACAACTACATCTTTTTTAGAGATAGATAGGAATGCAGCCCGCAAATGAATGGCAATAGTTTACTGACGTATTCTCGTTCCCGAATTTAATGCAGGACTCTTGTGTTTTATTTATTTATTAATCCATTCTCTCAATTCTTGCGTTCAGTATTGAAGGCAGAAATGTGCTTAAAAGAGTTGGAAAATAAAACATAATTATTCTTAAAAGCGTTTTGGCGTACTGTTGGCCTGCTTAAAGCTACCATCTGATATAATTCAGGAATTATTTCTAACGTTATATGCTGATGACTGTATCAAGTTGAACTATTTTCATCAGAAAAGTGAATGTATACTTTAAGGGTAATACATTTAACCGGTGAAATATAATACAGTTATTCAGGAAGATAAATACTGACCAAGTAACATACAAACTACATCCTGACTTAGTTTTATATTTTCATTGAATTCCTGGGATCTACTGATTTTTCTGAATAACTAATATTAATATCCGGATAATAATGAGTCAGTTCAGCCTAGTGGAATACGATATAGTTGTCATTTGATACGGAATTTTAACATAATTCTAATATCAATATCCGCTAAACCAATTTATGCGTGGTGTCTACAAAATCAAATATATACAAACAGTATTAATCCATATAAGAGGGCTCCTAAAAGTAGATGCACTCTGATCTAGGTGTGGACTAATCACTGTAAAGGAAAAGGAAAACAATATTAATGCACCGTTTCCATAACTAATTAGATTCAACATACTAAAAGTATTCCCTAATTTGCGTTTGTTAGGCTAAATGCCAAATGTCCAGGACAAGTACTGTAAGTTCGGGACAAGGAAGATTTGCAAAGAACGGAGTTATCACGTGTTTCAAAAGTTAATGTCCTCTGCATTTGTGCAAGAATAGTCATGGACGAAAGAGGTTTTAGATCATCTGTGTAAAACTTAGGATGAGCTTTCTTGATAATTGCATGACTGCGTCAACCAGTTTAGAGTTTACCCTCTGAATGAATTCTAGATGCCACACCTGTTATAACATTTCCTACATAGTTCCTTATAGTGTAAATACCAATGAATTCTCGGACGAGTTCGACTGTGACCGGACCATAAGTAAGCTTAGCTATACCCGGTTTTCAATGTTGGAATGGCAATTTTATTAATGGATATAATAAATATTACCTTTCTGTATGTATGTAACCTTCATTGGTTAGAACCTATGTCATTCGTTTCACACCAGATACAAATTTGCTTTTGTGGTGATGTAACAAGTTCCGCAAACAGCGTTTTTCTCTTCTTTTGGCATACAATAGCTCATACTCTAATCAGGTGTCAACAAACCAACAGAACGGACAGGTGTTGCCCACTTGAAAGCTCTCGAGAGTCCAAAGAGCATGGCATATTGGTATGCTATCCAGTACTTAAGAAATCTCACAAATTGAGTACCTCAAACAATCTGCATATCATGCGTCCGTCCCGCCGTAGACACCATATTTTCAGTATTCACTGATGTCATGAGAATATCTGCTAGTTTAATTACTATTCACCCTTTAGAGACGTTAGGAATATAATCAATTATGTCCATGCTGTTGCTTTGATTAATGTCCTCTTAAAAAGATATAAGTAGAAAGCATATAATGTTCTTTTTCTATAGGTCTTGTGGTGACAACTTATATCAATACCCCTGTTGAGGCCTGGTCATCCTCACAAGCTCTCAGTAAATGTGGACTGTCATCCGGCAAAACAGATCCGTAAGTGTCATACTTCGTCACAGATACGTGGATTTTTTACTTGTCCGCGGCATATTTCAATTACGGAAAACCTGCTTTAAGCAAAACACCTGTTTCAAACTCTAAAATCAACTTTTTGGGAAAGGGGTATACAAGAGTAGTTGCAAACAACTGACATAGAACTGGTTTGTACAAAATCGAATGCGTGAATTTATTACTCAAACTGAAACACGCTGCATTGTGAAATAATTTTGATGACAAACGTTTACGCCTTTGCACAAGTAATAGCTCTCGTTTCAATTGCAAGTTTCTTTTTTAGCAAAGGCAAGGCTTTCGAAAGCTCTGTGCTATGGAATGCCATGGTCAACCCGTTGATACAGATGACCATATTTGGGGCCATATGGTACCAAGGTGAGCATATAGAATCAACTCCTCTAATAATAATGTAACCCAGGTTGGGTTTAAATGTACTCAATTGTGTTCATTTGCTGGTACAGACTATAGGTATTGTTTACATCATGCTATAGTCTGTATCACTACTCAATATACCTGCATGTATTTGTAACTTGTCACTTGTCCATGAAATTTAACGAGTGAGCTTAATGAGTGAAATAATGCACGAGTGAGTTGTTCTCTGGTTGTCAATGGACACCAAAGCTAACCTGCAAGACCTCTGTACCCTACTCTATTATTCTGGCTCTATCTCTCCTTGAGAAAGGTTGAAATTACATTGTAACTAAATATTGCTAAAATACTGTTCTCTTTAAAAGAGACATTTATAGTTTATTTAATCCGACCAGCTGGTAAGTTACATGATTGAATTGGCATTAAATTTATATACATGTATTTCGGGAATATTACGGCTTTAGTATTTAGCGCCAATTGAGATTTGTATTATTTAGAATGTTTTACCATTGTACTCATAATCTGTATATATTTTGTTACAGACCTTTCGTCTATATATCAAATAAAGATAAACGAACTCAACCAGGGTTGGATTTACTCTGTTTACCGGCCATTGGGTTACATTTGGCGCCCAACGTGGTTTCTGTGACTGTATATGCTCCGAGTTTGACCCCCAGTCGTACTCATACCCATATAGAAATTCGGGACGAATTTCAAGTTGTCGGGGGAGTATGTCACAGTGTGTAGGTTTATCATCACGTGTACAGCCTTGCTGTACAAGCGCGCTTTTATGGCGACGTGGTAGAGTGCGTGACTGCGAACCTGGCGGAGCACCCGACTACAATAACACTTAGTACTTTTATTTAGTTTGTGTTTAACTATTATTTAATACGCCTTTTTATACATTTAATTATTCTTCCATACAAAATAATGGTTATTTCACGTTATATACTTTACTCTTTTTGGTTCGATTGGACCCTACATACACTATTCGCGCATTGCTTCCTTGTTCCACAAAATATATTTTGTATGTAATTTCTATCAATACATTCTATTCCAGATACATGTGGATCTACATACAATTATATAAGCAACATTTTCCATTTCTATAAGATTGTGACTTACATCAGTCTGAAAGTAAAGTTGAATGCGCTTAACAAATTTTGTTTGCTTTAAATGGCGTGTTTCTGTTTTCCATAAGCCCAGTCAACCTCCTCTTTGTGGTCACCTATCGTCAATACTAGAAGCAAGCTAATGGGTGAAGGGTTAATGAAATTAATTATGTTTTATGTATTGTATTGCATTATCATTTGTGTTATGCAATAAGCACATGCATTCGAGGAAGATATCAGACTAATGAATGCAGGACAAAAGTAAATCAGAAAGCAATAAGAAAAAAACTTCTAAACACTTGTGTATTTCATTACAGCTACTTATCTCATGCGATTTCTGCTTCTTTATTATCCTAGATTTAGAAGTCAGTATGTATCATTTCGAAAAACTCTCTTCTGCTTCGCTGAAAGTAAACACTGTTATAACATCATCAGAACCGTAGAAAAGAAGGTTGACTATACCTAACCATCATCCTGACCTTTGCAAAACTATCGATGAGACTGTTGGGGTCCATTGGACCCCATTTTGCAATTTTAATATTTTTCTAAGTCACGATAGGTATTTATAACATAACAAATATGAATGGATGTGTGTATGTTGTACTGTAGCGATAACACCGAAACGTAAAAATCATAGTTCCCATGGCAATCAGTGACCATAGTAACACACAAACAATGTTTTTTTGCAATATAATGGATTTTTATTAAATAACTTTTGCACAAAAGTGTACAGATGGCAAGATGTGAACATATTAATCACTGGGTATACATTTTGTGATATTAATACTGTACCTTTTACAGAAATATGTGGACCCCAACTAATATTTATGCATATTGACATGGGCTATAAACCATTTACCGTATTTCTTGCATTACCGAAACCTTCCGATCAAATGATAAACAAGTTACATAACATATTGTAAACCTACAGTTGGGGCGGATGTCACAAGATGAAGCAATCTATAATAGTAAAAGATTATAAAGAAGGAGTTTAAAAATGATAAATTAAAGATATTTTGTAGATTCACTAAAACCAACATGGATCAGAACACAAGTGCCAGACGCATGCTTTGCCCTACTATGACACCTCAAAACACAAAAAGGGCATAAAACCATGAAAACGTCATTTTCTATGACCAAACACCATATTCTGACTAAAAGCTCATTTTTTGATTTTTTTCTTTTTATAGTATATACCTTAGAAAGGTGTCCAACTCCCGTGGCAAACGTGCTTCGTGAAACGCTCATACTTCATTCAGAGTCTTGTTGCGCAGTCAATTCTCGATCGATTGTGAATACAAAGATACCAACGCACGCAGTAAATGGTACACAATAGAATTCAATATAAGATCAATTTCCATCGAAAACAAGCCCATCCGACTCTCGGAAGTCGCAACTTATTCAGGTCAACTAAGTTTCTACCGTCACATACACAGTACTTTTTACGGCTGGGGTCTTATCTTTACACCTTAAATCTATGACATACACTCCGTGTCCTCCATATTTCGATAAATACATTTAAAAAAGAAACTTACCATACATGACAAAGTCAAACTACTCTGCATTATCGCACAACGGCACCCGTCCATGTTGACGGTATTTCTACCTCAGGGTCACGGAAAGCAGATGGCTAGTGCGTTTTAAATTGAAACCCCGGCCGTTGCGCGATAATTTTCAAAATTATTCAATAATCATATTTTAGATAAAAGAAATATTCAGGATTATCCATTAGTTTATAACCATATGATCCTGGTAGGGGGAAACGTGTTTTCTTGAAATCATGGTTATTTCGATCTGTCAGGGTGCACGTCAAAGCTCCGTGCAGTATCTATGAGGCTGGCACTGAGACAAAGACAAATCAAATGCATGTGAGGTGAGAGAACTAGTATGGCAAACGTATATATAACTTAACAAACACACAACTACAAATGGTTATAAGACAAACCGGATGTCACAAAGTGCAACCTACCTATGAAACCGGTGCTTGCTGTAAGCCACACATCGGACAAACACTTGAAAAGTCCCTTCCGGTGTGAAAACTCTTTTGTTTCCGGCAAAAATAGTATTTTATGACTGTATGCATTCACCGAAATTAAGTTCTTAATTTTTTTCAGAAATTTCATTATGCTCAAAAAGTCAGGCCGACATCCTTAACACAATATCTGGAGTATCACTTACAAAAATGTTTGCTTCATATGTCTGATTAGCTGCATTGATGAGTTCTAGATGCATTTGTAGGTGTAACACCAGGCACGTGTAGCCACATGGTCCACTCCATTTTTTTATTATTTTAATGAAGTATGATATTTTGTGCTCTCATCAGCAATTGTTTTTACTCGAATGCATGAATGAAATAACAAGAAAGTGTATACCTTAAGTATATATGAAGCACCAAAGAGGTTGTTGCCGAAAGCAAATACAGATGTCAGGTATCACCAGTTTTCACCAGGTATCACCAGTTCATCATTGTAGCTGCAGCTCGATAATATGGCTTGTTTTGTTGTATTCCCACATGGATTCTTTATATAGCATGTCTTGAATAATAGTAACGAATACAAGTAAACTGTTTTCGACAACATTGCGTCCACTGCCAAACCAAACCAAACAAGCAAACTAATTTTTCAACTTTGATTAACTTTTCTCTTGACACCAGATTGATTCCCAAATATACATCAAACATAGAGGGGTTTAAAGATCCCATTTCTTACGCTCATGTTGTTATACCGTACTTTGCCATTTTACTTTGATCGTTCGGCCTAAAGGGATGCCGTCCTTGGAGGGACACATACTGTTCGTAAACAATTATGTAAAATACTGATATGTTACCGTTAAGTAACTGCTGAACAGGCCTTTGCCACACACATCTAAGTTTGGCCTGTCTTCTTGCTCCTGTATTTTTACAGTTAAATCTGATACAACGAACAAATGGCATTTAAGCGTTGACGTAGGCACGAATAATACTGATTAACAAGTCCTGGTTAACCAACATTCAAGAAGGTCAAGGTCAAAGACGCAAATGTCAAGGTCACCAAACTTGTCCCATGAGTCTTGAAACTAATTGTTGCCAATATTTAGGTCTGGTTTAATTGTATTCGCTACATGCAATGTGAACTCTTGTAGACTCAAGGTTTACATCCCTGGTTATAAATATTTAGGGGAAATAACTCAATCACAGGATGCTGTTAGTTAGTTATTTATTTCATTTGTTTTGATTTTACATCGCTTTCAACAGTATTTCAGTCATATCGCGACGTCCAGCTTATAACAGGTGGAGGAAGACCTCAGAAATCCTTTATGCACTGTTTCAGGCACGATTCGACAACTGGGTAGAACACCCGACCTTCCGCAAGCCAGCTGGAAGGCTTCCCCACATGAAAAATCCGAACGACCATACTGGGATTCGAACTCACAGCGGTGAGGAGCTTAGTGATGTAAGTCACCGTGACTATACCACTGGGCCACGGAGGCCACGGATGATGTAAGCTATATCTTGATGAGGTAATTGAGAAACACTATTTTTGTTTGTTCCTTGTATTCGAAAAATGAAAATATTATTATCGTTGTAAACAAATAGGAACTGTTTTAAATTGGCTTGATATACATTTTACAAACCTTTAGAATTATGGGGTCGGGCTGGACCCTAGTCGTGTTTTGCAAATTAAATTTAGTGTGAATTTACCTTTTAAGTACATAGTTTACTTAAGTGTCAAAACCAACCATAGAAACAATGTCTAAAGACGGAAAACGCGTCATTGGGCTGTTAAAAATTAAGTCGTTTGGGTCCAATCGACCCCAAATTTTTGGATAATTTGTATAACAGCTAGATGTTAGGCTGCTCTTCCACTCTCTTATAAAACTTGAGCTTTAGTGTTAATAGTAAAACAATGACATTCAGCCATTGATGAAATTAGGTATAAACATTCAAATGTAACTGAGTATAGGATGTAACAGTTATACACTATCATAATTTGACTGTTAGATCACGTTTTCTATCGTCAACAATAGTTGCGTACATATCTACAGTGTGTGATTGATCTGGATACATCCCGGAGTTCTACTTATATACAAAATACTACAAAGGATACTGGCAAGAACTTTAATTTATTTGAGGTATATTTATTTTTTCGAGTTTGAAAATTAGGACTTTGAGACGAGGATAATTGTCTTATGCTTTTGCGACAATGAAGTAATAGACATTACCGGTAATATTGACGTCCTATGACACTTAAATGTTGACCAATACCAGGGAGATACTCAAAAAGCGTTCGCTCAAGTGGATTACTATAGGCCAAACATGCAAATATGTACGTATTTTAATTGAATGGAATATATTGAAGTCTTGTCAACGAGACACTTACGGTTATAAATGTTTATCATTACTTCGAAGTCAATTCCAAAATTAGCGTTCATAAAACGGCACAACCTGTTTCTAATGAAACAAATCCGCCATTCGTCTACGGGGAGGGGTTGCTTTTCACCATCGGAGTCACAGATCTGCTCGGAAGCCATTGCATACCTGTGGTCGTACACGAACTTATCATATCCTGCTTGATAAATGGTGGTCTATTTTACTTTTTAAAACAATGCGAAATTCTTAAATTGTTGTCTGAATATCAAATAGCATAGACCCGGATGAGACGTCGAGATACTCGATGTCTAATCCGGATTCAATCTGTTGATTATGTCAAGAAGTCGTATTCGGCAAATATTTTTGTTTCCAAATTTACAATGGATGGACATTTTTGAGCCCTCTGACGTGGATCTAGACTTTTAATACCTCTCTTGAGTGAACTGTGTTCGAAAGGGTTAATTCATTCTGCACGAAAGGCAAATCGGTCATATATTTGAAAATATGTTTGTATCCAGATGAGCGGCCGAGAAACTCGGCGTCAAACCAGGATCCAAACTGATTGACATACTCATCATGTTTGTGCAAAAGAAATTCGTAGAATATTCACTTTGAATTTTTGAAGCAGAAGACAATTGTTACAGACGAAATAAGTTGACACCGAAGAGTTAAAGAAACTGAAAAGCAAATGACGTACTTGCCAAAATAGGTGAACATTCTCAAATAAAAGCAAACGTAGGGCATTATCGTGCATCTGACAAGTCTAAAACACCCCCAAGAAAAGGTTTTTCTACTCCGTCAAGTAGATGGAATTGATCAGTTTCTTATTGTTTGCGCAAACGCAAACATAAACAGGAAATGGAAATAATAACGACCGCTCACTCAATGTACATAGGCTAAATAGACCGTCGAAAAATGTATTGTTCGTTAGCAAAGTGATTAAGGCGTCTGACTCAGCTTTTGCTGTCCGACCCAGCGTTCCGGATTCGAATCCCATCCAGACTAAATATTTGTTTTCTTTGAAATGCATTTTTAACAGAATCAGAACCTAAACTAATATAGTGATGTTTCCACCGCATTATATTAATGTATTGTGTGTTCCTGGTAGACACTAGCTTTGACAATTTGGTTGTTATTCTATTTCTCAGTATGTTCATGATCCCTGATTTCAAAACGACATCGGTGCTGCCTCCGTAAAGGGTCCAGGTTTTCTTTAACATCACCAGGACATCCCTACATAATGTTGGATGCTGCCTCATAACAGTTCCTCAATATCAACAATTTTTCTTCTAGGGTAAACTTTACAAGCACCTTATTTTCTTTGCAATAATGTATGTTCAACATAGAAAGAATGCGGGGTGACGCGGTTAGGACGAGAAACGAAGCTTATTTGGATTGGATGAACTAATCGTGGACACAAATTTGTTACATGTTCAGTGGTATGTAGCGGCATGATTTGAAAAAATTTCTAATTTGATTTTTTTTTCAAATCATGTCCATTTTTTTAAATCATGTTTTCACAGTCGACATGATTTGAAAAAAAACATAATTTGAAATATTTTTTCAAATCTTGTCGAAAACCGGCATCTGGAAATTTGATTCAACATGATTTGAAAAAAAATAATTTGTTTTTAAAAAAGTTTTTACATAGGCTGGTATTTAATAGCATGCATCTATTAAGTATTTATATAAGTGTTTCCGGCACCGCAACACAGTGAATATAGTTGAGTTATTTGAATGTGAAATAAGACAATCAGTAGAAGTAATAACTTCATAAATGGCATGCATGTGTATCTCAAAGAGCTGCACAGTTTGAATGGAGGCATGTCAAAGTCAAGGTCATCCATGAAAGTCAAATATATAGGTGAATGTCATAACTTCTAAGCCAGTATATATAATTACTTAATAATTGGCATGCACGTGCATCTCATGGAGCTGCATAGTTTGAATTGAGACATGTCAAGGCCAAGGTCATCCTTCAATGTCAAGGGCGGAAAGCCGGACATAGCGTTGTTTCACAAAAGCATATTGTTTCTTCTTTGTTTAAGGATATCTTTTTTTCGAAATTCTACGCACCTCTCCCTAACCGAAAACCCTAGACCCGCACCTGGATTTGCAGGCAACATGGCAGTTATGGTGTTGTTTGTAAGGTTTGGAGGACAGCGTAAGGTCATGTTGGATGGCGGGATGTAATACTGACACGTGGTTGGACTGGCAGGCGGATGGGCGGGTTGGATTTATCAGTTGATTATGCATATTTCGATGAATATGAATTGCTTAAATAAACTGCTATGATGCTTTTCTTAAGTTAATAGGGCGATGATTGACAGTCAAATAAAAATTTAGGCTACAGAATGTTTATTAAGGTGTTAGTATACAGTGTAAGGGTTTGGTCCATACTCCTTGAACTGGTACTATGTGCCCTCATTAAAAACATATAAACAAATAGGTAAATCTCTTTTACTAAGTTGTCTGAATTTTAATTTGCTTTTGTTTATTTCCGATAGGGTCGGTACTGATTTCCGTATATCGATAGAATTTCAAATATCATATCGCACAACGTTACATTGCGAAATAGTATGAGACCTATGAACCACGAATCATTTATAACTGCCAGGTCAATGCAACAGAGCTTAACTTTAAACGGTTAACTTTAAACGGGACTAGCCAAATAGTTATTCAATTTAGGTCTTAGCACCACCGGTGTAGCAACATGATTTGAGAAAAAAAGATTTTGTTTTTCAAATCATATCAACAATATTTTAAATCATGTTTTCACACTTGACATGATTTGAAAAAGACCACATCAAACTAGATATTTTTCAAATACTGATGCTACACACCGGCTCGAAAGGAGTTGGTCTTCATTTGTAAAATAAAAAACAAAACAAAAACAAAGGCATTTTGTTAATGATGACATTGTCATATCAAACACAGTTAAACAGACGTTTAAAGCATATATATTATTTACGTTTGGAATGTGAACGAACGGCACATGATGATATACCGGTACCGGACACAGTATTTCCCCAATACCTTTCTGTACGACAATAGCATTGCATATCAAAGATCAGCGTACACAAATGGCATTTAAACGTTTGGGTTTATGCAAGATTTAGTCCTGTTATTTACGTTTATAATTATTTTAAGAAAAGCAAATTGCAACAGTAGATCAAACATATCATGTATATAAGGTGTCCCAATATATCTGACGCTACTTTCAAAATTTATTCAGAATATCAAATACCAAATACCATTGTAGCTCATTCTTTGGCTGGCTGACTGGCTGGCTGCTATGTTGGCTGGTTGCTATGTTGGCTGGTATACCAGCTACCATTCTGTTGTGCTGGCTGGCTGGCGAAATGGTTGAATGGCTGGCGAAATAGCTAAATGACTGGCTGACTGGTGGGTTGACAGGCTTGCTGGCTGGTTAGCTTGCTGTCATGCTGTCTGGCTGGCTAGTTGCTTGGCTGCCTGGCTATGTGGCTATTTAGCTGCCTGACTGCCTAATTGGTTGACTGCTTAACGTGCTAGGGAGTTGCCTTGCTGCATACCTGCATGTCTGGCATGATGGTTTGCTGCCTAACTACCAGATTGGCTGCCTTGTTGCCAGGTGACCGACCCTGCCTGACAGTCTATCCATATGCTAGTATTACCGCCCTCTATCCAAACTGACCTAACGATATGTTGCCTGCACATCCAGGTGTGGATACAAAGTTTTCCGTAAGGGGAGGAACGTAGCATATCGAAACAATGGCACCCTTAAACAAAGAAGAAACAAGATGCCCTTGTAAAACAACGGTTTGTCCCCCTATCCGCCCTTGACCTTGACATGCCTCCTTTCCAAATCGGCAGCTCCATAAGATGCACACGCATGCCAATTATGAAGTAATTTTATCTACTAGCTCAAAAATTATCACATAAGCCTATATACTTGACATTTGACATCGATGGATGATCTTGACTTTGACATGCCTCCTTTCAAACTGTGCAGCTTCATGAGATGCAAACGCATGCCAATTATGAAGTAATTATATCTACTAGCTCAAAAGTTATGACATTCACCTAAATATTTGACCTTCAAGGACGACATTGACCTTGACATGCCTCCATTCAAAATGTGCAGCCCCATGAGATACAAATACATGTTTTATTTCACATTCAAATAACTCTATTCACTGTGTTGCGGTGTCGGAAACACTTATATAAATACAATTTTTTTTTCAAATTATGTTTTTTTTCAAATCATGTCGACTGTGAAAACATGATTTGAAAAAATTGACATAATTTGAAAAAAAAAATCAAATTAGAATTTTTTTTCAAATCATGCCGCTACAATGGTATTTCGCTATAATTGACAGAAAAGTATTGCTGTTTAAGTTGCAATACAAGTGGCCGTTATTCGCTTCTCACCATCAATAAAAAAAGCTTCCATGTGCGCTGTTTATAATGTCATTGTCCTGAATTAAGCAATAATCTGTATCTGAACATTAGTGCAGTGTGCAACCTTTTACTCACAAAGGGAGAACTCGTGCAGAACGAATATAGCTTCGCTGATGTCCAACGATGTGATGGCAGTGGGTTGGCCCTGTTATATCGCAGCAACCTGGACTTTTCCAAATGTTTATATAATGATTATCGGTCATTTAAATGTGCTGAGTGGAAGATTTGTAACAAAACGCTAAGTTTCTGTCTTCGGAATATACCACCTACCATATTCTAAAACACCCAGTTACACCCACGTTTTTTACGAGTGTTTAGAGATAATTAACTTATATTTGAGCCCTATCGTTATCATCGGAGACGTTAAAATCCATATGGACAATTTATCGGATTGTAACACAAAACCGTTTTTACAATGTTTAAAAACAGTTGACTTAGCTGAAAATGTCACTACTAAAACTCATATAGGTAGACACATTCTTGACTTGATAATTAGAAAGGGGGATAAACACGTTAAAGTGACAAAAGCTCTTTCGAAATATTACATATCTGACCATTGTTTCATGAGTATTGAAGAATGTCGCCCTTATTTGGTGTAAACTGCTGTTAGATTTATAAACCGGTAATCTGTAAATGTAGATTCACTGCATCTAGATCTAATACAGTTGAAAAAACTCTATGCCAAATCCTCAAATGCAGGCGATTAGGTAACTGTTTTTAACCCGCATCCGGACCTTGCAAAAACTTCCGTTTTGAGACGTTTGGGGTTCAATTGACCCCATTGTGCATTTGTGACATAACTGATGCCGCATTATAAATTGGTGTGTTTATGCTATATGGTAGTGTTAAAACCAAAACGTTGCTCTCACTGTTACCATGGCAACCAGTGACCACAGAAACACAAAGTTGTTTGCTGTAAAATCGAATTTTATCTAATAACTTGTGCAGAAAATGTACATATGAGGAAATGTGGACATATTTATGACTAGATATACCTTTTATTACATAAATGGTGTATCTTTTACAGAAATAAGTAAATTTTTGAAAAAAAATAACTAAAATATGGTTTGGGTCTAGTGGACCCCAACTAATACTTATGCATATTAACATGGGTTACAATACAACTTTTAACCACAACTGATTTAAAAACTTTATTAATGGAACATATGTAACCAAAACAGCTTTCCATCTTATCAATATCGTGCATTTGTTAAGCTTTGTTTCTGCTTCCTATTATTTCATGACAATAGTTGTCAAATTTATTTGACCTGTCACCGTGCATGTCTTAGCCCCAAGCAGGATTCATGACGCTGACATGTGGCATGTCAACTATATGTGATAAAACTAAGTCTGGTAAACACATGTAATAAAAAAAACACACACATAACTTCAAATGGTGAAGATATAAGAGTTTTGAATATCAATTGCTTAACACCATGTCTTGAGTACTACTCGTTACTATGTCTATTTTACATCATCGCATATTTAATGAGCTGGATGATATTGTCCTAGACGCAGTTGCAGGTGTCACCACGGGCTGTTTTGGTCAATGATCTACAGCAGTTTTTTGTTTCACTGTAATGAACTATGTTTTGAGGTTTCCTGTGATCATCATATATTACATTAATTTTTATTCATGAATGAAATAACAAAAGAGTGTATCAAACATTAGGTTAATCCACTTATGAACAAGCATTTGTCATACAGTCTAATTGGAGCATATTTGTCTGTTGTATGTATTTCTTCCCCTGTAGTTATATAGTTGAATCTGATATACTGAAAAATGGCAATGAAGCATTGAGATAGACGCCTTGAATACCGACCAGACCTCGTTGGCCAACGTTCAATAAGTTCAAGGGCAAAGGTCAAGGTCACCAATCTTGGCGCATAACTGCTATGGAAACTTCCAGAAAGGACCAGAACCAAAATTAATACAGTACACTTATTTGAATCTTGAAATCATTTGCATATTTTGGGGTCAGAGAGAATTGTATTCGTTCCTTACATTGTGGTTCCCTTGGACTCGCTGTTTGCGCTCCGGGGTTTTACTGTCCAAGGGAAATAACTCAATCGCAAGATCGTCAAATATATATTTTGATATGTTTGATACGTGTTTTGAAAAATAAATCTATGCGAATGGACCTTTTTAGTACGTATTTCACACACGTGGCAAAACAGCCAAAGAAACAACGTCTAAAAACGTCATAAGCGTCATTAGCAAAAAAAGCCACTTGGGTCCAATGGACCCCAAAGGTCCGGATGAGGGTTAAATAATATCATAAAAAAACTAAATAAGCATGCTCCTCTTGTGGAAAAGACTTTCATCAGTAAAGTACCAACGTATCAAAATGTATAAACAGTTGTGTTAAAAATGCACAGCAATACCCTGAAAGCAGTGAAAATGAATAAAGCGACAATTGTTGGAATGATTGAAATTCGTGCAGCAGTTGACACTATTGACATTCTTATAGTAATTCAACTTCTTCGTAATGATTTTGGCATTATCAAAGCTTGATTGAATCCTAATTGACCGATAGGACAAAGAAGATTAAAATTGGAAAGTCAGCTTCAGACTCCGAACCGTTAAAAGTTGGCGTTCCACAGGGCTCTTGTTCTGGCCCGGTTGTTTTCACAATGTATATTACTGCTTTTAATAGAGTTGTTTAGAATTATACAGCAGACCTCTATGGGTACGCTGATGACCACACATTTACTTTTAGTGTTCAAGCTTGTAATCATCAGAGTTAATCCGCTATACTTCACGATATAAACAAATGTAACTCATTATTATGAATAATTTATGCAAAGACTGAAATGATCGCATATGACACAAAACAACAGTTACATATACTGACCACTACTTGTTGGTGGCTGCGAAGTGAAGTATGTGAAGTCTGTGCGTGCTATTGATGTTTATATGTCAAGTACTCTCAATTTTGATGTGCACATTCAAAAAACGTGTCAAATAGCACATAGTCAGCTATGAAATTTGAGGTGTATCGCAATATATACCCTGGTTGCATGTTCGAACTAGGATCATATTTAAAGTGCTTGTCATTATTTTTCGGGTTGTACAAGGGACCGCACCGAGTAACCTCGGAGACCTGTCCGCTGAACGGTTTGTGGTGGTGGTTGTCTTTAATTAGATTATTAACATGAACAAATAGAAAATGTTTAAAGGCTTCATATTAAAAGTGGCACATATTTGATGTCGCCGAATTTCATACTTTTAGTAATAAACAGTTTTAAATCCACTACGGTCCTTACAAATCAATAAGTATCATTTAAATTCGTGCCTTAAATACCAATTCAAGTAAATTATAAAATGAATTACATGCCGACTTTGCGATATGCAGACGAAAAAAATCAAATGTTTACAATATATTACATTTAATACTATATTAAAGGTAAATTAAAAATGTTCCTTATTTGCGTTTGGCAAAGTTCTTGTAAATTAAGAGCCGATTGTCGAACTGTAACTGCGTGTGAATTAGAAGTTCTATCTAACTCATTTTTTTCTGAACATTCAAGTAAACCGTACAGACAATATGATATATTGTCCAAACAAAAATATTTCCTGAAAAATTTACTGGAAATATCAATGTTTAAAAAAGGTTAAAAATCTTAAAAAGTCACTAAATTGCAAATTATATAAATTTAGATGTTTGATATACACTAATTTTAAGCTTATAAGATAGATTATACTTAATTCTACTAGTCACTTAAAACAAACCTTTTATAAGGAACTATTGAATGTGGAAATCAGTAGATCTATAAATACAGGGGATAATAAAGAGCATGACAGAAATAATGCATAAAAGCTCCTTTAGTGTTATTTGGCATTACTTGTGTGAAGCTGCCATTTGTCCTAAAACCCATACAATATTATGTGTCAGTCATATACCAACTAAGCAAAGACTAAACATTACATGCCCCGTATCTGCGTAATGAACTTACAATCAATAAGGTCGGATTTAAAAGAAAGTGTTAAATCGAATTGGACTTGAACCTAGGACCTTAGGATTGCTAGTCAATCACTAAAACGACTGAAATATCAAGAAAGAAACAGAAACTTATCAAACTTTTTTTTTCTATTGCCCTTTGAGAGCCATAAGGGGTCATCTGCATATTTTGTGACAAATAACATTTCCAAAAATTCTGATTATTTTTTTTATCTAATATTAGTTTTCAATTTTGAAAATGTAAATATGTTAGAGTCATTTCTGGGGCATAAAGGCAGATTTTCTATAGCCTCTGTGTCATAAGGGCACATCTGCCCTAGCCTCGGTGGCATAAGGGCAGATCTGTTCTAGCTTCTGGGTCATAATGGTACATCTACTCAAGCCTCTGGGTCATAAGGGCCCATCTGTTCTAGCCTCTGGGGCATAAGGGCAGATCTGTTCTAGCTTCTGGGTCATGAGGACTGATCTGTCCTAGCCTCTGGGTCATAATGGTACATCTACTCAAGCCTCTGGGTCATAAGGGCCCATCTGTTCTAGCCTATGTGGTATAAGGGCGCATCTGCTCTAGCCTCTTGGTCATAAGGGTCTATGTGCTCTAGTCTGTTGGGCATACGGGCTCATCTGCTCTAGCTTCTGGGGCATACGGGCCCATCTGATCTAGCCTCTTGGTCATAAGGATCCGTCTGCTCTAGCCTCTTGGCCATAAGTGTCCGTCTGATCTATTCTGTGGGCCATAATGGCTTATCTGATATAGCCTCTTGGTCATAAGGGCCCATCTGCTCTAGCTTGTGGGCCATAAGGGCTTATATGCTCTAGCCTCTGGGTCTATTATGCCCCGGTTACACAAAAAGCGGAGCAGATAACTGTACCATTCTTTCACTTCCGGAAACAAGCACCAAAATAGGCACACATACTCCTAGGGGGTTGCTCTTCTGAAAAATACCACTGGCCACGTGAAAATCGAACATGGCCGCCATTTTTCAAGATGGCCATCAAGGCATATACAGAAGTATTTTGTTTCGCCATAAATGTGAAAAACCTCGTCTATTTCAATGATCTGTGTGTCAAATAATACGTTTTGACTGTGTAGAGTTCAATGTGAAACCATGGAATTGCTCTATTACTTCCGTTTACCCGTTGGTCACTTAAAAATTCTAAAGGACCGTCATTTTCAAGGTGTTCTCAACAGAAACACTGGGTGTTGCATTATATTCGCAAATACTTGTCCTTTATCAATGATCTTTGTTTGAAATTATACTTTTAACCATGTATAACTCATGTTTGGAACAACCGAGTGACTCAACGGCTTTCTTGTACCGTTTACTAATTGAAACTTCAAGATGGCAGCCATTTTGTCAAGATGGCCATCACAGATATATATGCATTTTTGAAATAAAATGGCAAATAGTTGTCCAATATCACTGGTTAAGTGTAAACTATACTTTTGTAAAGTTCAAGAATGGAACCATGAATTTGCGAAATGGATTCCTTGTATCAGGTAACCACTAGATATCAAGATGGTGGCCATTTGTCAAGATGGCCGCCACATAAATATTGCATTTCCCAATAAAATGCATATATCTGTTCTTATTCAATGATTTCTGTGTCTCAATATACTATGTAGAAATCAAATTTGGAACAATGGCATAACTCAATGGCGCCTTTGTACCCGTAAGCTACATAAAATTGAAGAAGGTTGTCATGTTCAAGTTGACCACCAGGGAATAAACAGAAATATTGCACTTCGCCACAAAGACTTGTTCTGTTTCAATTATCTGTTTGTCAAATAAATTGAATTTTTTTGAATACGTAGAATTCACTTCGGAATTACAGATTCCTCAAATGCTTCCACTTAAAAATTCATGATGACGACAATTGCAATGATCACCACCATAGAAATTTCCATAAAAACGCCAATACCCCTCCTGTATCATTGGTATTTGTGTCAAATTAAGAGCCATGTACATACTCCATGGCTTTCTTGTATCCATTTACCATTTAACAATTAAAGATGGCCACAATTGTTTCAGATAGCTATCACAGAAGTATTGCATTTTCGAAATAAATGGCCATTTACTTGTCCTATATTATACTTTTTTCACTATGTAAAATACAAATTTAGAACCATGGGATCGCTCAACGGCCTCCTTGTACCCGGTAGCCTATTAAACATCAAGATGGCTACCACAGAAATAATGCATTTTGCAATAAAATCACAAATATGTGTCCCATTTCAACGACCTTTGTGTCTAATTATGCTTTAATATTGGAAACATGGAATCACATACTTGTGTTTGCGTACTTGTGAGCCTCGTATAAAATTCACGATGGCAGGCATCTTTTAAGGAAGGCCTATATAACTTTCGGAACAAAACGACAAAGAATTGTCCAAAACAATGCTGTGTGTGTCAATTAATACCATTTTGACCGTATAGAGTCCACATTTCGAACCACGACATTATTCTATACTGCATAAATGTCAGTACTAGCTGACATGCTTGGTAAGTATCCAGAATTCAATCTAATAAGCCCCGCATCGGTTACCTAATTTATTTTGGATATAGTTTTACATAGTGTGTTATTAAATGTTGTGCCTGAATTGACAGGGTGTGCAAGCGCGAGAATGTCAATATGACATGTTCAATGTCGAAGTGCCAAAAAGCTAACTCACTCACTCACTAACTATATGCTCTATGTTGTAAAAGCATAAACACTGGCATTGATTCACTGAATGCAGATACATGGACATCTAATTATTGTATTTTAATTACTTACCATTCACAACGATGGCAAATATAGATCCGGGGTGATCCGAATATCGGACTGATATCAGTAAAGTCTGTCTTACCAGAAGAAGAAACTAAAAAGCTCAAATTACCACATACAAAACAACAAGCATGATGGCTGCATTATGATTGCCATTAACCTTCACCGCATTCTCGCAATTAATTAGATGCATATTGTTTCGGATCCAGCCTAAATTGATAATGTCGATGGCGCGAAAAAACTTTTAGGAGGTAAAAAAACACAACATCAACAATAGTGTCAGTTATCATCACTAACACAGAGCAGGACACGGACAAAATTGAATAACAGAGCGCTCAGTCAGTAGAATGCCAGACTAAGCTGCAAAGAACTAGACGCAAAGATCAAACGTGTTTCATATGTGATAAAAACATGTGTCGTTGAACTCCCATAACAAGACTAAATAAATGTTCCCATGTTCCCAAATGTTAGTATGACCACAATATACGAGAAATAAGACAGTTCGCCATACCAATTATAGATATCATAGTCCAAAGGCCCAATGCAACCACAGCGACCACTTCTTTCCATGAAACTAACTTTTCTGTTTTCCAGCAACCTTAAAACGAAAACAAAAAGATGGACAGCTGAAGTTTGTGGAGGTTAAACTGAAGACAGTCCATAAACTTTAAAAACATTTACCAATGTGAGACCATTCTTCTCCACAGGAGAATAATTATTATTCCTCCTCGAAATTGTTTGAAACAAACAGACACCAAGTCTTATCTGCTGTCAGGTCACATCTGCCAATGGATTATGAAAGACTGGACAATATTATAGTGACATAAGGGCCTGTTGCTACGACTTGATCTACCCACCATGCCTTACAGAAGAGAGCAAAGCCATTTGAGGTAGCAGCAGTACATCCATTTTTGCCTCTGTTCCAAGATAAGGACCACACGTTTGTACAGTCAAGCATTAGATGAAGACATCCTCATTCCCGGTCGGATACCAGCCATTGCTGATGACAAGCCAGTATAGCCAAACAGTGACATGAAATCTACGGTGAGACAAACATGCCATAATGTTTTGATATCATCATAAATTCCATTATTTTAATTTAAATAGTCAATAGTCAAAAGGGTATTCTTTGAAATCAAAGCATCGAACTTTAGAAGGTTTTAAAGTTTTAATTGAGAAATGCAATATTTTTGTCGGAGCAACCTTGAGAGATGACGACCATCTTGAATTGTAAACGACTAGCAGGTACAAAGAAGCCATTTAGTAATATCATAGTTCCACATTTTAATAACACATAGTCAAAAAAGTATTTTGGCACACAAATCATTGAAAAGAACAAGTCTTTGCAACATTATTGCGAAATACAATAATTATATTTATCACATAATTTGCGGTCTGGGAGTTGCATAAAGCGATTGTATAAATATCGTAATCCACTAGTGGAATATCTTTTTTTGGGCTCCGGCCTAACATGTTCGTCAATAAGCGCTGCGTGTAGCGGGGTGCCAAATGACGTCATCTGCTATGACGTTAACAACGTAACGTTTGGCGGAAAATCTATATAGCGGAGGGTCTACAAACTACGGCTTCAAATCAATTTAATAGGTACTAAAACTTGTTATGTGATAAATAGAATATCACATTCGTGCTCCTTATTTATCATTTTTAATTAACTCGTTGACTAAAGTGAATATGACGCTCGCCAAGGCTTGTGTCATATCATTTTTGTCAACTCGTTTATTAAAAATGATAAATAATGTGCACTCATTCAATATCCTCTATATATACCACGGCGACCATCTTGAAAAATGTGGTTCATCATGATTTTATTTGCTGACGGTTGCAAGGAAGCAATTGATCAATTCAATGAATCTGATTTGAATTCAGCAGAGTCAAAAAGTATTCAATTTATTTGACACACAGACAATTGAAATAGAACAAATGTTTGCAATTTTATGGCGAAGTACAATATTTCTGTTTATAGCATGGTGGCCAACTTGAACAGCACTACCTTCTTGGATTTAAAGTACATCACGGGTCCAAGGACGCCAATTAGTTATCCCATTGTTCCACATGTGATGTCTACATAGTCGGAAAAGTATAATTAGACACAGAGATCATTGAATTATATGCCATTTTTTTGGAAAATACAATTTTTCTGTGGCGGCCATCTTAAAAAAATGGCCACCTTCTTTACCTGCTACAAGGAATTCATTGAGCAAATTCGTGGTTCCAATCGTGAACTTAACAAAAGTATACTTGATATAAAACCCGTGATATTGGTTAAGTATTTGCCATTTTATTTTGAAATGTATATAACTCTGTGATTGCCATCTTGACAAAATGGCTGCCATCTTGAAGTTGTAAGTAGTTGACGGTACAAGAACGCCGTTGAGTTACTCGATTGCTCCAAACTTGAGTTCTACAAGGTCAAAACAATAATTTTAAACAAAGATCATTGATATAGGACAAGTATTTGCGAATATAATGCAAAATCCAGTATTTCTGTTGATGATATCTTGTCAATGACGGCCATTTAGAATTGTTTAAGTGACCAATGGGTAAACCGATGTAATAGAGCAATTCCATGGTTCCGCATTGAACGCTACACAGTCAAAACGCAATATTTGACACACAGACCATTGACATAGACGAGGTGCTTGTTTCCGGAAGTGAAAGATTCTTCTCAAATTTGCAATTTTCTGCTCCACTAAGACAGTCGGGCTTAAATCGGTACCCAATCGGTCTAATTATTTGCTGTTTTGATCGGTTGTCATAAGTGATTAAATTTCAGGTTTTCTGTGTAACTGGGTATCGGAAATGAGTAATTGTTCATTCAGTCAAACGCCACCCCGCCTCCGATTGGCCCTCGATTGGCCTCCGATTGGCCACCGATTGGCCACCGATTGGCGACTAATGAAATCCAATGGGCCACCGATTAAAAGCGTCCAACAACCAATAAATAATCGGTAAATACAGATGAAACACCTATGAAATGCTGGCGGCAACCGACTGATCACCAATTGATCACCGATTGAACTGCCATTAACAACCGATGAAAACCGACGAGATCCCGCGTTCAATTATCATATTGTTTCATCGGTGGTAAGTATCAGTTTATCGGTTACTTTATCGGTGGTTTATCGGTGACTCGGTAGTAGGCAGGTTGTCAATCGGTTATTTGTAAATTATTTTCACCGATCGAGAATTTTAAACACGTTTAAAATTCCCAAGCGGTAATTTTTCCCCGACGAAACTCACCTTTACCTAATAGCTATTGATAGTTGGAAAACAGGTGGCCAATAGGTGATGTCGGTAGTAAATAGGTTTTTTATCGGTTCCCTCCCTAGTTTGGCGAAAACAACAACCGATCTATCACCGATGGCTCTGTGTTACCGGGGTGTTACAATTTAAGATACTAAACTGTTGAAAAAAAGAGATATACGAATAAAAAAAGATAGTTTTGATGAGGAAAACTTTTGAATAAATAATAACAGCAAAGTTACCACTGGAAGGCCAGGTGTCGGTATCAAAACAGTGCATTCAAAATATCAGAATTTCTAATTGGATTTGGATGCAAATAAGAATGATCTTGTTATTTGTGTAACAATCTGAATATTCCCGATTTGTTAAAGGTCTTTTTATGATAATATAAAGACAAAATTCTGGAATAATTTGAATACAGTGACTAGCTTTAGAACCTTTGAAGGCCAGTTAGATAACCACATATGCATCGTTTAGGTCATATGTAATAGGTCTTATACAATAACAAAACAAATTAAATCAAGTCAAAAGCATTTAAACTGTGAATTCCATTTGGAGTATTACTTGAGCCCATATGGACGTAAAGTGAAAAAGTTTTTCGAGCCTTAAGTGCTCATCTACAGACATCTGAAATTGCCTTCAAACCCTGAAAAGGCACTTCAGGAAAAACGGAGCTAGAGAAGCATCCGATATTGTCTCGAGGAAACGGCAAACCTTGAACAATAGAAAATATTTAGAACAGAAGAAAAGGGAAAGAAAAAGTAAACGGCATTAACATACCACCAAATGCGTGAAACCGCCAAACAAGGTTCAATGTATCTGTTATCGTGGTCATTTGTTTTCTCTGGCTCTAACGTGCAAGGTGTAGGTGATAGGTGATACAACTAATCCTTACTTTCGAAGCATATTTATAATTTTATTAAGTAAAGTATTTTCAATGTGAAATGATATTTCTGAATTTATATCAGCTGATGCATTGACTCTTTTAATGACGACCGAAAATAAAACCATGCAAAATAACATAACCCATAATGACTTCAATTTACACTGAGTTAGATTTGGCGTCCAAAGGGCCCATCACTCCATAACGTTCTGGTCCACGTTATCTGAACGTTTCAATCGTTTAAGTTTTGAGCGTTCTAGAATGAGAATGACATATCTGGCGTGTGGTTAACGTGTGCCTAACGCATGACTAGCGTGTGTCGAACGCACGAGAAGCGTGTAACAGCGACTAAGTAAGATACCTCTAAAAAATATGCGCTTATGCTAACGTGCCACTGGCGCGTAACGCAAGATTTGTCAACGTCAGACGAACATGTTGAGCGTGTGACTAACGTGTGAATGACGACATAATAGCGTTAGGACGTTCGTTTGACTTTAGTCACACGCTGCGGACGCTAGGGGACCGTTCAGCTGTCGTTGGCATGTCGCAAGTGAGTCGTTCACTGCAAAGCAAACGATTAGTTACAACCAAGTAACGCTAGAGAAACGACTGGCTAACGATAGCCGGACGCATGCAAGGTTCGGTGAACGTTAGTAAAACGAAACGTTCTTAAACAATCTCTAGTGTTTAAAATTAAACGTTTGAAGAACGCTGGTCTCAGATAATTTTTTGTTCATGTTAAATACTGTTTCGGACCAGTGTTCGTCGACTTTTTCCTGTCGATCAACGACGTTTACTAGCGATTAATAGCGTTCACACATCGCTCTTCTGGCGTTATCCCAGCAACAATAGGCAGATAACGTTGGTCAGAGCGTTACATGGTGTGACGGGCCTATAACGTAAATAACTACAATGATAATAAGTATATAACTCGCAGTGTGCGAACAAATAATTAAATAATCTCTTTATTTCTTGGGTAGTATGGGTGTGTTTACAGTTTATATTTGGAACACAATATTGATACAAACAGTCTAATAGCAATATAAAATAATACGGAAGAAGACTTTGAAGTAAATTGGGTAATTATATATTATATAATCTATTAGCATAAAAATTAACCAAACTACTAATGTTTGAAACACTCTTGACACAAAATAGAGACATGTCTTCATATATTTCATGTTATTTTCTGCACACTATTTTTTCCCAATTTGTTTCTCTTTCCTTTATATCTACATACAAACACAATTTATTTTCAATATATTTGTACATTTATATGTTTACTATGTATTGAAAGGTGTAGTGTGGGATTTATCTCCAACCCACATACACCTATTCACGGATATAATAAAAACAAATAAAAAACATGTTTATAGTTAACTAGTGAAAGATTAAGTTTGTGTGACCTGACCGGATAGACCCGAAAGCGAAGGGTCCCGGATTCAAGTCTCCGTTTGGTTGAAAATGTTCTGACCATGTTACAAATATTTATAACAGCAAAAGGTTGTCATACAATGTTTCAGGAGAGGCCAATACTCACAAAAATAAACACCGTTACCAATGCACTTTCCCTGCCATGATCGACGACTGGAGGGACAAGTTCAGTGTCAATAGTGGTTCAAGAAAATTGTTTCCCTTTGGCTTTGTACAGGTATATATATATTTCTAACTACAACATCCCTTTTGATATAAACCCTATTTCTACCTAGTTTAGGTATCAAACCAGATGTTTGGTCAAAGCAGGCTCAAACTGAAGTAGAAGCTTTATAAAAACGCTTTCTGCTTTAGTCACAGCCCGTTGAATGCAACCGTCTTTGTTTTTAGGACGTTTTATTACAGGTCATGTTCAAGACTGTTTTACACTCGGCCTATCCTCTGAAATTATTGAACAGAGTAAAGTCACAGAAAACAATATCTACTAGATAATAGGTTCAAATTTATGTTGTGACAACCCAATTGAGAAGTATTGATCAACAGTTAAGTATAGTATAGACAATGATGCAGATATACAATGTTTTAAAATATCAAAATAGTGAACTTTTACATGTATAATCTTTAATAACACTGAATCCATTTACTCAGAGCAACTGATTCATACCTGGATATTTCGGCTTTATCGCAAAGCCTTCATCAACACACTGAGATGAAGTCAATGGGTATCACGTGACTTTGAGTCGTCTCGTGATACCAGGAGAGGACTGTAAATCGCCAGCAGCTTTAATCCCTCCTACCTGTTAAGAGATGGTCGCCGCTGCTTGATGGGTATGGCTTCTTTCACTCTACGTTATATATATATATATATGTCCTCTGACGTTAGCACTTTAGGTTTGTGTGGGTCAATATATGGTGTCCTGTGTTTTCACAGTGTTCATGGTGTGCAGAGTTAGCTCTAAACACATTCTCTTTCAATCTTGTTTCGGGTGTAGTCTTCCTGTTTCCACATAATAATCATTCTTGCAGTTCTCACATTTAACATAGTAAACAACTCCACATTTTTTAGTATCTGTGTCTTATCTTTGACGTGTGTGACTTGTGAACGGATGTAACTTTCTGGCCGATGGTACATGTTCAAACCATGCTTTTTGAATATTCGGTTTAAAGTTTGTGAGGTTCACCGGAAATAAGGGATGCCAATATTACGTTTTCTTTGGCTTGGTTGCTGGTGTGTTTCTTGTGTTTTTCGGTCATCAGGTTATTAGCCCGATGGAACAAGGTCCTAACTACTATATCTCTATTCAAATGGTGATTTGAGTCAAAATTTAGATACTGATCTGTATGTGGGTTTCCTGTATATTGTAACTTTGGTGTACACGTCGTCTTGAATGTGAATACATTTGTACAAAACTTGTATTTAGCCATCTTCGTCCCTTTCAGATGTGAACTTAATGTGTTTATATATGGAGTTCAGGTGGTCGGAGTCACCTTCTAATTTGTCTCTTAAATCTCTTCTGCTATCACGAGACGACTCAAAGTCACGCGATACCCATTGACTTCATCTCAGTGTGTTGATGAATGATTTGCGATAAAGCCCAACTATCCAGGTATGAATCAGTTGATCTGAGAAATGGATTAAATGTAGTTATGAACAATCAAGCGCAAGAGAACAATTTACATTGTTGTATGTATAATCTTTTTTTTTCATAGTTGGTTTCTAGTATATGTACTGGCATGTATCCATTAGTGCCTGTATTTCATATAAATGTTGGTAGCCGTTTAAATAAATGCCTAAGCTAGTTATTGTTTTTTTCTGTTAAAGCTGTCCGGTAATGGGGCTGCTAACTACAGAGCTAACACAAACACGCCACTTATAAGGTGGCATCAGACGGCAGACTATGGGTATGTTCCAAATGATATACAAAAGAATGTCTTTATGGCTGTTGCTATCGACTTACAAGACTTCCTGTCACCCTTCAAGGCGTAAGTCAATCGGAATATAGTTCTGTATTACTTAAGTCAAATCCATGTAATTGCCGATTTGCAAAACAAAAGCCAACTGAACTGAACTGATCATAATGTTTTAAAACTGAACACTTTGTGCTAATACTATAAATAATTGCTAACAATTTGTTTCAGTTTAACCCATTTGCCGTAACATTTTCTCAGTTTCCAAATATTATACAGCTGAATTGTTTTGTTTAAACGCAGGCTGTATGCCAAGCATTTGTTTTAAACCCTTTCATGATCAAATTTACCGTAATAATTTTTACCCTTGTAACAACCATATTGCCGTCTGCTTCACTATTTTGTCTTCAATGTTTTTGCAAATTAGATTTAAGGCAGTATGACTAAATTCATTTCGAAACAAGTGGAAAACAGTTTTGATCCTGACCGTGACGCGGTTTCTGGTCAGGGTCAAAACTGTTTTACAAAGGCGATTGTTGGCGCCATTTATAGTAAACGGGTTAATGAGCATTCTGCTTTACTTAATATACCTATTGCTAAGATACAGAATGTATTGTGGATGGGGCATATTCATGGCTGTGATAATTGAAATATTCTTCATATGTGGATAAATAAAATGATTGAGTCTAAAGGCATATCTAGGAGTACACTGTCACATAAATGGAAATACGTGTCTGAAATATGATATAAGCTAATCGTCGTGTTAGTCTTACAACGTTCTATCTCACATGAGGGTTGTTTTGAGAAAATCGACTTTAAAGTTTTGGACCAGTTAAACAGCATACTTTTGATGGATTTTGAAAATTCTTTCGACTTGACCTGACGAATTGTGAATGCAAAGGGCTCCATTTAAAGTTTTATGAGGAGTGTAAGCATGGTTTTTAAGATATATCTTACTTTCGGTTTGAGATAGATCATTTCTCAAACTCTACCTTCTATTTCACTCATTATTACAATGTTCTATGTCCATTTTGTGGAGATAGAACATTATTAACAATACAGTTTTAGACAATTGCATGAACAATTACATTATTACAATGTTCTATGTCCATTCTAAATACTCCCCATAGGGGATATTTTTGCTTATTTTGATTAAATTATCCCCTCGGCCAAGAAATACAGGTCGCTGACAAGCAGACAAAACAGAATACATTTGGCTTTGGGTTTGGTTTGTTGTTGTTGTTAACATCAGTAAATGCGACTTCGGTTTATAAAGTCTCTCTTGTGCGACTTTGCTTGGTAGGAATTCTTTAAAGGGGTATTCAGTTTTACTTTCATATTGTTTTAATCAGCTATCTGCTTTAAATTAATCACTTTACTTTGAATTACACATGTAGTTAAAGATACATGTGTATTTCGCCTATTACACTGTACGCCAATAACCATGAAAGTCGCAGCCATTTTGGAAATTTCTGTCACGTGATCCAATTGGAACACAATGACTGGATAAATTGGACATTGATCATTGTAAGACTAAACAAAACGTTAAAAATGGAGATAGAACATTGTAATACTGGCGATAACTTCAAATAGAAAGCTCGGATAAACATATGATTTGCACCAGGAGGTAGCTCTTGAAAATAGCTTACCAACAGTATATAGACCTTTATTTGTTTACAAAACGGACATAGAACGTTGTAAGACCCACGTGACGTAATGTAGAAGGAAAGTACATCAGATAAATCCTACATGTTTGATAATAAGTTGTCTTTATATATTTTTGATGTATGTAATTCAAAGACTGCCTGTGTAACGAAGTATTTTGACCTACATATAATAGTGATCCACGGTCAAATTTCGACGTCGCAGAATCACAATTTATGTCATCGAATTGTTACCGGGTTCATTCTTCGATTGGTTTGTCAAACTACTTCGTTACACAATGAAATTGATCACATGCAAACAGTGCATTTATAAAGAATATATAATGCAAAGAGTGTCTGTCCAGCTCATTTAGCAATATATACTTTCAAAAACATATAATACACTTATATTGAATTATTAGGAAGTTGAATGCGCTCATCAACTTTTGACTATATTTGACAGAGTTCATCCCCGGTATAAGCAAGATGTGGCAGCCAGGCTGGTCCTGGGTGGACTGAATGTAGCCTATGGGTATGATGTATCCTTCCAGGGCCCGCGCGTTGTTTCTGGAAAATGCATTGTGCATAGTCCGGTCTCCTATCCACTCCTCATCTTAGAATATTCAATGGATATCAAGCAGAAATGGCTTGATGGCTTCGAGGTAGGGACATTCATTATGTCAAATGTACTCTTACATTGCTTACCATAACTCTTTGCTCCTTAGACTAAGTTTATAGCTTGCCGGCGAGAGGGTGTATCGCGGGATAGCCCATACTGTGGTAGCAGACTAGTTGGGTGCATTGCTATTATGACACATATTTACATAACTTGTTGACTATTCATCCCCAAATGATTAAATTGTATATAAATTAAAATATCCAATCAATTACCTGAAATATCCGTCGGTCTGATGTTTTCAGAGATTTTATTTATGAACAGGTTCGACGAAAAAGTTCAAATTTTCCTTCAAATCCGTTGTATCTGATAGACAAGTGTCCAATTTAGGATCGTTTTCTCAGTCTATTAACTGTATAATTCATATTCAGAATCGCGTATTATGAAGAAATAATTCGATCCCGGCGTGTGTTGGTTATTTTTTGTCTTTGTTGTCTCTCTCACACCTAAATCTTTCCCGAAATGTCCACGTTTAGTGGCCTTGATTTTGTCGCGCCGCCATATTGTTTCGAGTCAATTTCAAAATATGACAGCGCTATTTTTAACGCCGTTTTATTTGTCAATATTTCCTATTAATAACACAGTCTTACAAAGTAGAAAAAGAAATAATACTTTGTAAAATCGACGAAAAATAAGACGCTTTAGAACCATATTTTTTACTTGGAAAACACGTAATACACATATGCCGCCTATGCCGAAACCCGTGTGTTCGCATGGCCTATTGAAAAGTGCATAGAAATTCTGCTTCGCAATTTCGGTATATCTCTTTGTTTTCTAATGGGATTTTTCATAATGTATCGTTGCAAAATCAATTCAAAAAGTTAACTGTCGATCGACATTCATATAAAATGTTCATTACACGAGTAATTTTGCAGAAATTTACGATTATAATACGCCGGAGTTTATACAAAATAATTTCCCCCACCCGTTCTATCGTAATGGAGTGTTGGATGGGGAACGACTTTTTAACCCTTTTAAACGTAAATCATCACCGGAATAGTTATGAGGTAAGAAATGAATTATTATTCGAGTTCTAATAATATTCTTTATATTTAATTGCTTTTTGGTAGCTCATTTCTCCAAAGTCAGTCCCGATCGGCGTTGAACCGTTTACCACAATTGTCTACGCACAAATTGTTACATGCAGTTTTGAAACGTGAATTACATGTTTATAAAGCAAATTTTCAGAAATCTTTTTTTCAGAATGGAATATTATTTAGTATAATATAAATGGTATTAAACAAAAAGGCTGTAAATCACTTTTTTTGATAACTAAATAAGCACTTAAAAGTAGCATGTTTACATCACGCATAGACCACACGCACAGGCGTGATCCGACGCCAAGGCCAATATTTATATCACGCATATCGGCGTGATTCGACTGGAAAGAGTTAAAGCCGCATTGTGTTTTTGGGACACCTGCATACAACTGTTATTTGGGATCCCATTAGAGCTACATGGGACGTGATTAATTCACAAAAAGATGCTTTATCTAAGAAATTTGTTTTTTATTTTATTTTTTTAATTTATGGATGTAACATCCATTAATTTGACCTTGCGAACGGAAAGAAGGACAACTCTGTAAATTCAATGAAGTGGTTAACCCTTATTCTGCAGACGTCTGCTTTGAAATTGCAATGTGCAAAATTTGTTTTTTTATCTTTATGCATAGTTTTAATTAAACAAACCTTAAGACTATTGTCAAACAATTTGGATCCAGATAAGACGCCGCGTTACGCAGCGTCTGTTCTAGATTCAAACAGTTTGTAAACTCCGTGAAGTTTCGACCAGCAGGCACAGGGTTAACCAATGAGTTAACTGTGAAGTTGATCCCGGCTGTATCACGTGACACTAAGCCGTGTAGTAATGTTTATGTCATACGTTCTATTTTCGGTTTGTTATGATTTTAAATCGCCCTTTTTGGTGATTTAGGTCCGTCTTCATCATTTCATAGATCAGTTTGGTCCATAAGAATGTTCAAACATTATTATTAACCGTTATTGTATTTCAGATATTAAAAAAGGTCTGAAAACACAATGGGACTTTAACCATTTCGCTATTGCCCTCTGCGGTCAAGCATGTGATTACTGTCACAAACAGCTTAATCCAGTTTGGACGCCGCTATACGGATGTGAAATATTGCAGACGACCGTTGATAGCATACATAATGTTAAATTAAAGTCATCCATTTTTTTTTTTAAAAATAAGGACAAAACCACTAACACTGTCTCTTTATTTCTAGGTATCGACATTATTTTAAGAATGCCTTTCATTTTAGTTCAATGAATGCAATTATGCCGGAGGTCTTTGTTCAAGATGTAACACGTTAGATTGTAAACCAATGATTCATAAATTATTTCCTCTGCCTGTCGAGGAGTAGATTGACCCACCTCTGCTGAAACGACCCATTGGTCATTTCACTACGTAGAACAATGACCCGGGCCATTTTACTACGTAGAAAAATGACCCCAGACCGTAGAAAAAGGACCCCATCGACTCGTAGTAGAATGACCCCCCCCCCCTCACGCAGAGGAATGACCCCCGTAGAGAACTGACCCCCCCCCCCCCTTTTTTCTGTTACACTGTTGTTGTTACTATTTCTACAACAGCTGTTATTACTACTACTACTGCTGCTATTGATTTTAGATCACTACTACTACTTCTTATACAAATATACTTACACGATTAGTATACCAAAAATCCCTAAAACCTAATGTACAGTTTCTTCATCGTGTAATAATATATAACCCACTTTGCTGCTGCTTTTACTACTGCTACCCTTTCTAATTTCAAGTACTGCTAGTACAAGAGTTTTGGCTTCTGCTGCTGTAACTAATGCCGCTACTACTGTTTCTACAACCACATTTACTACAATTATACTACTCCTTTTGCTGATGTTGCTGCTGCTCATACTGCTTTCCTCCTAGTACTTCTACTAATAATATACTACTTCCTTTGCTGCTGATACCACTACCGCTTTTTTGTACAGCTACCACTACTGGAACTACTACTACTACTGCTTCTGGTGGAGGTGTTTCTGCTACTTTTTCTGCTACTATTGTAACTACTACTATGTCTACTCCTGTTGCTGCTTATTTTACTAGTGCTACCACTGCTACCATTTATAGTAATAATGCTGCTGTTGTTGGTAATACTACTGTTACTACTACTTTTTCTCCTACCAGTATACTACTCCTATTGTTACTGCTACTACGACTGCTACCACTGCCTCCATTTCTACTACTACTACTACTACTACTGCTACTTAACTGCTACTAATATTACTACTACTATGGCTGCTGCTACTGATGCTAGTAATAGAACAACACATTTTTACAATAGCAGTAGTAGACGAAGTAAAAATAGAATGAGCTCAAAATTCCCGATGTAATTAAACACTGTGCCCAGATAATTAAAATCATTTACGACTTCAAAAATCTCTCGCAAAATCTATTTCATCGATCAATGGAATAAATCGATTTCGCACCTTTTGTGCATGCGCAGGCATAAATAGGAAATAATAATGTCTTCTCATCCATTGTACACTAAAGTATGTTAAATAGGGTGTCGATATATGAATGGCTCGTTTGCCATCTGGTTAAGACGTCTGAGTCAATGTTTTTTTCGTCCGCGTGTCCAGGGTTCGAATCCCAGCAGAGCTAAAATAATTCTTTAAAATGCTGTTTTAACATAAATTCTTATCTTAAACTAATATTGACGTGTTTAAAGGGACTCGCAACCGGATGGTGTACTTGTCAAAATAAAATAAAATACTCAAATAAAAGCAAATTCGTGGCATTATTTGGCTTCTGACATTAAAAAAATATAATCAGTCCAAAAATAGTCTCAAGAATCGTCACCGAATCTTAGTTTTTTTAGATATTTTCCATCGTTTTTCTATAGCGTCAGCTGACAGTATAGTTGTTGTTGTTGCCTCTCTACACGGGCTCAGACATAAACCCGAGCCGAAAATGAATAAATCAATCGCTACCAGTGAAGTACGTTAATTCGCTACCTTATAGATAGAGAGCCCCAGTAGCCGCGCGGTTAAGGCGCTTGCCTTTGTTTTCATGTTTGTCTTCGCATGGAGGGTCACGGGTTCGAATCCCACCAGAACTTCTTCCTTGTTTTTTCTGAAATGCATTTTTTAACAGAATTTATTATCCAAAACTAAATCTTACCCATTTATATAAGCATTTGACATATATTTACAAATTACTATTTGTAATGTTAAATCCGGTTGCAAGCCTCTTTAACTGTTTATATAATCATTTGACATACATTTACATTCGTATGCCAAGCCAAATATGTCTGTTAGTCCCTTTAATACTGTCACCGTAGAATCAAATAAACTCACCAGGAATATATTCTGTCTAAACAGTGTTGATAAAAATTATTGAGCGAAATACCGGTATGTGAAAGTAATTGTGGTAAAATAATTAGTTGTATGACCCTAACACTACGACACGCAAAGCTAAATGATTATGGCGACCAGCGTAAATCACCATGCGTCTACGGTAATGTATTTTTCTTCTGGGTCTACATTGTTTGAATATGACAACTATATTCCCCACCGCTACACTGTTTCAAAGATATTTCCTCAGTCAATTGATGGAGCCCCCCCCCCCCCAATAATTCTCGATAGGCGTGAAAATGCATGCAGCGTAAGCTGCCAGAAGGTATACCAATCTCAGTTTACCTGGTGAGGCTCTAGAGGCTTTTCAATGGTTATTTCTAACCAAACTATCAAATATAAAGGTCGGGTCTCACATGAGACGCTTCAATGGTTTTTTGCTACCGGCATGTACACAAGACCCATGTTTCTTGCAAAGAAATTGCCTGGCAAGGCGTTATGACAGAAAGGTCGTCAGGAAATGTCTTTAAATGACGAGTATACTTGTCGGTAGGGTTGCACGAGATAACATGGCCTCTTTCCATGACCAGATATGGTTCTACGCGATGAGGGGTGGTGGGAGATCGAGAGGCTTTTCCACGGATAATACATACTTTCATTTCCCCTTCATTTTCCTTCATAAATATGGGAAATGGGTCATTTGTCTACGTTGAATGAAGACCCTGGGTCTTTTTTGCTACTATAAATTAAGACCCGGGTCATTTTCCTTCGTAGAATATGGACCCTGGGTCACTTGTCTACATATAATGAAGACCCTGGGTCATTCGTCTACATATAATGATGACCCTGGGTCATTCGTCTACATATAATGAAGACCCTGGGTCATTTGTCTACTTGGCACAAACTATCATCTATACAACATTAATTATATTGATAGCCCATTATGTACCTTCTGCAAAACAGATCCAGAAACTATTGACCATTTGTTTTTGGCTTTGCCCCATCAGCAAGAAAATAATAATAAACTTTTTTTCACCCCTAAAACAATTTTTCCAAAATCTTGATATGGAAACAATGATATTTGGTTTTAGAAATACATCAGAAACATTACTTATCCTTTAAATATAAATTATTTAATTCAATAGCAATTGAAAAAGATTCTGAAGATTCTTTTCATAATCAATGGGACCAATATAAAATTCTATTTGAAACCTAATATA
Source organism: Gari tellinella (assembly GCA_922989275.2). Lineage (NCBI taxonomy): Eukaryota > Metazoa > Mollusca > Bivalvia > Cardiida > Psammobiidae > Gari > Gari tellinella. The sequence continues at coordinate 1,389,614 of OV277858.1, forward strand.
ACCTAAGATAAGATAAAATATTTAGATATACATGTTAATTTGTATATAAACGTATAGACAGACAACGATGTCTGTTTTTCATATGAACATGCATACAAATGCAGAACTGCTTTTTGCAATGAAATATATACATGCCTGGCTACAACAATTTCATTTTTTTTTCTACTTTTCTGTTTTTTTTGTTGTTGGTTTTTTTTTGTTTTTTTTTTTTTTTTTGGGGTTTTTTTTGGGGGGGGGGTTTCTTTCTTTTTTTTAGACCTTAGTCAATGTATGAATAGAATATATGTAAATATATGTATGCATTTATGCAATGCATAAGTTTGTAAGGTGCGTAGGTGGATGGTTCCCCGACCTCTACACACCTATGACGGGGAAAATAAACGAGGTCCTTCATTGACAAGGCCTGAAAAAAAAAAAAAAAAAAAAAAAAAAAAAAAAAAAAAAAAATTGTCTACATATAATGAAGACCCTGGGTCATTTGTCTACATATAATGAAGACCCTGGGTCATTCGTCTACGTAGAATAAGGACCTTGTATTATTTTCTTGCGTAGAATAAATACCCTGGGGACTTTGTGTGCATTATAAGTTATACAGTATATCCACCATACACACTGTATGTTCTACAAAAACCAGGGCTCCAGCTAAGAAGGGTATTTCAAAACCTAAAATCGTTATTTCTGCATTACACCCTATGGTGTCACTTCCCATTAGAATGTTATTTTCGAGAAGATTATAATGTGTAGTAACACAATAGAATTGAGTGAGAAAATGTTTGATTTGTTCAGTTTACTACCTCTTATCTTGAGCCCTTGTAAAACCTAGTCAAAAAGAAATTCGAATGCCTTAATCTTGATGTACGTTTTTTTAGCTCGCCTGTACGACGTACACGACGAGAGCATGCTATATGCCCGGCGTATTTGTCGTCGGCTCCGTCGTGAACGACTAAGAAATAATTAAGAAAATGCTCATCACCTCTATGTTTCTTGGGGTACTGCTTACATATTTGATGTTCATGTTACGGTGTGTATATATGGACAATACCTTTCCATCCGTGCGAATAGTTTGACCCTGTGACATCGCCCTTGAATTCAGTCTCTGCTTTTAAGTTTCAAAATTTGCCGCGAGCTTTGTTGTAACAACTATTGTTGTAATTTTATTGTCGTTGTTGTTTTAACTTACAGGGAGATGATTCAAAAACTGAATGTCCAGTAGTTGTTAAACCGTTAAAAAAGTCTGAAATAAGTGTTATTAAAATCGTCTCTAAAAGACGATTAATCTAAACTCGAGGAAAAGGCGTGTTGAAATCATCTCCATATGTGTTCAGTTTTAAATTGTGCATGCCATTTACCTAACATTCAGTTCGAATAATCGTTGAGAATTCAAGGTTTCTTTAAGTATAATTGATACACAAGACGAACATGAATTTACAGTGTGGCCTAGCATGGCTAAGTCAGAGATAAACATTTGGTATATTTTTTAAGTTTGGTTACGAACATTGTAGAGTCAGACCCTAAGCGTAGAAGACTCATTTATGGTATGTGTCTACTATGCTCGACTTGCGGTTATGAACGGACAGCATCTCGAAGGTACAAGTGGGGTGAGATGTCAGTGCTCCCTCTCTACATCGGGCCTCCCAATAATGATTCCCTCATCACAACAACGCTTGTCGCTGTTCATCAAACAAGACAAAATATGTTCAACCTTTCACGTCTGCAATACCGTCTGCTGTTTTTCTCAAAGTCACATAAAGGACATTTTGACAGAAAAAAACCCATAATGTGATAAACAGCTTGCATCCAGATCAGAGGCCGCGTTACGCTGCATCTGATCTGGATTCAAGCTGTTTGCGACGTAAACCAGTTGCCCTCCCTATAACAACTCTCTCCGAACAATACACATAATATTTATCTCCACTTAGGTGTAGAGGGAGCACTGTATTATTAAATGAAATGCATTTTCCAAAGGATGCTTTTATTTATCATTTGATTCTTTCAAATCTCTATTTTAAAAGAGAGCGTTGTCTTGAATGCATTGGAACAAAGACATGTACAAATGTGCATCGATAACTTGTGGACAAACCGTGTTACAAACATATTCAGGTTTCCAGACTTGTATATATAGCCATTGCACGTCTAAATGTAGTAAACATATATCGGCTCTATATAACCATTCAGCATCGCAGTGCGTTAAAACCCAGCGAAATCAAGCAAAGACAAGTTAAGTAGCAGTAGCAGTAGCAGTGATAGTCGTATTAGTAGCATCAGTAGGGGTTATGCAGCAGCGACAGTATCAGTATTATTATTATTAGTAGTAATAGTAGTATACCAGATTTATATAGCGCTCTTTTCACACAGGAGATGTGCGTTCAAAAGCGCTTCACATGAAATTATATAAATGTACCTACAAAGCGAAAAGACAAATAACTACATTCACAATAAACATGATACAATATTGAGATGCATGGAAAAAGTATCAGCAGTAACAACAATAGCAGAAGAAGTAGCAGCAGGAGAAGTAGTAGCAGCAGCACAAACAGCAACAACAGCAGTAGTAGTAGAAGAAACAGCAGCAGCAGTAACGGCAATTAATCTGAAACGAGGGGGGTCATTTCTCTTCTTGGGTCATTCCTCTGCGTGAGGGGGGTCATTCTACTACAAGTCCATGGGGTCCTTATTCTACGGTCTGGGGTCATTTCTCTACGTAGTATAACGACCCGGGTCATTTTGTACGGGTGGGTCATTCTACTGCGTTACACCGGACCTTTTTGGATGAAACTTTTACAAACAAAGTATTTGACAGAAACATTCGAGGTCCTGCAATTGACAAGGACTAAAGGAAAACAAAAACCTTAAAAACCCGAGGTCCTATGAATTATTAGAACTATACCCAAGAACCAGAAGAGTCAAATTTAGCCCTACGTTGGCATTTGTTTTCAATACTAAAATTAATATTCATGTGTAGCACTTATGAGGAAGAGTAAGAAGAATCTTATATTTTGTCGAGAAAAGTGATGCATAATAATCGCAGGCTGAATTGGTGCAGCCACTTAAACACACAAGAACAATATATAACTTTTATGAAACAAACACTCCGAGAGCAGGCGTGTAGAACCCAGTAAAGGATCATATATGAATTACCATCGTATAAAGAACCGTACAATATTAGTATTTTCCCGTACTCGATAAACACACACCCCATCTTAGGAATTAATTTATCCTTCCGCTTAAGAAAATAGTTTTCATCAATGCACCATAATGAGCATTTTGAATATCATTGTACAGAAGTCGAAGCAGACTGTTTTGAAAGTTGTTACTTAATTATCAATCTACCTTTAGTGATCACTTGTCTTTAAAACTAGTAAAAGGTCATAGCGTATTGGAGTAGCATAACGTACCAGATAGAATATGCAGATTCTGTTTTTGTAGGCCATCCACTAAAATGCGATTTTAAATGTTTTATCCAAAGGACTATGATAATATGTAAACATTATCGATCCTATTCAGATGCGCTGCCATGGGATCAGACGCGGACCCTAATTGTTTGAAACTCACTAAATTAGTCAATTTACTTAACAGTCTACGGACCTTGCAAAAACTTCCGTTTTGAGATTGTTGGGGTCCATTGGACCCCGTTGTGCATTTTTGTTATTTTTCTAAGTCAAGATAGGCATTTGTGACATAACTGATGCCGCATTTTAAATTGGTGTGTTTTTGCTATATGGTAGTGATACAACTGAAACGTTGCTCTCACTGCTACCATGTGAACCAGTGACCATAGTAACACAAAAAACTAAGGTTTTTGCTGTAAAATCGAATTTTATCTAATACCTTGTGCAGAAAATGTACAGCTGGGAAATGTGGACACGTGCATCACTAGATATACATTGTGTTACATTAATGGTGTATCGTTTACAGAACTATGCAAATATTTGGAAGAAAATGACAGAAATATGGTTGGGGTCCAGTTGACCCCAAAAAATATTTATAGATGCATATAAACATGGGTTACTATACAACTTTTAACAACGACTGATTTAAAAACCTTATAAGTGGAACATATGTAACCAAAGCAGCTTCCCAACTGATCAATATCGTCATTGTGTTAAGCTTTGTTTCTGATTCCAATTATTTCATGGCAATAGTTGTCCAATTTATCTGACCTGTCACCGTGCATGTCTCAGCTCGTTGCAGGATTCATTACGCTTACACTGAGACAGTGACATGTCAATTATAATAATTATGTGATAAGACTTAGTATGGTAAATACATGTAATGATAATAAAACACACATAACTTCAAATGGTGAAGATATTAGAGTTTTGAATATCAATTACTTAACACCATGTCTGGAATACGTTTTCGTAACTACGTCTGCTTCACATCATCACACATATGATGAGCCGCATGATAGTGTTCTAGACGCAGTTGCAGGCGTAACAACGGTCCGTTTTGGTCAATGGTCTACACAAGATGTTTGTATCACTGTACTGAACTATGATTTGAGGTTTTCTGCGATCATCATCTATTACATTAATTTTAATTCATGAACATAAATTGTATCACACATTAGGTTAAGCCAGTGCTGAACAAGCGATTGCCATTCATCCTAATTGGAGCATGTTTGTCTGTTGTATGTCTTTCTTCCCTGTAGCTATATAGTTGAATCTGATATACTGAAAAATGGCATTGAAGCATTGAAATAGCCGCCTTAAATACCGACCGACCACACCTCGTTGGCAAACGTTAAATAGGGTCAAGGGCAAAGGTCAAGGTCATCAATCTTAGCCCATGACTGCTATGGAAACTTCCAGAAAGGACCAGAACCAAAAATGATACAGTACACTTGTTTGAATCTTGAAATAATTTGCATAATTTGAGGTCAGATAGAATTGTGTTCGTTCCATACAGTGTGAATCCCTTGGACCCGCGGTTTGCGCTCCGTGGTTAAGATATCCAAGAGAAATAACTCAATCACAAGATCAAGAAATATATATTTTGATATGTGCAAGTTAGGAACCGTATTGTCGGGGTTATCTACTATTCAATCAATGTCATTATTGAAGTTGTAAATAACAAGGAACGGTTTTAAAATGGCCTGAAATACATTTTACTAAACTTTAGAATTATGGGGTCTGGCTTGACCCCAGACGTGTTTTGAAAATGAAATCTATGCGGATTGACCTATTTAGTACGTATTGCACACAAGTTTAAAAAACGCCATATAAACAATGTCTAAAAGGTCCCAAAGGTCTTGGTGAGGGTTAAATGTAGTGCAAAACTGTGTACAATTTACATATCAGGGACCATATTCTGGAACATTCTAAGTATTTATTTTAGAAATTTTTAACTCTAACATTACTGCTAAAAATAAATAGTTTCTAACCTTCTCAGTATTGGAGAAAAAACGGCCGTTGCCAAGGGCTTTTCCGATGTCACAAGTTTATTTACATTGATAAAAGTGTTATCCGAATTATTTTATGGAATTAGATCAAAGAGTAAACACAGTTCGTACAGATATTATTCCACAGTATTTAATATAGATAAAATGTATATAATTGTATAGATACATGTCACAAATGTATTCATTCACTGTTATCTTAACGCAACTGTTTTCTCTGTTATACCTAAATGACCACACAGATAATAGTTTATAACCACCAAGGATTCAACAGTGTATACACACTTTTAGTAGACACTAAGTCTTAATATATGTGTAATGCCCACACATGTTTTAATTTTCAATACATGATATAGGACACTTAGTCTCAATACATATATTTAAATACTCCACACAGGATATATGACATTAGGTTTCAATGTATATACGCATAAAAAACAACAACATAAATAGCACGAGGATTATAACACGCCAGATAAACCTCGTGCTATTTATGTTGTTGTTTTTTATGTATGTACAATGTAAATAAGCAGTTACAATTCAATCTTGCTTCAATTTTTTTTTTTTATCTTTTTCTTTTTTATCTTTGTTTTATTTTTACATTGACTAAGGTCTATACAATGTTATTTCTTATACTGCAGGTATACATTTCTAAACAAAAAGCAGTACTGAATGTGTATGCATATTTATATGAAAACAGACATCGTTGTCTTTCTATATATTTTTATAAAAATAAACAAGTATATCGAACTATTTTATCTTATCTGTTCAACATTTTTTTAGAAAATATTACGTTTCAAGTAGAATTGTAAATTGATCCCATTGATTATGACAAAAATCTTCAGAATCATTTTCAGTTGCTATTAAAGTAAATAATTTGTATTTTAAAAGATAAGTAATGTTTGGACCTAGTACTGTAGGTAGTTATTTATTGTATCATCATTGAAAAAATATACACTTTAAAAAGGATGAACATAAGATTTTTAAACGTATCTTATGTATTTCTAAAACCAAATACCATTCTTAACATATCAAAAATATGAAAAACATGTTTAAGTGGGGTGAACAAAAATGAATATTGTTTTATTGATGGTGGGGCATAGCAATAACAAATTGTCAATAGTTTCTGGTAATATTTTGCAGAAGGTTCATAATGGGCTATCAATAATATTAATTTTGTATAACTTGTAGTTTGTGCCGAGCATTCTGTGAACTATTCATTGTATTTCTGTAGTTCTTTTTTTATAATAAAAGGTGTCTAAAATATGTATTTCCACTCATTTTCCTTAAGTGTCAGTCCGCATGTGTTATCGGACGTTTGTTTACAGGTCGGTTGGATTGTATTTCTTTTTAAGCATTTGTAGGAGGATCTTGAACCTTTACACACTTGAAAATTAGTTTAATATAAGGTGAACAAACTGGTTTCTGGATAGGATTTAAATCTATTTTTCCTACTTGTATATATACTATGCCAAACTGCCAACGCAACACCTCCGAGTTCCCTTCTATTTTCATATCAGAGCGAGTGTTTTAAATCGATGGAAAAGTTGACACAAACTTATTAAATGTTTTTATATGTGTTTTTAAATTGATATACTGTCCATCAAGTTGTTAATATTGGCAACGAATTTTCATTGACACTTCTGACAAATAACAACCCATCCATCCAAACGTATCGCTTATTTCTTGTTAACATTCCTCATTGAATGTATTGGAATGATATTTCTGAAAACTTGTTATCACAAAATTCCATACTTTTGGGACAAAATTCCAATTCATTTTGTTTTTGTTTACCAAGAGTATTGTCCATTGGTCACTCTATGAATTGCAGAAGAAATCTATTCAGGATATGCACACATTGCAGAATTGACCAGACTAACTTAAGACTTGTTTAACATTGGAAGTAATGGAAATATCCGGGGTGTTGCGTTGGAAGTTTGGCATAGTATATGTAAGTCCTTTCTCAATTGCTAGTTTAATTCAGTTATAAATTAGAGATTTGGTAGGTAGATTATATTTAAGTTTGAATTCATTAAAGTCATGATTGCACCATTTTCGTTTACCAAGTCTCCAATGAAATGTTAACCATATTTGAACCATGAGTTTTAGAAAACACTTTTTTGTCCAAATAAAATCATGTGGTTATAAAATAATAAATAATGGTGAATGCCGTCCTTATCAATAGTATGTTTATCTATTATTTTTGAAAAAGCATTAAAAATTTTAGCCCAATATCTATTGGTACATTTACTTGCATATCGTTCATAGTAATGCTTTCCACAGTTTAACATTTTGTTTACATCTATATATGTTTTAATAATATCTACTTTTCCCCCGGTATTCGTTAATACACGTCTCAGCCATGTTGTTTTAAGTAAGCCTATAATTGCTTTTAAGCTATCCATCTTTAAGCCCCCTTCTTCATATTGATTTAACAATATCAGATTTATTTGTGACTTCCGCCCCAGACGAAGTTATAAAATAAATTGTGTAAGTTGTTGAACATTCACTCTGTAGGCACGAAACACATTATTTAGTCCATTCTCCAGTTCCTTTTGTTTTTTTTCTTTCTATTTCAGTTAATTTTGGCTAATAATTTTATATAACATATAACTCATATCCAAATCAATTCAAATGGTTATGCGCCGGGTGTGACTGGCTGCATTTTTCTCAGCTCCCACTGTTATCAATATTCAAAGTGGAATTACTTTACATAAACTTCTGAAACTTTTCAGTGTTGTAAATGAATATATATTTTAAAGTATGGTGTGATTAAAAAGTGATTTTATAGTGAGATTTAAAAGATATTGTGGATGTAATCAATCATATTTTTTGAATATCAAGTGCTACACTGGACTTATTGAATATTTAATTCAACATGTGTTTGGCCCAAGGCAGAACTGACGGTGAACAAGTCCTACAAAAACAGAATATCACCTACAACAGGTTGTATCTTTCTGAGCTCAAGCAATTATCATCAGATTGTAAACCAGATTCCCTTTTATTATCTAGATTGAGAGAGTTAGGTCTTTATGACTTTGGGCAATTTGGATTAGCAAAGTATAGGGGCACAAAAGGGGGTAAATCCAAACTGAAACGCATTTGGGATACAAATGATGGCATTCATCATGAAATTGTAAGAGAATTACAACAGTCAATAGAAGTTGATTCCAGTACTTGTCAATCAAATAGTAAACTTGAAATCTCAGTCGAACCCCCTAAAGCAAAAACACAAAATCTCATTCATGTAAAGTACGAACAACCCATGCCCACCAAACCCCAGAAGCAAAATAAAATCTGCAGTTTAAACCCCAGATCAGTAAAAAATAAAGATTTGGCTATACATGACTATATTATTTCAAATGATATCAATGTAATGGCCGTCATTGAGACCTGGCTTGGTAGTGCTGCAGATAAACCATGCTTAGGTGAACTGGTTCCTGACAGCTATAAGATCAAACATGTTCCTTGCTGTAGTGGAGGCCGCGGTGGTGGGGTTGGGCTCTTATATAAGGCATCCATTGATATCAAAATTCTTTCTTCTACAAGAGATAATGATTTTTCAACTTTTGAGCACATTGACTGTACATTAAGCATCAACAATTTCACAGTGCGTCTAGCAGTCGTTTATAGACCCCCTCCATCCACTGCAAACGGTTTAAAAACTACAGTCTCTCTTGATAAGGAATGGCATCTTTTCTTATCGAAATTTGCAACCACTGATAAACAAGTCATCATTGTAGGGGATTTAAACCTTCATCTTGATCAAACGATAGGAACACTGTCAGTTTCGTCAGTACAACTGAATCATTTGGTTTTGAACAACATGTCAAAGAAGCCACTCATGTAGGGGGACACACTCTTGATGTTGTTATTACAAGGGAAAATGAAGACTGTGTGTCAAATATCGAAGTCACTGACCCTGGACTATCTGACAGTAGTGGCAAAATCTCTCGAAACCATTTCTCTGTGTCTTTCAATGCAAAGGTAGAAAAACCTTCATCCATCAGAAAAACTGTTTCATTTCGAAGGCTTAGGGATAATAATGTTGAATTGTTTAAAAGAGATACCCTCAACTCAGATTCAATGAAAGAAATTCTGCAAATGACAGATGTTGACGAAATTGTCAGTGTTTATTCACAGGAACTTAAAACTCTGATCAATAAACATGCACCATTGAGCACTAAGACCATAACTCTCAGGCCATCATGTCCATGGTACACCCAGAAACTTCACGATGCTAAACATTTAAAGCATAAGTTGGAACGAAAATGGATATTATCCAAACTCATAATTGATCATCAACTGTATCGAGAGCAGTGTGCTAAAGTAAAAAAATTGTTAGCAAAGTCAAAGGTTAATTTTTACACAGAAAAAGTAGAATCCTGTCAACGGGACTCGAATAGTCTTTTCAAAGTCACTAAACATCTCCTGGGTGCAAACAGTGAAATTGCACTGCCAAACAATGTCTCCTCATAACAACTTGCGCATGATTTCAGCGACTTTTTCATTGAAAAGGTGGACAAAATACGGACAGGCATTGCCTCTGAATCAACGTCTTGCACTCCAGTCAACACAGAAACATTGCATTTAATGAACTCTTTAGAAAGCTTTGACTCTGCTACAGCAGCAGAAATTGGGGAGATTGTAAAGGCATCCCCATGTAAATCCTGTGAAATCGACCCAATACCTACATGGCTCTTAAAGTTATGCCTTGACGAGCTCCTACCGTCGTTATCGAAAGTTGTGAACTCTTCGCTGGAGTCTGCGTATGTTCCAAAGAATTAAAAAAGTCGCATGTAAGACCTCTTTTGAAAAAACCTGATCTCGATACAAATGATCTTAAGAACTACAGGCCTGTATCAAATTTGCCATTTCTCTAAAAAATATTAGAAAATGTAGTAGACAAACGCATTGAGTCCCATTTAACCACAAACAATCTGCATGAACAGCATCAGTCAGCATATCGTAAGCATCACTCTACAGAAACTGCTCTTCTTAAAGTTCAAAATGACATCTTGCAATATCTTGATAAGAATGAAATCACAATACTGGTGATGCTTGACCGATCTGCTGCATTTGACACAATTAATCATGAAACATTACTCGATCGCCTTGAAAAAGACTTCAAATTTATTGGAAACCCACTAAAGTGGATGACCTCATACTTGACTGAACGTTACCAAACAGTCGCAGTAGATGGCGAATTATCTACCCCAGTTCAAATGAAAAATAGTGTACCACAGGGGTCAGTTCTTGGGCCGGACAACTACATCTTGTACACAAAACCTGTCGGCTCAATTTGCAGAAATCATCAGCTGGATTATCACTTCTATGCAGATGATTCACAGTTATACTTGTCATTTAAGCCTAAAGACACATCTTGTCAACAAGAAGCCCTTTCAAAAGTCGAAGGGTGTCTAAAAGACATAGTATCATGGATGCACCAGAACATGCGAGCTCCGTTGCAGTCTTCAAAAAACCGTCTGAAAACACACTTCTTTATTATCTATTATTAGAAGAAAGTAGGTAATAAATGACTGCTACCTCTGGGCTGTGTTCTTGCTGTGGATACTGTGGGTCTGAATGGCAGTTCTGAAGTTGTGCCATTGACCTCGTGCCTGTCTGGTGAATCTTGCTGGTAGGGATTGCCCAATCGCTTTGAAACCATTTGGCTAGGGGTCTATGGTGAAATTCTTGGACAGCTTTATGTTTATGAACTAAGGGTGTACCACGGCCATGGATTATACAATACTCTACCAAATGACACGTATAGTATTGTTTTAAACATTTGTTTTACGACTTGTGAACTGCTCGCCGGCCCTACACTGAAACAACCAAACAAATTCAAACAAACAACATGGAGAGTATTGTTTTAAACATTCGTTTTACGATTTGTGAACTACTCTCCGGCTCTACACTGAAACAAACAAACACACAAACAAACAAACAAACAAAAAAACACTCTGTTTTTAATCATGCCATTGATCTTTTAATTATTTGACTCATTTTAAAAATGATTTTACAAACTTACTATAACAATTTTATAATCTTGGTAAGAATATTGAAAGAATGTCCATGTTTCCATGCATCTCAATATTGTATAATTTTTATTGTGAATGTATATATTTGTCTTTCTTGCTGTGTAGGTACATTTATATAATTACATGTGAAGCGCTTTTGAACGCACAACTCCAGTGTGAAAAGAGCACTATATATATCAGGTATAATAATAATAAATAATGATAATAATAATAATAAAACGTACTCCTAGCTTCTCAAATTGAGCTGTGGTCAATGTTAGTTTCAATTTGGCTTTAATTATTTTTTTCTTACCTATCTATACTGAGCAAATATAGAAACGTCCCACCCTATTACAGGGAAATTTTCTTGAAAGTTATAAGGTTGATGGTAGTAAAACCTATACAAAAAATGAATGTTATTCATTTTTGAATCCATATCAGTTGACCTCTCATTGCTTAAAAATGTTAAGTTGATTACTGAATTCTCATAAAAAGTCCTAAGTTGTATTCAGTAAGGTTAATATCGTGCACGGTCACCGTTTGCACCAATATACGCTCAATTTCTACGGCGTAACGTAACGTTTAATGAGAACGTCAGACATTCATTCTTGCTGTGAGGTCTGTGTCAAATATTGAATGCTGCTGAATCTTTAAAGTAATCAATTTGCGTAGTCTACAATCTGAATTGCTAAGTTAGAATCTAGATTCGTCAGTAAAAATAATTTGGTACCAGTCAGTTTGCTTCCAATTCAAATGACGTCGTGGCGACAGATAACTTAGCCCCACGGTGACGTGTCGTCTAAATTTGACCGGATTATGGGCGTCATGATCTGATTGGTTAAGTGTTGGATTGCACGCGATTACAAAGGTCTGTGGTGAATCACCGTGTTCACTAGCCGTTCCGGTGGCTCGAAAATGACGTCAGTTCTGACGGAGGAATAACGGGGTGACCAAGGCGAAAACGACTGTGAACAGTCCCAGCCTGATGGTACCGGGTCGCAAGCCTCTTTTTGGTATTTCCTTAGCAGCCGAACCAGCGGGCGACGTCAATGGCCGTCGTTGCCTGATTTCTTTCAAATTCAGACGAGCGTGGCATGATGCAAGGCTTGAATTCATATGGGGTTTTATAATTTTTTTATTAGCATGTGTCGTGTGTATTGTACGACGGTGACATAATTTCTTTATTGAAACGTGTGTACCGTGCACGTGCAACACGTGCACATCATGATTCCGTTACGTTAACGGTTTTTATCTGTGTAATTTTGTGAAACTTTACACATGTGTAACTCCAACTAACCAGTATCCCACATTGAACCCACAAGTACATTCACTTGATGTATAACTTATATAACGTCAGAGATATGTGCGTTCAAAATGTGGGCCGTTTCTATTTTTGCTGAGTATATATTACTTTTGTTTTTTCATAATTAACGTTTAGACCGGACATTTCTGAGAATCTTGAAAGAGTATCGAGCGTTATTCCCTTGAACCATCCAAACGTGTACTTGTGTCGTCAGCACACTGAGACAATTCATATTCAGTTTGATTTAATGTCATACACATAATGTTTGGTCTTTATCGTATTTTAATTGATAAGATTTCGGCACACAGAATAAATATGTAACAAGATAAAGGATTACCTTGTCTGCAGCCACTCTCAATCTTAAAAAAAGTAATTTCTTACAAAATACCAAGAAAAGAATCGTCATTTGTTTCAAAATCGATCAAAAGTAAAATACCTGGTATATCCTTTTCTTCTGTATAATGAATCAACTCATAAATTAACCTAGTATTTTCTCCTAATAGCGTCCTTTAAGAAACCCTGTTTGAATTGGATGAATAAATTTAGGAAGGAAATATTTTAATCCATTCGCTATGTACCCAGTTCATATCTTATAAATTGTATTTAAAAGAGTAATAGGGCGCCAATGTTTAAAATACTGTTGAGGTTTATCTCCGTTTGGAATGCATGTAATTATATATTGGGTTTGTGTATCAGACAATTTATCATTGCGGTAGGATTCGTTTAGTGCTCTAACAAAAACAATTCCAATTTGCCCCCCCCCCCCCCCCCCCCCCAAAAAAATACTTTAGAAAAGTCAGCGCTAAAGCCAGATGTACCTGGACTTTTATTATTTGTCATCTTTTTTTTAAATTGATTTTTCTTTGTCAAGTGTTGATTCTCCTTCAATATATTCGGATTTCTCTTTACTTAGTTTAGGAATGTTATCCTTTAAAAAAAATGATTATATTCATTTTCTTATATTTTGTATTTACATCTTTAGATTTATATAAATATTCATCAAATGCATTTATCTCTTCTAAAAGCATAGTTTATTTTGGTACTTCCGATCCGTTAAACCTTCATAACCTTTCTTAATGTATTTGTCTGTTTATTTATTTTTCTAAAGCACAAACATATTTAGTAGGTTTTTCTGCATTCAATTTATCTTAATTTATTTGCTGTAGTTCATATTAAAAGAGACAAGTTCTCCCAATACTTGGTCTGTTAAAGTTTCTTCTATTTTATGTATAGTTTATTTTAGTATTCGTCTCTCTTTTAAATTGTATATTCCTTATTAAAGTCTGAACTATACTGAAACAGGTTTTTTAAATCATTAAACTGATATCATATAACGATCTGAGCAGAAACTATGATATATGGCTGAATCTGAAAAATACGTTCTCATGGAGGGAAATATAACAAAGAGGTCAAGTCGAGCTTGTTGAATTGGGTTATGCTTTCGCCAAGTGTAAAGTTGTTTTTTATGGATATAGCTCTCTAAAAGGATCGGTTAACTGTCTGTCTAAATTATATTGTAAAACCGTGTTTCTAGCATTTTTATTGTTTATCTGTTTATAATTATAATAATCCATATCTGGATCAAAAACTAGATTAAATTCGTCGCATATTGCATATGACATGTTTCCAATGCCATCTATTGTGTCGACTATATTTACGTAAAATTACGGATGGCCTTGTTTAGGGCCGTAGCTTGACGCAAGCGGGAAGCGATAATCCTTAACAGTTACATCAAGTAAAACAAAACTTCCATCTGTCATGTATTACTTTATGTATTTCAAAATAAATGTTATTAAATAATATAACAACACCCCTACTTTGAAAAGCGTTACAGCTTAAAAATATTTCAGATCCCTATTCTGATTAAATAGTTTTATACGAGGGTTGTTCGGAAAATTCGAAGAATTTTGTTATACAATTACGTATAGTTGTAGTTGGATGCAAAAAAATAGATCAACATTAATTTCCAGATCTGTGCTACATATTCTGTGAAAATCGGCAACATACGCTTAAACATATTTTTATGCATCTTACAAATACATACATAACGCATACAAGAAGCACGTCAGCGTCGACGTGACGTCAAACGTTATCTACGTCGAGCGAACGTCACACTTTCTCAACATAATCACCCGCAATATCCACCAACTTTTTATGCCTTCTAACTCATTCTGCAAACAAGTTTTCACTGAATGTAGATACAACTTTCTTGGTCTGTTTGGTAAATTCAGCTGCTCAAACAAATATAAGTCCATGTAAGCTCGCCTTTAACTCTGTGAGCACTCTGAAACCCATGGATCCCAAATCGGGCCGTTAGGCGGGGGTTCTTACATCTAAAACCATAGCAAGATGATTTCTAACTGCTTGAAGCTGCTCTACGGTCCGGTATAATATCCTGATGTAGCATTACGCGCTCAAGATCCATGTGTAGTCGCTTCTCTCGTATCTCAACTTATGTCAAAATAATAGTCACCTTCGGCATCGTTGCGGCTGAGCAACATCTGAGAGCATCGTACTCGGTTCTTCATTTCCTTGTCCGTGAACAACCTCGGCATCCAGTGTGCTCTAACGTTAGTCATACCAAGTTTCTCTGTTAATGGTTCATGTACGGTAGAGCACGAAACACCAATTTTATCAGGCATATATACTTTACAACATTTCTAATCTGTCACTTTTTAAAACTATATAATACTATGTCTTTAGATACTAATGTTATGATATTTTACACACAAAATTAAAAGGTAATTATTTCTTCATACATGTATTTATTTTTCTGAATGAAATATAAGGTAACCGATTAAAGCGAAGCATTTATGGTAAGGGGGGGGGTCATTTTCAAGTAAAGTTCACTTGTTTTTTACCTGTATGTACGTTGAATCGAGTTTCGGGTGACCAAAACAACGCTTCCATATCCGGCGGATCTAATTGCTACATTATTTTTAAAGACTGGTTAAAATAATTTGAGTTATTGTCTACTGAAAGACATATGCATGTTCGTGAAAGAGCAGACAGTCTATAGTCTAATTCGCGAGGGTACAAAACACCGCTTCCGGTTTACGCACATTTCACACACTATCAAACATCTACTCCTCATAACAAAATCACAGTCCGATCGAGACACCGTCTACGAGTTTCTATTCATTCACGGGCCGGTCTAAAACACGGTTTGCGAATTGGAAAGAATACGACTTCGTTTTTAAAAGGAATTCAGAATTAAATGTTATTTCTATTTAAAATAAAAAAAAGTCTCAGTGTAAATAAAACAAACGAGTTTCACGGTCATGCTGAATGCTAACAAACTACCGTGTACATAAACGGTCAAATTTTAGGGCCTATACGAATAAACGGGTAAAAAAACTTTTCCAGTCGTTTCGGCCCTCAGTTGTTTCGACCCGGAGGTCGATTCGGCCCTTTGCCGTTTCGGCAACTTTTAAATTTCCCATATTGGTATGGTAAAGTAAAGAAGAAAAAAAGTGTCATATACCTCTGGTAATTTATAACCCCCAATGAATAATTGGTAAAACAGAAAGTGACAAATGCCCTTGAGGTGTTTTGTCACTGCAATGTATTAATTTGGCTTTCAAGTAAAATCATACAGCAGGTTATAATAGTACTCCTTGCTGTTGTTGTGATGAAAATTTTCAGAGAAACCAGCTTTTTCTAGCTTATTCAAATGCATCATCACCATAGCATCATGACATCATATTGATGTCATCATGACGTCGTCGTCATAACAAGGTTTGTCCAATGTCATATTTAGGACTTATTTCTAAATTTAGAATTGATCACATGAAAAAAGAGTAATGGCCAGTAAGAATGAGTTATCTCCCTTCCGATTCACCTGAAATAATATAGAATGCCTTATCTCCCTATTCACCTTATTTTACCTCTGAACGACCTCTAAATGACCTTGATATTTGTCAGACACGACCAAAGTTGTACTGACCACAAGATCTTCTTCAGTTGAGTACACATTCCAAATATAAAGTCTCTATCCCATGTTGTTCAAAAGTTATGGCCAATGTTAAAGTTGTGTACAGACAAACAGACAGACAGATAGACAGACAGACCAAAAACAATATTATATGCCCCCGACTAAGTTGTGCGGGGGCATAATTAGCACCCAACTTACCCACCATACAGTACTGTCCAGTAGTCTAGCATTTATGTGGTCAAACCAATTTGTTTAAGATGGAGAAAAGTTGACTGAAAATTCAGGAAAGGGTTCTTAGATTTATTTATGACGATCAAACAAGCACCTACCAGGGTCTGACCATTCTAGACTCCCCTCCGTTAGAATCAGATGTATGAAAACTATGGCCATAGAGGTGTTTAAGGTAATTAATAAAGGGTGCCCTCTTTATTTTCATGATTTGGTAAATATAAAAAATAACTCATTTTCTTTTCGGCATACAATAGAAGTGAAATCCTGCTGGTAAGAACTTGCAACCTGGTACGGTTTGCAATGAATCCTTTAAGTATGCAAGATGTATACTGTTGAATGATTTGCCTGATAAGACTTAAGAGGAGACAGAACTGTCCCTCAACCAGTTCAAGTCTTTTGTGATAGTTGTGTCTGGTTGGAATGTACCTGAATGTAAGTGTAGCTCATGCAGTCCAATATAGGAATTACTTAGTCAATCCTGCTTGCTGGTTTGCTTTTTCACTTAATATGTTCTAACTATAACATAGCAAGGTTGAAAAACTTAATCTCTTTGTGACACACCTCTTATGGTCTATCGCTATCGACTCATGTTTTAATCTAACTGTGTAATATATTAACTCAGACATATTGCTGATTGTCAGATAGAATGAATTTTGGCCAGGTGCCAAGTGACACAACTTTTGACCAATACTCATACTGGTCTAAAATTTATCAAAACCAGCCAATGTGCAAGAGATAGGACACTGGGGGTATTTTGGGTATGTTCGTAGAATTTGACTAGCCATATCTTGTGACATGAACCAGGCAATTTTTCATGACATTAACCTGGCAATTATATTCAAAAGAAAAATTACTAAACCAATAGAATCTATATAATTAATAATTATTCCTTTTGCTTATGATGGTGCTACTACTATAACTGCTTTTACTAATGGTGATCATGACTATACTTGTGGCAGCACTAGAATTCCAGTGTAGTAGTAGTGGTACGTATTGCTCAGCTAGTCAGAGAAGTAGTAGTATTGAAAGTAGCTATTCAAATTATTAAGAGAATTGATAATAATTGTGTTAATGGCTTCTACTAACTAGCAGTAGCGGTCACGCAGCAGTGATAAATAAGTTTAGATCAACATGATCACACTTAATTTGGTATTTTTTGAGAAATTCAACCATATTGTGTCATCAATTCGAAGAATTACCCTGAGATTAAAACATGCTGTATATATGTGCTATTATTCAAACCCTCTATTTAACACAACTGCAAATGATATGCGTCTATACAAACTGGGCCGTTTTGAACCGGGCTGTTATGGACATAGGCCATTAAATTTGGAATAATGGATGTGGGCGATTTTGACCCTCATTCAGTAGGAATAGGGTTTGGGTAAGTGTCATTCTGTTCAAAGGTTAGAGGAACAATTAATGGAATGATTCTTGTGCGAACATATTCTTCACAAGTCCCTGTTACGTCCGGAGTGCCCCAGGGTTCTGTCCTTGGTCCGATCCTCTTTCTGATATACATTAATGATCTGCCAGAAAGTATAACATCTCAGGTAAGACTCTTTGCAGACGATACTGCAGTCTACCTGACCATATCCAGCGAAGAGGACGGAGCTGCTCTCCAGGCTGACCTTGACAGACTCCAGGACTGGGAACACCGATGGGACATGCGGTTCAACCCTAGCAAGTGCAATGTTTTGCATATCGCTAGGTCCACGGGCCCCATCAATACCCAGTACATCCTGCATGGTCAAGTCCTGGAGGCAGGGAAAGAAGGTAAGTATCTTGGTGTGACACTTAGCTCAGATCTTAGCTGGAATAGTCACATCAAGAACATCAGCCAGCAAGCCAACAGAACCCTGGGCTTCCTACGACGTAATATAAAGACGGCACACCCAGGCATTTGTGAGACCCCAAGTCGAGTATGCCTCATCTGTCTGGTCGCCGTACACCCAACAGAACATCAAACAGGTGGAAAAGGTCCAGCGTAGAGCAGTGAGGTGGACTAGCAACAACTACTCGACTTATGACAGCGTTACAAGAATGCAGGAGAAGCTAGGCTGGCGGACCCTTGAAGACAGACGGACCGACTGACGACTAGTCACTATGTACAAAATAGTCCACGGCCTAGTTGCCCTCCCCGCACAATCATACCTGCAGCACCCTACCCGAATGACTCGCAATATGCATCCTCTCTCTTTTCGCCAGATTTTTACCTCAGCTAACTACTACAAATTTTCTTTTTTTTCCGGCGACCATCATACTGTGGAATAAGTTACCTGTGCACATTGTCCTATTGCCTGATCTTGACCAGTTCAAGCAGGCAGTAGGCAATGTGCAGCATTTTTATTAATTAAGCAGCAGTGTTTTTATCCTCTTTTAACTGTACATTCTATTCTTGCTAAAAAATAACAAGACTTTTAAACTATATTACAACATTTTCTTCTGTCTTACTTTTTTTTTCTTAACTAATTCGCACAGACGCACAGCTGCACGTAATACTCATATGAGGGTGTTGCAGTATGAACAGATAGATTTTTGCTCCAAAATGTACAGCTGCACTTGCTTATTTCATAATCTTAAGTAGATATATAAAACATGTATTTACGCATAATCGTATATATTTGGTATACTATTTTGTTACAATCTTCATTCTTTGCTTTCTGAAGATGGTTTAGCAGTGCTCGCTTATAGGCTTTGCCTATTCCATATTAAATTGTGTTGAGTATATCTTACTGTTGGTCTTCTGTCCGCATTTTCAATATCGTGTGACTTGTCCTAAATGGAAGCAGCTAAGATTGATGGTCGATTGCTCCTAGGAGCGTCCTGTATCTATTATCTTCAATTCCTAACTAGTGAGTGTCATTTATACAGGAATGCGATACTGAATTTCTTGTCATATATTACCGTTGATTTAATCGTTGTAAGAGTTTTTGTCGGCGATTAAGTTAGAGTAACATATTTTTTTTAAAAGTCAACGTCACTGATCGACGTTATTTCTTTTCAGTTCGCATTCCCGCTCTATGTAGACTAAATACTGTAAATTTTGTTCAAACGCTGACAATGTTTTGAAATCATGAGTTACTGACGTTATGACGTCATGTTACAATCAGACGTTTTCGTGCTTTTCTAGCGTCAACAGAATTAAGAGAAATCACGTGTGTTTCATTAGAATTATGTTTAAAAAATTACAACTTTCGAGCTGCTCCGGGTCCCCGTTTCTGCGTTGCTACGGTAACCTGTATATTCGGTAAAAACTCTTAGAAAATTGTTTTAAAACAAGGTGAGGTACTTACATACCAAATTTCAAGTTGATCAAATGAAGCTAACCGGAGATATAACAAAATTCTACGAACTTTCCGAACAACTCTCGTTCATGCTGGTGGTGAAATGCGTATCTTGCAAGCAGTATAAAAATTATGTCATTTTGCAAATCTCTTCGATGTTGAAAAACTGATATGTTTTCCTTTTTACCGTGTAAACCTCTGCAGTTTACCGATATTATATTAACTGTCTTTATATCGCCAACAAAGTCTTTGGAGAGATATTCCTTTATACGGAACAAAATACAATATATATTTGGATGCCTGGCTAGAATATTACAAACAAAAAACGGAGATTTTGTTTTTTGACAGAACAATACCAGATATTACATTTAAAAATGAAAACACTATTACAAAATCAACACATTTGATTGTCTTTCTTATAACGAAATACATACTGCACACGCGCTTAAGTGTATGTTTTAGAAGAAAAATAAATTGTGTCCCCTGTGACTGTACATATGATATATTATTATTTTATTTATATTCAACATCTGAAATCTCAGGTAGAAACTATGGTAATTATTTTATACAAGTTTTATCTTTCGTCAACAAACCAAAAGACAAACAATGCGGATGATTACTTGAAAAAGCTGCCTTATGGGTTTATTTGCTGTATATTCTACCTGTCTCAGTCTGTCTGTTTAACCTACATCATGGAATCAGCAACATTCTTATGATATGGTGCAATCACAGTGGAGAGGACTCTATTTACCTCCTTTCAAACGCAAAGCAATAAAATATTATATTTAAGATTGGTTCCTTACTGAGTGGCAAAACAAATTAAATCCTGACCAGACACCGATGTCTGATGATGCTTAAAACTGTTTATGGGATAAACTTGCTTTAGCACAAACGCGTGTATTGGACAATCTGCAAGTTTGTATTTATCATCATTAAAGGGAGGTAATAAGTATTTCTTAATATTATATTATTCTCAGTACTATTGTCTAATTGAACATCTTACTTCATACCAATTTATACAATGGATTGTACTGTGAAAAGCCAGAACACTATAAATTGTGATATAATGACATTATCGGTATATAAATACGAAAGACTCAAGCAGAGAACGCAACACAAACAAGTCATACCATTACAAACACACAAATACAGACACACACACGCGCAATACCATTCCTTCATCTACACACTAAATAGAAAATAACACGCAAGACAAACATAAAGCAAAGTGAACATAGGAGCCCGCCTTGGTACGATCAGTAGCAATCAATAATAAATTATAAAGAGGATAATTGTTTTTTTTCAGTATAATATAGAAATTTAATCCATTGAGTGAACATCAGACGTTATATTTTCACGAGTGGCGATATTATACTGAACAAATACAATTATTTTATTTATTTATGCTTTTAAGCCACTTTTTAAACGAAATTGTTTATACATGATTTACCCCGTGTTGAGCCCCAAGTTTATATCGAACACATTTTCGAAACAGTTTCCCGTACGATGACGTCATTGATTTATCGATTTGACGTCATCCGAATTACGTCGTTGCTCCCGATTTTTGATTCGTGTTCTTCAGTTGAGTGGTTCGCGACAAATCGAACTGCCGGAATTTAACGATAAGACACGATTGACTACGACTCGTGGGGAGCCCTACAGGTAAAATTCGTAATAAAAGTGCGCGTGGCGATAATTCCACTGCTTAAAGCAGTGAAACTATCAAGTGATAATCCACTGCTATTTCGTGGTAATCCACCGAAAAGCATAAATAAAAATCAAGTATCACCAACCACTGGGGTTTAAACCTGGATTTAGGGGCGCCCAACCTCAATCTTATCGCCTATATTCACTTATAAAGACGAAAAATGTACATACAATATAAACCCTGTTCCACAACCTTACAACCAAAACGACCGCAAACATAGTAAGTAAATACATGTGAAACATCTCACAAAAAGTATATGACAAGAATATTATTAGTAACACGGGAAAGAATTAAATATTCAAGCCCGTGTTAAAAACAACCCACTTTGGCAACAGTAAACTTGTACTCAAGCGACTAGTCTGTAGTAACGAGTAACTGTAAGACATGGAAGGGTTCAGGGTACGACTGAGAGGAAGAGAAAACACAACGCACGAAAATCCGACATAACTTTCCTGTTAAGGACGGCTTTAGAGATACTTTACCATGTAGTGTAAGCCCTGTTTGTCGTCGCACAACCAAAGAGGAAAGCATGTTTATCAATTGAAGATTGATCAATAACCATGCGTGAATTGCGCAGCAATATAGTTGGATGAAAATCTTTCTTTGAGGAAAGATCTAATACGTTTCACAAACAGGTTTTGAAAATGCATATGTGCAAGAATATTACGAAGTCTGTAAATTACATCACCATTGTCATTATCACATTTGAATCCAAGTAAATAGTTCTTCCACATTCTAGGTAGGGTAAGTCTTTCAGTTATAAAAATTAGCAGCTTGCACCAACGAAGATACATGGGAACACACATATTGAGCAGACTGCTTTCCGCTAACTAGCTATACTTCTAATATACAGCACACACCTTTCCGCAAAATAGCTATACTTCAAATATTGAGCAGACATTTTCTCGCTTAGTAGCTAAAATTCAAGGTTACATGGACGACATGGAATATGGAACAGACGCCTTTCCCGTCCGATAACCGACTGCCGCCAAAAGCTACCTACATCAAATGGATAAGAAAAACTAACTACAATGTACACTAAACCTTTAAATTGCAGAAAGAAATATTCAATCCATGCTAGTTTTACGAAATACATAAAACATTAAACTACATGTATGGGTGGGGAGGTACATACACTATTCGCTCTGTATTGTCAAAGCCACTTCTTAACTCTTCCACTACTGTGTTCGAAATGCACTTATTACAAATATACATGTATACTGATTCACTTGTCATAAAGGTGAAAAACAGATTACCACGTAACAGCAAATCAGAGCACTGATGATGTAATAAACTTTGTTCGCTGAAGATATCAATAACTTTGTGACACCCGACTTTAAAGCCATCATTCAATAGAAATAATTGCGATATAGTCTGCGTTTTTTTCTCTTTTTTGTAAATCACCGTTTACCAAAATTATTATTTCGCAGTTGGTTCTAGAAATGGTCTTGATATTTGAAGAGCTTAATGAAAAATGTCCAGTGGGTTGCTTTATCATGCTGAAGTGTTGTCTGCTGAAATACACATTCTCAATTTTAGGCTTTCAAATCTTAAAGTTAAATATGACTGGCAAAATATATTAGATCCAGATCAGACGCCGCTTACGGCGGCGTACTATACTCGCTCTAAAATGTTTGCAAACAGTTCGCAAATGTTAACCAAATCGCGATTAGCATAATATTAGTTACAGAAGACTGACAATAAGAAGGACATTTTCTAAATAAATAATTTTACATTCTATCTATAAAAATAAGTCGTTAAGCTAAGAAAATCTCACACTTTGTGGTTTTAACCTACTACCCACAACGTGCTAGTCCGACATGCTCCCTACTGACCCACGGCGGCTTTGTTAAACTTTGGTTCGTTAGTCTATTATAAGCTCGTAATTTCTTGAGCTAATTATGTAAAAACGCATCAATAGGTTGAGAGATGGTATTAAGAACATTCTATAGTACATTTGGTTACATTATATTTTTTACAATTATTATAACAATAATCCAGATAGGGAATTAAAATATTATTAATAAATAAACTGGTCTTTTCTAATATTTCGACCTCTAAAGACGTGATTTTCTTTGAAAAGAAGTTGGAATATTAGAAAATAGCAGTTTATTTATAGATATTTAAGTTTTTATATCCTTCTAAGAGAACATCCCAGAATACTTTGTTGAAATGGCCGAAAACTAACAAAAAATATGATTTCGTTAGAGAATAATCAAATTAAATAGAATATTTTTTTGAGTTAGCATGTTCCTGTTGTTTCACGTTCTAAGAGTAAATACTTACTTAGCGTAATTTAGCGTTGTTTTCTGACACAAGTACTGGTTAGTCCTCTTCGTCAGACACGTTTTCTTGGCTTGCACTGGTGCTTACGGTTCTTATATTACCGGTTCTTAAATCATCAAATACTTAAAGTAAATTGCCGTACACTAAGAAAATGTTGACTTACTTAGAGAATATAGTTCCTATGAATGTTTCAGAATACGGGCTCTGATCAGGGTTGGCATAGTTTGTCATTCTGATTTATTTTTGCAAAGTACATCCCTTTATAGTCAAACATTTACATAACATAAATCATAAATGTAAACATGACCTGATTATTAAACGTTAATGGGAAGGATAATAAGTGTATTCTGTTCATCAGATTTGTTGTGCCTTTACTACACCACCGCGTTGCAAACCTGGAAAGGCTTGGTGGATACCGACGGCAGCAGCACTTGAAATGCACAAGAGTAAGACTATCTGTACATATTATCACATCAATGCTATTATTATTATGTGACAAATTAAGTCATACTGATACAAAAACAGGAACGTATCTTAACAAAGCATATATACCTTTTATTATTTTAATAAGTGCTCAATATAAAAATGAATAAAATGAATAAATTCAATAGTTTTCACCTCGTTTCAGCACCAAGTTATATTG
Organism: Gari tellinella; assembly: GCA_922989275.2. Classification (NCBI taxonomy): domain Eukaryota; kingdom Metazoa; phylum Mollusca; class Bivalvia; order Cardiida; family Psammobiidae; genus Gari; species Gari tellinella. Next base: position 1,414,427 of record OV277858.1, read on the forward strand.
TGTAAATATTTACTTGAATCTTATCGAAAGGTAGTAATACTAAAGGGTTTGAAATAAAGGTTGTATTTTTTGCAATACTTCCCTTATCTTGAAAACTCTTCTCGGATTACACGAAATGTTATCGGGAAATTAGCAGTCATACATTTGTTTCTTTTCTTTAGACATATCTACATAATTTGGCAGAGTGGTTTGATAGATGACTTCTATGCATAAATGCTACTAAAGAATGAATATTCGGCGCAACAGCAATTTGATTGTCGGGTCGGAACAATACAGGCTTGAGAAATGTTAATACCCCAAAAAACCCTAGATGCAATTGGAAAACCGGAAATGTTAATGTTACGTTTAAGGAAGAAACTGCACTGACCCAAAAAAGTTCCTTTACACTTTTATTTAAGAAAATACTATTAGCTCGAAGGCGTAATGTTCAATTGATAACATTATATTGTTGGATAATAATCGATGTTTATTACTATATTATCATGCATGACCATACATGTTTACCTTAGCTTTTAAACGGATAAAACGTATTCATAGCGTTGCATGTACACATGCGTACATGCTTCAGGTAGAGTCTCAACACCCGACACAACTTAATAGGCGATGAGTACAGGAAAGAAATATTACAACTTTGACATGTTCAGAAAACGCCACGTCGAAGTGACGCAGAGAGAAAATAAGCTGTAGACATGCTACGGGTGGGGCTAAGTGTGACTGACGTCTTAGGGTCAGGTTTAACCCAAATATATAGCCTCAGGAATAGGTTCAACATCATCACGCATGTCAGACATCTTCTAAGATTCGGTAATCCCCGTGTAACAACGTTACGTTAGGACTGCATAATTACGTTGACGCACCTACTAAATTGATCCTTGACAGCATCACCACTTAGCAGTACGGGCATATTGTATAATTATACGATCATAAATCGATTTAGAAAGAATACCCGCCAAAATTGAGTCCGGCGTCCAAATACTGCGCAGACGTTACAAGAGACTTTCCTACAGATAATGACGTTAACGTCTTGTATTGGCCCGGTTTGTAACCCAATTTAAACTCAATTTTATTTAGGATGAACTGGTTCGACATGCATGTCGAATCACGACATTTACACCTTGGGTGACCTTGAAATTGCATTCTAGCTGGAATTACAGCGATTACCTATAAGCGTTATTCAACGTTACGTGCATTCCATCAGGCGACACGTCTTCTGACCCTACAAAGTCTTTCAGCTTTTGAATGTTCTAATAATCTCGATATTATCGATTGATTTGGAGGAACTATAAACGACTTAAGGCGGTGTAAAGGAACTGTTTTGGGTGAGTGTAGTTAAATCAAAATGTATGTAAACAGGAAATCGTCCTTACAGTCACCTTGCTTAAGCTGCCATTCCGCTAAAACGAAAACTAGGGTGACAGCTTGATCGTTTGAAACCGTGTCAAGCATGCGTCTCTTTTTACAGAAAATATACAAACATTGAGGATCCAGATCAGAAATAGCGATATTTTGTGATATTGCAATACATCGCCAAAACATATGAAATAGATTAAAATTGGAACTTTTATTGTAAATTGGACATTTCAGGGACAAATACGTTTGAACAAGTGTGTCTCTATCGGCCTTAATTATACAGTATATTGCAGGTAAAACAACAACTCTTCATTCAATGGCGTGTAAGCTAGACAACATTGTTGGTGTGAGGTATGCCTGGAGAGATAATCCTTGTACATTACATAATTGTGCCATTTACGGAGCAGATAACGACCTTCCCCTGTCACCGTTTATATCTACATTTGATGTTGATGGAAAGAAGTATGTTAGCAAAAGTTCCTTTGTTGTCAAAATGCTGCAGCCGAGGAATTTGCTTACTATTTTGACTTAACATTCCTGGATAGATGTGATTTGATCTTATAACACATTCAACCAGTATGGCTAACATATTCGTATAGCTACTGATAATGTATCAGTAAAAATAACACCTGCCATACGGCAATGCTTGTAATACGTTTTTGTATTCCCCGCCGATAAAATCAATATTCGTGAATGTAAATATTTCGTGTTCATTCTCAAGAACAGTAATTTAGTTATTTAACACTAATAAAATAGACTGATTTTGGACTAGTCAAATATGAAGCCTTTTGAATGATGTAACTTTTACATCCAATTATGTTATGATTGTAATAAAAATAATTATATGGTCTAGAACGCGGAAATCGGTGTATTGTGAATAAATGATCATTTTATGACAATGTTTTAGTACTGTCTGCTGAGGCGCATAGGGAGCAGCATATGAAAATGGCTACTGCATACTTGAGATTTTCCACTTATGCCAATGCCGATGTTGACGCCAGATATGGACAAACAGTCAATGAGAATGATGGGACTTTCTCAACATTTCTACCAGCATGTTATAAGGGTGCATTAGGCCAGACAAAACGTATTTTTCGTTTCATCTAAAGTTATCTTTGCTATTGACATGTATATATAAATACTTTTTTTTATTTCTGATATTCTCATTTCAGCAGACTTTTACTCAGAATAACTTGAAATCCCTTTTCTCAAAAGAATTGTGGGATTTTATACTTAATAAACTCATGATTTTCGCTCACAACAACGACTGACGTTCGGACGTCTAGGTGCCCCGTCATCAACGACGGATAACGCATCCGCTGCTGCTTCCATTCAATCCAAAGGGGCAACCGGTCTAAGAATAGCGGGTCCAATCACAGTAGGTACAACGGGCCCAGAGGCAGCAGATTACAGTTTAAACATATGTTTCGACTGCGTTGCTGAAAAGTATAATTGATATGTTCCAAATATAAATAAAAGGGCCATGAGGTACTAAATCGTTCACCTTGAAATATCATTGGACGGTTTTATTGTTACCCAAGGGGTACATGTAATAATATGTCCAAACGAACGAACGCCATTTCTTAACAGAAGCGGACAGTAATTTTCCTTCTTTGATAATTTGCACATAAAACGAAAAGAAAAAGTGCATCGCCTTAGAAAATATCGTACGGCGATAATGTGCACGAGATTTTCGTGTACAGTCGTCTTTGTATTTTTCGTGTAACATTTAATGCTCTAAAGTTGCTTTTATTCTATATAGTTTGAAAATGTGAGTATAGGTTTTGTCCTTTTTATTTTTCCTTTCAAATACCTAACAATCAATATCTCTAAATAAATTACATTATTGTTAAATTTTTTTAAGTCATATAAAATGGATTGGTCTATTATGACTGGTTCTGGATAGTTGTTCTGGTCAACGTATACCGAACTGAATTCCAATCCGAATGCGTACAACTGTTAATTCTTTTATTTCATAGGAATCGCCAGGCCAGTAATTACAAAAGCAACAACAAATAAGAAAATTAAATCATTACAATATAAACCTATTAATAGTATCATCATTCGCAGCGCAACTGTTTGCCACTCGTATTTATAGTTTGTTCAATAAGATAAATGCAGACGACAATTCAGCATGCTAAGGGTTTTCCGCCCATCAGTTGTAGGCTTGTAGACATTTGGAGCAAGTCCCTCATTCTCAATTATTACAGTAAAACCCCTTTATTCCACCCACTTAAGGCTTAACTATTGTATGAAAAATCGGTGGCAGCTTAAAGCAAGGCAAAAGTGAAACAGTAAGCTATTTAGGAGTTCTTTTTGTTTAACATGCACCTTGCTTAAAGCAACCATCTGCTTGATTAAACACAAAATAGCCATTTTCATTAAATGGCCGTTATACAGAGACTTTTCTGTATTATGTCCCTATCTATCGTCACCATCGGCATTGACATAAATGACAAATCTCAACTAGTTGATAGGTGTGGTTGTAGGACCTGTAGGCGTTTCTTATTTTAAGTGTTGCATGCTATTTTATTATAAGAAATGGAATCAGTATTATAGAAACATAGTTGGCCTTTTTTCCTGGAAATGGATGAGCGTGTTATATTTTTTTAAGCTGTAATTTTTACTTGTATGTGTTTGAAACTCTGAGCTTTTTTGCATACGTAGTTGGGATTTAGACGTCAGTCTATATGGTTGGGTGCAAAACAAAAAATGCAATATCTTTGAGTGTGTTAGCTTGTCATTTGCTGTCCCATTAGTCAATTTTTTGCGCATTGCGTCATTTCCCTGTGAGCCTTATGAGCGATAAACACTATCTCTAGCCCGTGTGAGTGCCAGCTTACGCCTTCTTATCGAGTAAACGAAACACTTGATCAGTTGATTAAATATGTTGTTCAATTCCGCCGTGAGGGCATTCGCAAAGTCTCCGTCGTTGTTAAGGCAGTAGTCGCGTGGGTTGTGTTTTAAAACTAAAACAAGTTCATTGCATTATTGCATATCCCGTGATGAAGACGTAACTGTCGAAAGCGCTCGGGAATATATATATTCAGACAGAATATTGCAGCACTGTAAGAGTAACTTATTTCTCAACCAAATATATATATAAATATATATAATTATGCCATCTTTTTTTTCTAACTAGCTATAACAATTTTATAATCTTGGTAATAATATTGAAAGAATGTACATGTTTCCATGTGTTTCATGTTTCCATAACGTATCATGTTTATTGTGAATGTATGGAGGGGAATATCCGCCTTTTAATTCATTCTTTCTTATTATCATTTTACAATTCTTGTTTTGATTTTAAACTTTGTATTGTACTTTTAACATTTAAGTTTTAATTCGCAACTTCTTATTATCGTTTTCATTTTTCTTCGTATCATTGTTTACTTTAGATTCTTATTTAAACATTTTAATTTCTATTTTTGTCTTTTTAGATTTAATTTAATATTCTTAAATTATTATTATAATTTTCAAATTGTAGCTTTGTTCTTTGAAAATAATTTCCATTCTTATTTTTCAATTATATGTTCCATATGTTGTTTCCAATATTCTAGTTATACAATTGTAATGTGCTGATTTTTGTTTAAACATTGCTGTTTCAATTTTTTAATTCTTGCACGAAAAAAATCGAAGCCAGCTCGAAGAACGATAACTCTTGAAAGCGAAACAAATACATTGAATAATAACTGCTCCCCAGTCTATCTATATCCGGTAGAAACGCCAAAGCAGCGATTGAACGAGGGTAAGTAAATGCGTATTTTCTCTTTATTAGTTCTTTTCCGGCACTTAACAGGTGTTGATTTTGAGTCACCATACGTATACTATACACGCTATATAACATGATATGAAATCAAACACATTAAACGATGGGAAAAATAACAAAATTAACGCCGTGCTCGCGAAAAAATATACCCCTCTCCAATATGTTGTTCTCTTATTAGAAGACTCAACCGAAACACCAACATGTGAATTGGTCAATCTTTTTAAATATCATCCAACTATTTATTCTGAAAATTTCAGCCACGTAGGTTGAAATTTGACCGAGATATGGTCACAAATCGAAGTAACGGGTCAAATCGGCCCAAAACCAAATCGGACCCAGAGTCAAATCGGCCCAAAACCAAATCAGACCGGGTCATTGAATCGGCCCCTTTTTGTATTAACCTGTCGAAGCAGGTACATTGGGGTCCATGGAAAAAACCCATACGACTGTCACACTACTGGTATATTACCTAGATCCTGCCCACCCACCGAGTAAGTCGGCGTCTCAACTGCATCCAAGCTGTTTACCATCTAGTTCAAAATGTCATCGAGTACTGAGCGAATCGGTTAAAATTAAATATATAAGAGCCAAGAAATGGAGCAGTCAAAAACTTATTTAGCATGACACGGAGTAATAACAGCAGCTGCTGGTATTACTCTGTGAGCATGATAAGGGTATTTTTAAAAGACAGATATTTACAAAGTTCTGATTCGTTCCTTATTCCTTAACCCATTACCCTATAGCCTGTTTCTAGTATTTAATATAGGTTATCACTTAAAGCATGTTGAAAATAAAACAGAATGGGCTTGAAGCGCATTCTGCTTTACTTTCAGTCCGCTTTAAGCTGAGTGAGTATTATCTGCTAGGATATAGTAAAAAGCTTTATGATACATATGCTCGTCTGTATAAAGTGAATCTATTTTTTGATAATATAGTGCCTCTATAAAATCTTATTGGTCTGTAGAAAAAGCAACTGACATCATATAGGATCCAAACTGTGTTTGTAATTTCTTTGCTATGCGATTCTAATTTCAAATATATCTGGATACTTCAACCGCATTTCATATCTGATCAGAATCCAAACAATTTTACACTGTTATCAATATTTTCTCTGTCCAAACTTCAAAAACTGAACCAATAAATCAAATTGTGACAGTGTAAATGACATGGCCGCTATATCTATAAAATCAGGCCGGTTTTGAATCGGCATACTTTTGGGCTGATTTGACCCGGGACGATTTGGTTTTGGTCTGATTTGACCCGGATTCAAAACCGATGGCCAGTTAGTCATGATTAGGGTAGTCTAATTAATGGGGATTACTCTCGTGAACAATGAACCCCATTTGAACGGTCCTGTGACGGCATGCTAGTTTTGTGACAGGTGCCGCCTCGTTTCCTAAAGATAGCATATTTACAAATTACTTCTCTCCATCAATACTGATAATTATGAGAAAGAGCACATTTTAGGTGCACTAATGGGACTGTACCCGGCCGTATCCTGACACACACAATTTATGTGACAAACTAGTCGTAATGCTAACCCAAAGTCCTGAGCGCCATGGAGGGAAACCATTACTACCAATTTTCAAGCTTTTGGTTTGACCTGGTCAAGGATTGAACCCACACTGCAAGTGGACGCAGCTGGTCTGGTTATATGGGTGGTGGGGGTGTTAATACTAAAGTTGTTGGGGCAGTTAAGACTCCCCATGGGTCCAAAGGGGAGAGAGGTGTGTCCTATTATGACTCATGACGTGTATCACTTGATACTTTAAATATTGTTTGTATAGGTTAATATATCACAGTTTGTAGGTGTATCATCACTTGTACAGCCTTGCTGTACAAGCACCCTTTTATGGTAATGTGGTAGAGTACATAGCATGACTGTGAATATGTGCCATCCGGGTTCTATTGTGGGTCTGTTTCTATTAGTTTATAAGAACATCCGGTTACATTTGACACCCAACAAGGGACAGCATGACTGTTCTCCAAGGTCAATTTCCAAATGTTCTCATAACTTGCTGGGGGAATACGTGTCACAGTGTGTACGTTTATCATTATATATTCAGCCTTTGCTGTACAGGCACACTTTTATGGCAATGTGGTAGAGTGAACTGCATCATGACTGCGAACCTGGGTTTGCTCCCAGGTATTGGCGAGTAATGGAGTATACATGTTTCTGTATAAGAGTTAACACCCGGTTACATATATATATATATATATATAACTATATAGGACAAGGTGGCGGTTATAGAAGGAATGACAGAAACAGCGGTCCGTACTACAATAGAGGCAGAGAACATTCTTACCGACAGGATGAAGAAATGGACATTTCTACCAATACAGAGTCTTTTTTAGAAAACAGACACATGAAAAACAGACAACCGTAAAAGATACTAGCCTAGCTGATTCCTCATTTAATAATAATAAAAAAACAGTACAGATTTTTAACTTATCCAATCGAAAATTATCTTCAAATGAAATTAATTTATTGTTGAAGGGTCTCAAATTTACACCTACACCAGAACACAAAAACACACAAGAATTAAATAACGATGTATCTGAGTTTCATAGAAAATTACGATTACAAGAATTCTTTTTAAACCATGAAAATAAATCTGACAATTCTATTGTTAAAAACAAAAGTTGTTTTCAACCACAAAAAAGGAAGAAATGTTAATTTGGAATTATTTGTAAAAGCTAATGAATCAATTTCCCATAAAACTGAATCTAAACATGTTACTTACAATATTAATTTGGGAGAAAGAAATTCAATTAAAGAGTTACAGAATGATGAAAGTATAATTATAAAGGAAGCTGATAAAGGCAATGGTATTGTCATTATGAACAGGGAATATTATAAGTGCTAAATTGTAGAGATGTTAAGCGATGAACACTTTTACCAGAAAGATCTTGCAGATTGCTGTAAAGATACATTGAAGAAAATCAAAGAGTTACTTAAATACAAACATAACATGACAAAGCAAGAAATTGATTACATCTTAAACTTTGAATCAAAGTCAAGTACATTTTACGGTCTTCCAAAAATACACAAATGTGTAGAAATAACTGAGAAATGTAAAATATCAAATTCTGAATATATTGAAATTCAAGACCCGAAAGATTTAACTTTCAGACCAATAGTAGCGGGTCCAATCTGTGAAACTCACAGATTAAGTAACTTAATCGACATTCTTTTAAAACCATTTATACCAAAAGTTAATAGTTTCATAAGAGATGACATTGATTTTCTCAACCAATTACCAGAGTCAGTAAGTAAAAAGGCATACTTGGTTTCATTTGATGTAAAAAGTTTATATACAAATATATCTCATCAACTAGGTTTACAAGCAATAGAATTTTGGCTAGACAAATACCCTGAACTCATACAAGAAAGATTTTCTAAAGAATTCATAATAAGTGGGATAAAAACAATTCTATATATTTTCATTTAATGACATATACTACAGACAAATTAAAGGAACAGCCATGGGGACAAAATTTGCTCCCACTTATGCAACTTTAGTTTTAGCCTACTTAGAAGAACAACTTTACACATCATTGGAAAATTCCCACGGCAAAGATTTTTCAAATTACATAAAAACTATCTGGAAAAGATTTCTGGATGATTGTTTCATCATCTGGCAATATTCTATCGATGAGTTAAAAAGTTTTCATAAGCTATTAAATGAATTACACCCTGACATCCAATTCACAGTAGAATATAGCAGCACTGATTTACCTTTCTTAGATGTACTAATTAAAAAAACAGAAACAAAGTTAACGACAGACATCTTTCATAAACCAACTGATTCAAAACAATACCTTAATTTTAAATAATGTCATCCGAAACACACAAAAACTAACATACCATATAATTTGGCCAGAAGAATTTGCACAATAGTTTCATGTGAAACAGTTAAAGATAAAAGATTACAAGAATTACACGACACTTTAAGAACAAGAGGTTATCCCAAATCCCTTTTACAAGACAGTATTCACAAAGCAAAACAAATCACAAAGTCAGACCTTCTTAAACCAAAACCAAATAATATCACAACTACTCTTCCATACATCTCAACATTTAACCCAAACAACCAAGAACTTTTTAACAACATAAAAGCTAATTTACCAATATTACAAGCAGACCCAAACATGTCTCAAATTTTAAATAAATGTAAACTTATCAAAAGTAAAAGACAAGCTCCAAACTACTTACCAGAGCTAAATTTACAGAGAAACAACATGTACGTTATAAAGTAACAAAATGCAATAAATCTAACTGTTCATTATGTCAACATATTGAAGAAAGCGAATTTTATAATTTTAAAGGAATGAAATTTTATGTAAACCAATCAATGTCATGTGATGTTCAAAACGTATTATATGTTCTTACATGCACTGGATGCGGAGAATACTATATTGGTCAAACTGGAGACAAACTGAGGTCAAGAAGAACAGTTCACTCACAACAGATAAGAGATCCTTCAACAAGACAAATTCCTTTAAGCGCCCATTTAGAAAAATGCGGAAAGAAAAACTTAAATTATGAAATGTTTCCTTTTTTTAAATTAAAGACAAATAGTATTTCAGCTAGGCTAGCAAAAGAAGAATATTTCATAGCTAAATTTAAACCTATTCTTAATTCTCAATAATTATCTCCCTTTAATAAAACGCAGTTATTTACCTTAGATGTACGTCAACAGGAAGTGACGACGTCGATATCATGACAACAACGTCATGACGTCATAAACAATAGTATAGCGCCTGATGAATTATAGTGAAACGCGTCGCGCATTTTTTGAAGAAATAAAATTGTGTTTTTAAAGCCTATAATACATCATCTATTTTTTTAAAATCATATATACAGCTTTTCCCGGTAGTTTCCGGCATCACGCCGACATTATTTTATATATATATATATATATATATATATATATCTATCGGAAAAAGACGTTATGAAAAATCAGCCGCCGCGGCCGGGAATCGAACCACGGGTCTCTGGATTGCCGGTCCAGCATGCTAACCACTACACCACAGCGGCCAGCTGACTTCTCATGACGTTAATGACGCTATATACGCAACGCCGTTGTTAATAGTCCCCAATATGGCTTCTAAGTTACCAAATCGGGTATATATATATCGGAAAAAGACGTTATGAAAAATCGAGCATCGAGTTCCTTCTTCATTTACATATATATATATATATATATATATATATATATATATATATATATTTAAAAGAAAGAAACTCAGAACGAGTAAATTAAGTAAAAAAAGTTGAAGACATTCACTGGATTTTTTAAACTTTTATTTCCCAACGCGTTTCGTTTAATACTCATCAGGGGAATAAATACATATATATATCGAGGGTTGCCCGCGAAACTGTCGTAACTACATTTTTTATCAAAAATGACTTTTTTACATTTTTCAAGTTATCTTCATACATTACTTATTCTGTATAAATTTTGTCCTTTAATTCCCATTTTTTACAAAGTTATGCCATTAGTGCCATAATGTCGTAACTCAAAACTACCTTAAAGTTGGCCGCTAAACTGTCGTAAGTCAAGTTACGACAGTTTAGCGGGCAACTTTAAGATAGAAAAGATGTGAGACATGGTACTAATATTATATGGCTATACTGTTGTAACTTAATACAAATATCTCAAAGAAAGAAAAAAAATGATTTTCTTTAATCTAAATTAGTTAAATCTTATATTCATACTTTCTAATGCCTCTGACTTCTGAAATTTAAGATTGGAGGTGGGTGGGGCATATTGGTTTTTTTCTGTGTGTTTGTTGGTTTATCTGTCCACCTATAACATTAACTTTGGCCATAACTTTGTTAAAGAGTCTTCAGATGTTACACATGTACTACATCCAAGACCATTTTGAGCCCAGTACAACTTAAGTCATGTCAGACAAAGGTCAAGGTCATTCATTTAAAGGTCAAACAGACTGATTTTAACCAAGTTTAATCTTAGCCATATTTTTTAAACTAAATGTGATATAGACTTCATACTTGACATGTGTACTCCACTCAAGAAGCCCTTGTGTTCAGTACAACTTTGCTGTTGTTGGATAAAGGTCAAGGTCATTTAGAGGTCAAATAGACTGAATTTAATCTAAATTTAACATTTGCCATAAATTTGCAACCACATGCAATAGACCTTCATACTTGACATGTGTACTCCACTCAAGAAGCCCATTGAGCTCAGTACAGGTTGGGTCATGTCTGACAGAGGTCAAGGTCATTTCAAGGTCAAAAAGACTAAAATTTAACCTTTACCTTTATTTTGAGGAACTACATACCGGTATGATAGAGATTTCAGACTTGGTATGTGTACCTCTACCTAAGAAGTCAATGAGCTCAGATCAGCTCTGGTCATTTCAGACAAAGGACATGGTCATTTTGAGGCCATGGCCACATCAAGATGCATATATTTACATGTGCTTCACAAACACATCTTGTTGCATGCATTCTTTTGCCAAAACATTGATAATCAGGTTAATAGTTTAAGTTTATTCTTTCTGTCAAAGTTGAGTTTATCTGCCAATTTAACCATTGCTGCAACTCTTTATTCAGTATATGAAATAGTCTTTATTAATTAAATACATGTTTTACAAGAAGCTCTAACTTATGTATAGTGCAGAATGTTAGATTAAAGTGATGTTCATACCAAGAAGTCGAGATTTAAGAGAATGATGGTCTGGCCAAATTTTCTTCATTGTGTAATACACACCCATATTTTGGCATACATGTGTATAATTTTCTTCTCTGATAAAGTACATGTGGATAGTCAAAACAGAATGTATTTCCAAACAAATTTCCATTCATAACATGTCATAGCCTTATTGAAGTCATGCTCAGCAGACACAACATCTGTAGCAGACACATTGTTTCATTGGGACGATTTTGTTGCATTTGGTTTTTCTCCAATTTTGTCTTACATAAAATAAGAGAGTTCGTGTTATTTGATCACTAAGATACAAAATGTTCTTAAAATATAAAATTCAAAGTACTATTCATGCAGCGTTTTAAACATTTGTTTAATAGGAATACTATTTTTAACATTTTAAATTTTAGTTGTATTGGTGATGATTTTGATGATGATATTGATGATTGCTTAATATAGAAAAACATTCTTGCAAGATATTGATGGTCTAATTAACCTTTCATTTCCTACAGTGTAACAAAATATAGATGAAGGCCACATGTGACACACAATGTAGTTGATTTATTGTAAATGAAAAGACAAACATGAAATTCTAAGAAAGTTTGATATGTAAGACTATACATGTATATTTCCAAGTTTGTCACTCTTTCAATGAATGATATTTTGATAGTTTCTGATATCAAAATGTGCATAGGCTCTCTGAATATGATATACTAAGACATGACTGATAAATAGGTAAACAGGAATAAATGTTTTATTCTTTAATCAGGCATCCATTATAATGAAAATACTATGTAGCTTTTTCTGTCTATCCAGTAGCCTACAGTTGTTCACAATTATATTATTTAGGACTATTTTCAAATAAGAAAATATGTCAACACTTATCTGATTAGAAAACAAGCTGATACTTAAGCTCATGTCTGGCGAAAAATGAAATGCTAATGCTCAATATCTCTATACATCAGTATAATTATTTAAGATGTATGATCTTAAATGAGAATATGAGCTACAGATATTTGACAGATATTTTTTCTCTGGTTCAACATATCTTTATACAAAAAAATCATATCAAGATGTCCCAGACTGTGGGGTTTGGATATAGAAAAACCCTCATTGTATGTCCAAAATAAGAGTCCAAATTTGGTCAAGGTCAAGGTAAAATTGATGTTGGGTAATATGGGTGAATTGGTAATGGCCCAAGGCAAAAACTGAATAAGTATTAAAGCTTTGTAGTTAATAGTGTTGATGATAGATGAAATGGTAAAATCTAGTTAACCAAGAAATAACCAATTTAAAATATTCTAAGTCAAAACTCGGTCAAGGTCAAAATCAAGGTTAGGTAACATGGGTGGATTGGTAGTGGTCCAAGGCAACAACCTGTATAAGTATCAAAGCATTGTAGTCAGTTGTGTTGACCCTAGAAGAAACGGTAAAATCTACTTCAAACATATTGATCATAATTAATTATGTCCATCTACAAAAACCAGCTATCTTGACCTCTAAATTATTTCCCTTGACCATAACAGGTATGTAAAGATGTTGCATAATATACAATTTAGGCTTCATTAGTGGAGAATGAATTGCAAATATGGGGGTTCTTTTCACTAGTCATAGGAGTTATATAGATAAAACGTGTTAGTCTGGATAATTCTCTAAAACAGCCTATTTGGCATCTCAATATGACCTTTGACCTGACCTAGTTGAAAGTTGTAGTCTGCATAATGTCTTATTTCTATGATAAGCAATGCAAATATGAAGGTTAGATTTAACAAGCCATATAATGTATAATGGAAGATAAAATGTCACAGTATGGATGATTCTCAAAAATCAGTCCATTTGACTTCTTGATAAAAAAATATGGCCTATGTGACCTCCGAGTATGACCCTTGACCTTCAACTGGCATGACTAGATGTTGCATGATGCACCAAAGACTTCATTAGTTAGAATGCATTACAAATATGAAGGTTCTTTCACAAGTCATTTACCAGTAAATAAAGCGTCAAAGTCTGGATAATTCTCTAAAACAGCCTATTGGACCTCTAAATATGACCTTTGACCTTAACCTGACATTAATATAAGTTGAAGTCTGCAGAGGGTCTTATTTATAGAGTAAACATGTCAAATATGAAGTCTCTATCACATACAATTTTTAAAATTATGTGTGTTGTAAGTTTAATATTTCCCTGCTAAACTGTCGTAACTCAAGTTACGACAGTTTAGCAGGGAAAAATTCCCAAGACTTCAGCCAAATATAGCGCTAAACTGTCGTAAGTCAACAGTTATCAAGTATCTCATTAAATATAAAGTTTACAACTTATTTAATCACTCTGAACTATTTTAAATGATATTGTAAGCAGTAGCTCTGAAAGGTTTGTGTTAAATTTCATTTAAATGAAAATAATGTTGTTTTTTGTTGTTCCTGTAAAAATGCTGAAATGTAGTTACGACAGTTTAGCGGGCAACCCTCGATATGTAAGACTCAAATCGTGGGTCGGTCCCAAATCGAGGGCCGATTCGAAAATCGTGGTCCGATTCCAAATCGTGGGCCGAAAACCGTGGGTCGATCCAAAATCGTGGGCCGATCTTGAAATCTTGAGCGGTGATCTTAAATCGTGGATCGATCTGAAATCTGTAGCTCCAATTTTCGAAAGTGCATTAAAAAATATTGTTGAGCCAAAATGGCAACGTTATTTCCGATTGGAGCTCCGATTTCGGAACACGCATACCTTAAACAATTCCATGACAAGATAATTGACCGATTTGAAAACTGTTGGCCGTTCTGATATTATGGGCCGATTTGAAATCGTGATCCCCGATTTCCGAAAGTATTTATAACAAATAAGGCTGCAACATTGAAAATCTTGGGCCGATCTGAAGTCGATTTCGGAGAGGACACACCTTATATAATTCAAGGATAAAAATAATGACGACAATATACACGAGAACACACATTTTATTACGACATATTTAAATAAATGTGTAGCCTCTAAAAGAACTAGGTCTACACAGTATGCACTCTTCACAAGTACAATGGAGAAGGCGTTATTATTTCTCGTTTTTATTCAGGCGCAACGCAAAAGCATTGCATAAAAATGAAGATAAGGACAACATTTTGAGTCGGAATGGCAAGCAATTCAGAGCCAGATCAGACACCAGGTTTGCCGGCGACTGATCTGTTTCCACGCTGCTGGCAATGCAAACAGTTTCAGCATAAATGCGTTTATTCGGAAATGATAACGTTTTCCGCACTGTACAAACTTTGTAAACGACTATAGTATAGTCGTCGCTATGGTTGAACGAATTGAACACGCTTTTATGGTAATAATGAGTCAATAAAAATTAATGTATTAGTTGTTATAGGATAAACGCGTACGAGTAAACAGCTGTCTTTGATACTGTATGTGGTACCGAACGGTACTTTAATGATATCCAAACTTGTAAACGCATTGTCTTAAAATAAGCAGTCTGTGAAAATGCCATTCCTTCAACTAGCGCCGGAATCAGTATGTAACAGACGGCCGTTAGATCCCAACCATTCGAGTAGAAAAGAACTTCGTCCTGTAATCTGTAAGCAAACTGCTCCAATGTATACATGTCCTTGTGGAGATATCCGTGCTGAATCAATCTGGCTGCTTATTTGCGATGCTGAAATGAACAGAGGACTTATATTTTATAAGACAAAGGTACATTCTACTTGTGTTGTACGATGAAACTGATACAAATGAAAACACTATGCTTAACACGTACTCTAAATATCCGGACTCGAACGATGGATCTGGTACACAAACACTATGCTTTATACATGTACTCTTAAAATCCGGACTCGAACTTGAGGGGATTCTATAAAAACGTCCCATTCGCCCGTTAAATCACATTCTAACACACCTCGCGCACACCCGTATATAAACGAATAAGGAACGCATTTATATTTTAATTCTCTATAAAAACCCGGCAAGTTTGTGGCATAATGATCCGTATAAAAATACTCAAGAATTATCAATGACTCCTAGTTATGTATAGGATGTACCTATCACTCCTTATACTAACACTCTACGATAGAGTAGATCTTGGTTTTAAACATTACTAAATACAATTTAAATAGGGTAAAACAGACCATTAGATAAGAATTGTCTAATGGATTAGACATTAGACTAAAAAATAAAGTCTGCTTTAAGTGGTGACCTGTCTTGTTTTCCTTTCTCAGTACGAGTTCGAATCTGCTTTACTTTTACCCTGATTTAAGTTAGTTAAGTGGTGACCTGTCTTCTTTTTCTTTCAACTGTAAATTATTTCCTTTACTTATATTCAAAATCTCACCTGGGTTCATGATGGGCCAATCTGTTTTTAAACAGAGAGGAATTTACAACTACAGGCTACGGTGTCGGCATTGACATAGGTGGCCACATCTGCTCATCATTCAGTGGGGAGGTATCTGAAAATAATGCATTGTCCATAGGTTTTTTATTTAGTATTGAAGAAAAACAACATGGCACCAGTATCGGTCAATAGCTTGTGTTACATTTTGTAGACAATCGGCTTAAAACAAAACGCAGTACTGCAACTGCGATGTAAGTCAGCCCCAATACTTACAGTAATTTGAAGTTATTGTCCAGGTTAAGATTTGATACCTATTCAGTGAGTATAACGTGTGGGTTGTAGGTCGGTGGCTCTAAACACGCGGCAACCCTTCTGTCAGTTTAAGTTTGACAATACGTAGTGGTGATAAACTTAAAAGAATAATGCAAAATGAAGCAACAGTTGAATTCTGTATAACGACGACTATTTAAAACGGTTAATTAATGGTAAAAAAGACAAATGACAGCTTCAAGGAAGGTGGAAATAAAACAGAAAGCTCTTCAAAGAACTTTGTTTTACTTTCATCTTGATTTAAGCAGCCAATTGCTCGGAACACATACCAGTAATAGTTAACATAATGTTGTGGTCATAATAGAGAGGTTTTACTGTCTATATGCCCAGTAGAACCCAAACGTTGAACCTTTTTTGATTGAAAAAAAGACCTACGTGTTTACGGTCAATTTGATGTAATCGAACCTTACCAACGAGTAATCTTTCCATGGCTGAATATAAAGTGTCCTCCTTTACTGATTCTTCCTGCGACACTGTGTCCTCTGGTGTGCATCATTCTTTAACAGTAACAGCCACTGAAACATAATAATTCAGATCTAATAATGCTGTATTTGTTAAAACAGATTTCAATCTTTAAAGGCATTGTACTGATTTAAAAAAGGACACACGCAAGCCAGAAAAAAAGTTCGTTTACTACCTGCAGCAGAACAGTGTAGCTCCTATTCAGACAGTAAGTCTCATGTACAGTGTAGATCCAGATATAGATATAATTCCGAAAAATTGTTCAAAATATATTTTATCGAAACAAAAATCGCCCAGCTAGAATCTAGATCTAATTGATAATAAACGATTCATTTCATAATGACAGAACACTGAGGGAGTATCATGATTTTGTGTTGCGTCTGGTTCACAAACACTTTGCATGTTTGATATTTTCATTACATGTTTGTTTTTCTTTCGGAAATACTGCTACAAACTGCGAAATGTTTAAGATTTGATGTCGCTTGACACGGGTTTAACAGTACATTCCACATGTAAACAGGAACGTCATTATGATACGTCATAAATACGACAAAGTATAGTCTGTGTCACTGTTTGACTTGTGACCTGGGTAATTTGAATGCTTATGTACAACTAATGCCAACTATAGCCCTACTCTTGACGCGCTATGAATGAAATATTTTCTGGTTTAAAAGTTAAAACAATTAGGCATGAGTTCTTACCTGAGTCTTGAATAGACTGGCAAGCGGTACTCGAACGATAGGAAATGATTCCTCCTTTATTTATATAGAGAGTCCACGAGCAACCTGGAGAATGATTTCCTTTTTGGCGAGACACCCTTTACTTTCTCCCACTGACTTCTTCTGTATAACAAACACGTTTGCATCTCTCTTCCAGAACAATGGGGTTTGGATCTTTAGGCAAAGGCTTTCTTCTTTTGTTTCTCAACTAGTTGCTATCCGAAGTCTACAAACGAGTCCATTTATTCGTAACGGTTGAAAATGACGTCACTTACACAAAACGTTTGTTTTGACGTCTTATCATTTCGCGCCACCATTTTTTGACATTTTATTCCGTTCATTACACCAGTTTGTATGGTTCCTTTTATTATTAAATCTTTAAGCAGTTTTTTAATTAGCATTTTAATCAATTTTGTGATCTGTGTATTAATTTTAAGCCTAGGTTGCGGAGTTTGTTATGGGTTACAATTCGGCCCTCGATTTGGGAGAAAACGGCCCACGATCTGGGAGCGGCCCACGATTTTCAAATCGGCCCTCGATTTAGGAGCGGCCCTCGATTTGAGTCTTACTCAACACAGATCATACTTATGAAGTGATATATAACCACGGTTTTGTTGTTTTTATGCCACTGACATCTGTAGATGCGGAGGCATGTCAGTGATTGTCCTGTCCGACTGTCTGTAACAGGTTAACTAGATTTTACAATTTCGTCAAGAGCACTTATACCACTTACTCAAGTGCGTCACGTCGAGTACCCATCTGGCTTCATAATTTTAACACCATGTTACAAATTGTTACGGTATGCCTTCAAATCTTGCTTTGGTGGCACTCTGTTTTGTCAATCCATGTAAACCGTGTCCAGAACGTATATCCTGTATTTCTTTAGGTAGGACTGCCAAAAGTGGTGTGTAGATACATCTTTGAATGGCGGAGTGACGTGTACCATTTTCAGGCCACCCATACCTTGACATTGACCTTTAACTTCAATTGTAAAATGTAGCATTACTTATAATAAGACATTGGGGGCATAAATGTTTATTAAACACAGTTCTGTTTTTTTTCTAAATGTCACCTTGAACTTGGCCATAGACATTTATGTACATGTTGTCTGTTTCAGACTGCTGGAGCTTACTGTATGGTCAATCAGCCTATAGTGAAAGATCTTAGGCAAGTTGTGGTATTTAAGCAACCAAGGATTCACTTTTTGGAGTGTTGCAGATAACTTTGGGATGAGTAATGTATTGCACAAAGTCATTCAACTCATACCTTGGCAACTTTTGCAGCCTGATGTGTTTTGAAAATAAACTAAAGTTAGCCAAGGAGACAACTTAGACAATCTAATGATGGAACTGCTGAGGTGTTTGCTCTTCAAGACAGTTCAACCCTGGTATGATGGATGCCATGATTGATCAGAAAGCTATAATTCAATGTGTCCTGTTGTGCTCTTCACAGTATTGAGTTGATTCAGCAGGAGGATTCTGAATTGGAGATATTGCCATCATTTACAAATTCAAAGAGACATGTCCACTTCCAATATACAAAGCCTTAAGGCACTATGTACATCTGTTGGACCCAGAAACGACTAAATATGAAGTTACTAGCATAAACACTTATAATGAAATACGTACTGTTGATCAAGTTGTGGATTTTTACTCCAAAGAACAATCACTAGATCTGCACTGTTTGTTCATAGAAGTTATGTTTAGCTCACCTGAGCTAGCTCAGGGTGATCTTTTGCAATCCTTGAATGTCCGGCGTGCGTCGTACGGCGTCAACAATTTTAGTGTTTACACTCTAGAGGCCATAATAGTTATCCAATCTTTCTCAAACTTGCTCAGATGGTATATTGCTACAAGAGTTCGGATGAGATTGATTATTGTTGAAATCGGGCTATTAGGGGCTAATAGGTCAAGAGTTATCTACCTTTGAAATTGCTGAAAATGTCATATTTAACGGTGTTTACACTCTAGAGGCAACAC
The DNA here is from genome assembly GCA_922989275.2 of Gari tellinella. Lineage (NCBI taxonomy): Eukaryota > Metazoa > Mollusca > Bivalvia > Cardiida > Psammobiidae > Gari > Gari tellinella. The sequence continues at coordinate 1,434,028 of OV277858.1, forward strand.
TTTTTATCCAATCTTTCTCAAACCTAATTCAATTGTATATGATCATTAGAGTTCCAATAAGGGAAATATGGTTAAAATCAGCTCAATAGGTCAAGAGTTAGCTGCCCTTGAATTGCTGAAATTGCCATATCTAACAGCGTTTATACTCTTGCAACTACAGTTTTCAACATATATTGATTATACTTGCACAAAAGTATATAGCTATAAGTTCTCGTAGGAGTGCAATTATTGTTGAAATCTAATCAGAGTGGCAATAAGTATCTGCCCTTGATATACTTTGAAATGCTAGAAAAGGCTTCATTTCAGTATTAATAATTGTTTAGGCTCTTAAGTTACCTTCCCTTGATGTACTCTACTATACTATAATTATAAGGTTGTATTCCAAAAGTATATACTACAAATTTGAATAGATTTAGATAAAACGGGTGAAACAGAAAGGTAAAGCTTTCAGGCTTAGTACAACAGGTGAGCGATATCAGGGCCCTCTTGTTTTAATAGTTAGCTGGGAACTTTAGCTGATCTGGACCTTTGTATTTTATATACATCAGAGGAAACCTTATTTTTTGTCCTGTAAATGCGTTTACGCTACATCTATTATTTCTATTGCAAACCATTTGGAGCTAGATCAGACCGGGCTTCTAATCAAGCTCTAAACTGTTTGCCATTCAGATTAACATAAATTGTCGGGAAATTGTCTTTTTCTACGTTTTATTGCAATGCATTTGTGTTTCGTTTGCGTTTTCACAGGAAAGAATAACGTATTCTCCACTGTACTTGTTGCTCTCATTTAAAGGAGTATGAATATGTATATATTAGAGAGGTGTGGTCAAAGGTCCAAGTCAAATCTTTCAAATGGCAATATTTTTGACAGTCAGGTGACTAAGACTTCATATGTGGTATACATGTTGGTCTTATTATGATTCAATATGTATGTTTCATACAGGTTGGGTCAAAGGTCAAGTTCACATGCAGTGGTCAAAAGGTCATAATAGTATTTGAAATTGTCTGGCTGATGGACGTCATAGTGTTTCACAAACACATCTTATTTACTGAAGCTGTTAAGATGAGTTTTTATGTAAGGAAAGTGTTTGGCAAGCAGAAGTTTCTTGCACACAGTTCATAATTCTTCCATCAATACTGAGAGAGTGATTCTTTGTTTTCCATGTTTTCTTCTACATTTATTTTACTGTAACTAATGTTTTACTGAAGCTTTTCAAATGAAATTTCATATATATGTATATATGGAAAGACATTGACCAGTGGAACTGTCTTGCAGAAAGTTCATAACTCTTTTCCTTAATGTACCCGTTTCTGGCAGATTACTTCTGCTATGTCAAAGCTTTTCATTTTAAACTCACCTGAGCAACCTCTTTCAATTTTGTTCAAAGAAGTTAAAACAATGTAGAACTCTGGTTGCCATCAACCAAGTGAAAAAATAAGGAAATCTTTAAAAAATCTTCTTGTCAAACACTATAGGGTTCAAAGCTTAGATATTTGACACATAGCATCATCGACAGGTCCTCTATCAAGAGTATCCAAGTTATGCTTCGGAGGTCTCAGTTTTACATAACGTTATATGGTGAAATTTTCAAATCCTCTGAAACTGATATAGTTAGAGCTTTGATATTTAAATTGGCATGGTGACACTTCTAGCTGTCCTATACATAGATTGTTGAAATAGTTCTGGTCCATTACATGCAATGTATCTATGTCACAGGGGATGGCGGAGTGCCACATACTACTTTTAGCCGTTTTAGGTCACTGGGACCTTGACCTTTGACCTCAATTTTTTAGCTCACCTGAGCACAAAGGTCCTCTATGAAAGTTGTTTAAATTTTGTCCCTGAGGTCAAAATTGGCCCCGCCCCAAGGTCACTGTTTTACATAGAGTTATATAGTGTGATGTTCAAACATCTTTTTCTCTGAAACAAATACGGCCAAAGCTTTGATATTTGGCATGGTGTAACTTCCAGAGGTCCTTCACATACATTGTTGAATTAGTTCCGGCCTGTTGCATATCTGGGTCACCGTAGTTAGAAATAGAATATTTCAATGAAAACTTCAAAAATATTCTAGTTTGAAATCACTTGACCCAGCTTAGTGTCACCATGGTCAGGTCAGCGATCAAGGGCCATTCTGGCCCTCTTTTTTTCAAATGCTTGTCTCGAGCATATCTTCTGTACCATATCAGATAGGAATAGCAAAAATGATGTGTGAGTACATCATGGGATGGCGGAGTGTCGCGTTTCACCTAAAGGTCACTGTGACCTTGACATCTGACCTCAATGGTATAATGTGTGTATGTTTGAATGTATCCAACTCATTTTGTCTGGAGTGTACTTCCTTTTCAATGAAACTTCATACACATATTCACAGACATCTTCCCCTTTAAAAGGTCATTGACTATAAATAGAACTGAGCGAGGGTGTTTGCATGGTCTGGGACGTCTCTCACTTCAGTATTGTTTACGCTCTATTGTCAACAAACTTGAAAATGTTTTGATAAAGCTTTGTAAAGTGATGTATGGCTATAAGGTCTCCAATGAGTTTGATTATTTTTAAGTGGGTTGAATTGGTCAAGAATTATCTGCCCTTGATGCATTGTAAAAGCCATATTTGAAGTCATATAAACTCTAGCATCTTAAGTTTTGAATACATTTGATGTACTTGCAAAAAAATGTATATAAGTTCTTGAAAAGGTGCAATTATTGTTCAAATCAGGTCATTGTGTCAATAGTTGTCTGCTCTTGATGTATTCAACTATCCTAGTGCATTCTGCTTTACTTTAAACTTGATTAAACCCTTTCAGAGTTCCCTAAAAGAAACATCTTTAAGCACATTCAATTTATTCCTCTTCTGAAGATTATATTTCCAGTTTATATGAATGTGGGGTTACTCTCCTTTCAACCTGCTTTATGAGGTCACCTGTCTTGATAACTAGAAATGGGCTATGGAGTTAAGGGTTAAGTGGTTAGAAATAGAGTAATGGGTTAAAGAGAAACTATGATATAACCCTTTTTACTCAATGGCCTGTTTCTAGTTTATAAAGACACGTGACCACTTAAAGCAGGGTGATAGTAAAGCAGGATGTGCCATAAAGGGCATTCTGCTTTATTTTAAGGCTGCTTTAAGCTACCATGTACTAAAATATGTTGCTGATTGTGCACATTCAAAACTGTATCAATTGAAACTACTTTCTTCAGTGGAGGAATTAATTAAATACTCAAAAAAGGTATATATCTATAGAGTAGAGGGGTAACAGGACCTAACAGGTTTAAGGACTGCAACAACTACTGTAAACCCTTTCTCTCATAGGTTGCTTTCCATGTTTAACCAATTACCCCAAAGCCTGCTTGGAGACAAATTACCACTGAAAGCAGGTCGAAAGTAAAGCAGAATAAACCTTTAGCCTGCTTTAAGCTACTATTAGCTTGGAAATAGAAAATACCTCTTATATATCCATGACAATAAAGTGGAAGTCCTTTCTTTAATGGAGGAATAAATTAAAGGCATAACATGACATATTTACGGAGTAATGGGTTATGGTACATAACTGAAGAGAACTGACAAGAAGACATAAAGTTGTTGTATGATATTTTGGATTAATTTTAGTCCTGCTTTGAGGTGCCATTTTACCAGGAAATTATAAAAGTATGTAATGGTACTTTTATAATAATCTGGAAAAGTAGTTCTGAGGCGGTATAGGTAAAGGTGTATATGACAGAAAGGTGTAACCATAATGCCATAAATACACCTTTACTTTATTTTACCACTGAAATTTTAGATTCATAAATACCACCCCCCCCTCAAACCACCAAATATCTTCCCTATCATTTTATTTAAACCTCTAATCTGGGTTTACAATGTTTGCATAGGACAAGTATACTCTTCACAGATACACAGTTATAAGGCACTAGATTTCAGTTAGTCTGTTACATTGTATTGCAGTGTGATAAACAATGAAGACCTTGATTAGAGGGCCTTTATTAGGGGCCCTTTTACTTGGGTCTACACTGTTTGCATAGGACAAATGTACTCGTCACAGGTACATATTTTGTTAACAGTGTAAATATGTGATTGTATATTTCAATGAGTTTGTTAATTTATTCCAATGTGACAAACTGAATATCCGGATCAGAGTGTCCTTTTATCTGGATCTACTCTGTATGCAATGAACAATTGTACTCCTCGCAGTTACACAATTTGTTAATGATGTAAATATGTGGCACTAGGTTGCAATGAGGTTGTTACAATTTATTGTTACCTGATAAACAATGAAGACCCTCATCAGATGACCCCTATTTGGAGCCCTCTGATCTGGGTCTACACTGTTTGCAAAGGACAAGTGTACTCTTCACATGTACACTGTTGGTTAATGATAAACTGTTTGCATAGGCTAAAATTAATGTTAGTAGAAATCTCCTACAGGATTTATTTCTTATCACATTTCAGATTGCCTTATTATTAATACTTTCAGTCTGTTTTAAGCCACCATCTGCTAGGATATGGAAAATATTTCTTATGGTGAATATTTATTTTTTAATGACTGCACAAAGTGGATCTATTTTATTGAGTGGTAAAAAAATTAAAGGCATTAAAATAAGTATATTTGGAGTGAAGGTTTAAGTGTGTTATAACCCATTACTCTATATATACACATTTTTACGTCTTTATTTTTTTCTCCAGTGAATAAAATAGTCATAATTTAAACAACCATGAATATGTTTATTAGATAAGCATAATGCCCATTAAGGCCAATTTTACTTTATTTTCAACCTGCTACATGTATATATTAAGATTTCACCTGTCTTTAAAACTAAAACAGGCTATAGAGTAAAGAGTTATGTAGATGATTGCTTAACCCCTTACCCCATGAATACACCTTTTATTTATTCTTCCACTTCTATATCATAGCAGATGGTAGCTCAGAGAAGACTGAAAGTAAAGTAGAATGCTCCTAAATGAGCATTCTGCTGTACTTTCTGACTGCTTTAAGCAAATATCTGTCTTCAGTTCAAATTCTGCAAGTCGGGGCAATATTTCAAGGATTGGGGAAACATTTCCTAAGACATTTGGACCCCTGGTTGGGAACATTTCCTGTTAACTGGTATGCACAATTTAAGAACTATTTTCCATATCCAAGCAGATTGTAGCTTTAAAGCAGGTTGAAAGTAAAGCAGAATGCTCCTGAAGTTGCATTATGCTTTACTTTTAACCTCATTTAAGCGGTCACGTCTTCAAAACTAGAAACAGGCAATGTGGTAAATGATTAATTCAAGATAGAAAAAATCAACTTGACAGACTCTGTATACCCCTTCTTTATATGCATAAAGGCACACATTATTGTTTTTGATATATCTGTACATGTATATATGCAAGACATATAAGTCCTGTTTGATAATCCATGGTATACAGGGCTCCAAATAAGAGGGAGTAAACTATACAAATCCAGCAGATTCTCCTTCAAGACAGCTCCAAATCCTATGGTGTTGCTATACTTATAGGAATCCTCTCAAAGAGATGATCCTAATCAGTACTGTAGTGACACTAATGGGTTTATTACTGAAATAAATATTTTTTGTTTTTGAAATACTCCCCTCATCTGGAGCCCTGTGGTATATTTGAATGAACAAAACAAGCAGCAAGAATTTGTTTTTATATATGTACAATTAAAAACAATCAAAATATTATCAAGTTGATACTTTTATTTTCTTTCTCCCATCTACCCAAAGCAGAATTCAGAATTGCTATTGATTACAGTCAATCTGTTATTAAGCACTCCTTAACTTAGGCAATATTATGGTCTGGTGGTTGCTTAATGAAGATTAAAAATCTATGGCTTTCTGCATTATTATTGTTCATGCATTAAGCAGTCGCTTGTCTTTAGAGGTCTGCCTGCTCTGAAAAATGAGTGCTTGTTTAGAACATGACTGACAAAAACAAATCACACGGAAGGGCTCATAGTACAGCCCTTTCTTTTTAACCCTTTACTCCATAGACAGGTAAACACTCAAAGCAGATTATTTATTTCTTTGGATACATACTTATATGACTGTATAAATTGGAATTATTTTCCTCAGTAGAGGAATAAATTAAATGTGTATCTTTGGAGTAAATAAATAGTGTATGGTCCCTTAGGGGGTAAATTAATTAAAGAGTCAAACCACAGTATCTCAAACTAGCTAAGGTGGAACGTACTAGTTTTTCCACCAATGAAACTTCTTAATTTGAAATTGCTAAAAAAGTCAAAAAATATCCCTATTTCAAAATTAAAATTTTAGGCATATTTGAACTTTAAAATACTGATATGTTCCAGTAAAGTGAGATCAAGTGAGATTTAATGTACTACAGTCAAACTTTGATATCTCGACTTTACTGGACATAGTGTACATGTAGTACTCCTTTTAGTGTTAAACGCCTTGCCTTGTTTCTAATATTGAAGATAGGTGACTACTTAAAAGTACATTGAAAGTAAAGCAAAATGTACCTTACTGTGCATTATAGTATTTACTTCAGGCCTGCTTTAAGCTACCATCTGTTAGAATATATAAATGTTTCTATTGAAACTATTTCAACACTGTATAAATTTTGACTTTTTTCTCAATGGAGAACAGGAATAACAATGTGTATCTATGGAGTAATGGGTTAAAAGTGACAGGCAGCAAAGTGTTCATATTGAAGACATACATCCATTCTTATTCTATTTACTTAAGAGCACCCTCTGATCCTCTCAATAAGGTCAATGTTGCCATCAATGTCATTTTATGTAATGGGTGTGGAATTTCTTGGTAAATCATGAATTGAGAATCCTTGGATCCAGATTTGCCCCATCAGAAATTTCTCTTGAGATCACTCATAACGTATACATGCACTTGGCAGAATGTTCACTCTGAAAAGACAAATATACACAAATTATACATAATGATAAACGAAAACTTTGATCAAGGTCTACACAGTGATTCAAAACAACATAATTTATGAAATGCCAAGTGTACCAGTGACAGGTAACTAGCTATTGATAAAAACACTTGTAAAGTTCAGGAAACAAATAAGTTTACTACAGATAGTTAAATAAAGGCTGATACCCTCTCCAATCACTATAACAAACTTGCATTCAACCCTAGCGAGGATTACACTCGTCATTTACAAAATGGTACATGTGAGGATTACACTTGTTGTATGCAAACAGTGTAGACCCTGATCAGAGGTCTTCTTGAGGAGCCCAATGATCAGGGTCTACACTGTTTGTCATTTTGAAATTTATTATTAAAATCAACCCTAAATAGTCAAATGGACTAAAACTAAAACCTTTAATCTGCATTAAACCCTATAAGGTCACTACTCATTAGAATCGTCTCGACGTGACGATTCTAATGAGTAGTGGCATCATCGAATTTGGTGCTAAAACGAGTGAGAAAATGACGAGGGAGTATTGAATTTGTTGAGTAAACTCCCTCTTCCTTAAACAACGTTACCAGAGGGGTGCAGCCTTTACTGGATGTGTCATCCGCTTCGATCAATTTTACATTAGAATCTAGTCTGGGGCTATTGTAAGGGAAAATAAGCAACGATATTTCACTTTATCTCCACGGCAATTTCTTTAGACATCATCTGGTGAAGCGTCGTGCTGTAGTTCTGTCTGACAAAGTAATTTTCATTATTTCTACAACTTCAAACCATCGAAGTTGTGCCTTGTCCGCCATTTTAGAAATTTTGATTGAGTTCAGGGATCAGTCATTTTTCAGACGCCACCTAGCGTTATAATTGATTTACTGGTTCCCGGCTTCAAACATTCTTAATTTTCTATTCTTATTGTTAACTTGTAGTTGTACATTTGCAACATTGAACTTAACATGGATTAATTTCTCTTCTTATTATTGTTTTCCAATTTATCAATTAGAATAATGAAATATTATCTTTTAATTCTTAAATGAATAATAAACAGAATACAGTCATGACATAGATATTTTAATAATACTTTTAGAACAATAAAATAAAAATAAAAAGATAAAAATGTAAATTGAAATTTCGAAATAGTAATTGAAATGTTACAATAAGAATTTGAATAAGTAAATGAGAAAAGCAAGCTTGAAATAATAAGAAGAATAAGAAAATCAAAATAGAAAGATTAAAATAATAATAAGAATAAGAAAATCAAAATAGAAAGTTAATAATAATAATAAGAATTAGAAAATCAAAATAGAAAGTTTAAAATCATCATAAGAATTAGAAAATCAAAATAGCAAAGTTGAAAGTAAAAGGCGGATATTCCCCTCCATATGAATGTAGTTATTTTGTCTTTTCTCGCTTTGTAGGTACACTTTTATAATTTCACATGAAGCGCTTTTGAACGCACAACTCTGGTGTGAAAAGAGCGCTATATAAATCGGGTATAATAAATAAATAAATAATATGTTTTTTTTGTAATTTTCATTTTCTTTCTGGATCTAGATAGATTTCGCTTGTGCTTATTTCAAGGATTTCTAGCCTGCCCCTGGGATTTCCGTTAGCAAGGAAGCAATATGATTTTTTAACGTTTCTAGAAAAAATTACGAGGACAATTTCAAACAACTTATATTTTAGAAAGGACTTATTAGTGCTTAAGGGGACCATCATCAAGAGAATATTTCAAAAAAGGAAATAATAATGATTAGGGGGACCATCTCTGAGATCAGTATATATGTCAAAGGATAAAACAATGCTTAAGTGGACCATCTATGATTGTGAATCAATGTTTGATAAAGTAAATACTTACAGAAAAACTAGTTTTGCTTAAGCCTTTACTCCATAGCTTGTTATGCCCCCGCACAACTTAGTCGAGGGTATAATGTTTTTGGTCTTTCTCTTTGTTTGTCTGCCTGTCCACAACTTTGACTTGTCTATAATTTTACAACTGCATGTGATAAAAAACTTCATACTTAGCAGGTTTACTCAACTGTGGAAGTTCTTTAGTTCAATACACATGGGCCATAATGCAAAGGTCAAGGTCATTCGGAGGTTATTTTAAGGTCAAATGTGTCGTGATACAGACATCATGACTGACATGTGTGCTGTACTCAATAAATTCTTCAGCTCAGTACAAAAAAGGTCAGGTCCGGCAAAGGTCAAGGTCATTTAAAGGTCGATGTGACCCTGAATGTTCATACCCCCTCAAACAAAGTAGGGGGACGAGGGGTTTATACTGGAGTCGCCATGTCCGTCCTCATGCCGGCCAGAATGACTTCTAAAGTGTAAGAGGTATTCACTTCAAACGCCATATACATGTACATATCTATTTCATTGACCAAGAGTGCAGTGCACAAGGTACGTTACTCTATCAGTAGTTTAGGATTTTTTGTCCTTTGTTATTTTCATCAAATTTATTCTTGTCCAGAATATAACTTCCAAAGTATAAGAGCTATTGACTTCAAACTTCATATGCAAATATATCTCATTGACCAGGAGTGCAGTGCACAAGAATCACTACTCTGTCATAAATTTAGCTCACCTAGCACAAAGTGCCAATTTGAGCTATTTTAATCGTCCTGTGTCCTTCGTTCGGTTCATTTTTTCAAGCGAAATCTCCTCTTAAACTACTTAATGGGTTTTAGCCAGACTTAGCAGGAATGATATATATATATGATCCTCTTTGAAATGTGTTCAAATAGTTTCGATCCGTAGCATATTTATCTAGGTTACAGGAGCTAAAATAAATTGTTTAAAAAATAACTTCAATAGGAATGACTTTAGATTAATATTGATGAAACTCAAAGGTAAAGCTAGCAAGCTTCATAAAAACAGTTTAGCGATATCAAGGCCTTCAATGCCCTCTTGTTTTTTACTTTTTCCGTATTTTCAATCAACATTTGAAGTTGTGCACCTGCAGATGCAGCTTTCATTCGTTATTTCATTCTTGAATTGTCTCCCTTTACGTAATCTTGATACTGTATAGCTGGTATTTTCTGGTGGGTAGACATGTCTGTCATTATGTGGTTCCATCGTTAGATCGCGGAAAACAATCGACAGAATAAAATTCCCATAAATTTACCATGTACAATGTAATAAATAATCCTTCAGTTAGCTTCTCCGACGAGTGAACGGTCTTTGCACTCACTATGACAATTGCTGCATTTCAAACACCATCATAAAAAACACAGAACATACTTTCTGGGCAACTTTATTAAATGTGTGTTTTTATTCAACTTTTCCTTATAATTAGACGCTGGAAAACCTATCAAATTGTATTTAGATGTAATGATATTTCCGCAATTTCAGCAACCCATGACATAGAAAAATCAGAACGAATAAGTCCAAGACGCTTTGATTTGCATAAAAAGCGTATAATTATGATCAGTTATTAGTCCAAGTTGTTTGCTTATGATAGTGCTGATGGGTAAGTCTTGAACAATTTATAAATTCATTGCCATTTTATTTTCATGATACTTACATTTGTTCAAATATTTCTCGCATTTGTCTCACATAGTCCCGATTTCAAAATATCGTAGTTCTACCTACCAACAAATCTATACAAGAGAAGCTGAATTTAGGATTAGGTGTCTAAGCCCGTATCTGAAGTACAGTGAAGCTAACGTACATGTAGTTAACAGTGAGCGTGTAGGTATTGAATCAGCCTTTATAACTATCTTAAAAAGCAAGTCCACATAATTATATTACGCTACTTTCAAAGAAGCGCAGAAAAAAAAACAGTATAATAAAAAAAAAAATTCTTTTCATAAAATCGCAAAAGATTATCGCAGCAGAAAATACCAGCTGTACAGTATATGACATTCAGTCCTCAGTTTTACTGTGTCACGCCTCAACATATCTGTCTGTGTCCTATTCTGTAGGCAGATGTGACACTTAGGAATCACAATAAACACGAACATTGCATATGAAGAAATTGTCGAATAAAGAGTATGGACATATTCTGACGGTCATAACTTTTTGAAGGGTATAGATGAGATAATGGTCAATAGTAAAAGGAATAGGTGAGTAAAAGGAAAGAAAAGAAAATAAATGGGATTTTTTGTCAGTAATACATAAAGAAAAAAACATGTTTAGTTAAACATGTACAAGCTAATAAAAATGTATCCATTTTAATTCATATTGTTCTAATTTGTCTTGGTTTAGAGCCATATGTGTGTTTCAATACTAATAGCATTTTGAAGATTTTGTTTAAATTATAATATATTAGGTTTCGTTTTCAAAAGTTTGCATCTGTAGATGAAGTATTTTGCAAATACAATTATAAAATTGATTTTGTCGAAATATGGTCCATTTTTTAAAATTCTGTGTGAAATTGCTTTGCAAGAAAATTCTATGTTAATATGTTTTGATATTGATAGCAATTCTCTGTAACCATCAACCACATTGCGGCACGCATAGTCACCGATTTGCATGAAACTTTCACCATCTGTACCTCTCTACATGAAATGAAAGAAAATACCCCGAAAATTTATTTCCGGTATCCGGTTGCAATGGCAACGCGAACGCGGAAACAAGATTTTGGCCACAAAACAGTGTTTTTGGTGAGTACAATATGACAAATTCACAGACTTTTTCAGAGAAAACTTTACATAATTAAGATAAAATGACATGTGTATGTTGAAGTATGACACATTGACAATTAAATAACATTGTAGGATTCAACTCAACATTACACCCGATTGGTACGCAAGTGCGAGATAAAGGGGCTAATATGCTGAAAGTAAGAAATCATGATTTTGGCATATTTTAAGGACTGGTGGAATATCTATGCATCCATGCTGAATTTGAATAGGATAACTAATAACAAGTAGCACATGTGTTGATTACTTTCTGGGAAGAAAACCTTTGGGATTAAGGTTGCTAAGGGGGTAACCATGGCAACGAAACTTTTTTAATGTTGTAACTTCCTATGTAACTGAGCAGAATTGCTTAAAAGGTAGCAATACCACTCTTAAATTGCTATAACCTTATATTTTAGTGTTATAAAATGAAAGTAAAAGACAAAATATGCAGACATTAGTTGGTTACTATGGTAACGCCTGGCCAAAGAACGTTATTTACTGAAAATATGCGTCAGATTCAATACTTTTGTAACGCAAATTACAGCAAACTATCCAAACCATTAGACTTAAAATAGATTCTTTATCAGGTTTCCAAGTTAGCATTGTCTCATACACATTCATTGTTAAGATGAAAACGGCCTTTGGTTGCCTTAGTAACCGCTTAACGCAGTTGCTTAATAAGAGCATTGTATTGAAAATGTGAGTAAAATTCAAGCTTTTTTAAGGAAAAAAAAAGAAACATATCCAAACCATGGTACTGTACTTTCATCATCAGATTAGGTAGTTACCAGTGTTGTATAATTTTCACTTTAAACATGAAAATGACATTTGGTAACCATAGCAACCACTCACAATGTATGATAAATAACAGCTTTGTATCGAAAATATGTGTCGAATTTCAGGTTTTTTTAGGTTAAGTACAGCAACTTAACATAACAATGGTACTTTAGTGTCATTATCATGTTTGTAAGCTAAATTTGTCATATAATATTCACTTTATACAGAAAAATAACAATTGGTTACCATAGCAACAACTCACAACATTATGCTATATATGAGCATTATGTTGAAATAACGAGTCAATTTTAAGTTTTTAATAATGCAATATACCGCAATCTAATAGAACTATTGTACATTTAGTTCATTATCAAATTAACTAGTTAATTTTGTCATATAGATATTCACTTTTAATACGAAAATAACATTTAGTTACCTTAGCAACCATTCAAAAATTACGCTAAGTAAAGAATTATATTGAAAATGTAGTATAATTCGAGCGTTCGTGAAGGCAAAGTACGGGAACCTTTTGGAACCGTTGTACTTTAGTTTGATTCTAAGGTTTGAAAGTAAATATTGTCATATAACCGCTCATTTTTGTACACATAAAAATAATTTTGCTAGCGTAGCAACCACTCACAATTTGTGTTATATACGAGCAAAATATTGAATGTGTGTGTCAAATTTGAGGTTTTATAGGCAAAGTACAGAAACTTATTACAACTATTGTAATTTAAGTTCATTATCAGGTTTGCAAATCAATATTTTTAAACGAATACTCTCTTTTTATATAATATAACTTTTGATTACCTTAGCAACCGCACATAATTTATGCTAAAAAAGAGCATTATATTGAATATATGTGTAACATTCTAGTTTTTTTAGGTAGAAGTACAGCAACTTATTATAGCCATTGAACTTAAAATTCATTATCAGGTTGAAAGTTATCCATTGACATACAAACATCAACTTTTATAATGAAAATAATATTGTTTACCTTATCAACCGCTCACAATATATGGTAAATAATATTGATTATATATGTGTCAAATTTGAGCTGTTTTGAAGGCAAAGGAAAGCAGTTTACCATGGTACTTTAGTTTCATTATTAGGTTTTCAAGTTAACATTGTCATATAAATATGTCTTTTTGATACGAAAAGAGCATTTTGGTATCCTTAGCAACCACTCATAATGCTAAGTAAGAGCATGCTATTGAAAATATGTATCAAAATCGTGTTTTGTGAAAAGAAGTTGAGATTATATCTTTGGAATGAAGGTAAAGTTTAATCACTGTAACCTAGACCTTTGATCTCATTATAGAACAAGAGGATCATGATGGCCCTAATTTCGCTCACTTGAGTATATTGAACTTAATAAATTTTCTTGTGGATGGTACACAATCAATGATTGTACATAGTGTACTATTTTTTTATCCGACATGCAAGTTTTGAACTTGACCTTGCTTTTGTAAAGAACAACGTTTGGATCAAGTTCGATAAAAACTGACCCAAACATTGTGACCTCTAGTCTTCACAATGTTTTACTATAATTTAACTAATGACCTAAGTTTTGACAGGGCATAAATCGTACTCAAACTTGACTAAGATTTTGTCAAGAACAACAATCAGTAAAAAATTGATGGAGATTTTTTTGAAACTGTAACCTGTAAAGTGTTCACAAGATTTGTATATGACATGACCGAGTGACCTACTTTTTGACCCCACATACCCCATAATTATTCAAACAAGATCTATTTTTTGTCCAGTACATCATTTGGATAAGTTTAATCAAGATTGATCTCAAACTGTGGCCTTTAAGATGTGCACAATAATTTTACCAAATAATCTACTTTTTGACATGACATAATCCCTGTTCAAAGTTTTTTCTAGATTTTGTCGAAAACAACAGTTTTAGCAAGTGTGATGAGTATTGGTCCTAAAATGTGGCCTCTAGAGTGTTCACAGTGTCTTGTTACTATTTAACCTAGTGACCTACTTTTTTACCAGACATAAACCATGTACATTACCCTACAAAACCCATGGTCGGAGTTGGCCTAGAACAACATTTTGATCAAGTTTGATGAAATTTGACCATAAAATGTGGTCTCTAAAGTGTTTACAAGAAATTGTGGACAGACTGATGGAAGCCGGACAAAATGTGATCATAATGGCTCACCCTAAGCTCTGCTCAGATGAGCCAAAAATAGAAAATGCTAGTCAAGAGGATATTTCCTATAACACATCAGCTAGGGGTACCGAATTTGTAGAAGACCATAACATTTTTGATAAACTGCTCTTATTTGGCATATAATATTGTGAGTGGTCACTGAGGCAACCAAATGCTATATTTATGTTAAAAGTGAATGTCAGTATGTCAATGTTATCTTGCAAACCTGATATTGAAACTAAAGTACCATGATTCTAATAAGCTGCTGTACTTTGCCCTAAAATGTTTGAATTTGACACATGTTTGCAATACAATGCTCTTATTTTAATATATTGTGAGTGGTTGCTAAGGTAACCAACTATATTATTCCTGCTAAAAAGCAAGTTGTGAACCCGATGGTGAACATAAAGTGTAACGGTTGTAATACATTGCTGTACTTTGCCTAAATCACTCAATTTTGACACATATATTCAATATAATGATCTTATTTAGCATAATATTATGTGAAGTGTTGCTATATGGTAGCAAAAGGTTATTTTCATGCTTAAAGGGAATAATTGTATTAAAATGTTTTCTTGCAAACCTGATAATGTGCTTCAAAAGCAATGGTTGTAGTAAGTTGCTGTACTTTACCTAAAAAGGTCGATTTTGATACATATATAATCAATATAATGCTCTTATCTAGCATAAATTGTAAGTGGTTGCTATGGTAACAAATATTATATTAACCTGATAATGAACTTTCAGTACAATGGTTGCTGTAATTTACTTAAAAAGGCTCGAATTTGACACATATATTCAATATAATGCTCTTTTGAGCATAAATTATGTGCGGTTGCTAATGTAATCAAATGTTATTTGCAAGCAAAAAGAGAGTATTTGTATGAAAATATGGATTTGCAAACCTGATCATGAACTTAAAGTACAATAGTTGTAATAAGTTTCTGTACTTTGCCTATAAAAGCTCACATTTGACACACATATTCAATATTTTGCTCCGATAAAACATATAATTTGAGTGGTTGCTATGGTAACAAAATTCATTTTTAGTGTACAAACATGAGCAGTTATATGACAATATTTACTTTCAACGCTCAAGTTATACTACATTTTCAATATAATTCTTTACTTAGCATAATTTGTGAATGGTTGCTAAGGTAACTAAATTTTTTTTTCGTTTTAGGTGAATATTTATATGACAAAATTAACTTGTTTATTTGATAATGAACTAAAAGTACAATAGTTCTATTAGATTACGGTATATTGCATTAACAAAAACTTGAAATTGACTCGTAATTTCAATATAATGCTCATATATAACATAATGTTGTGAGTTGTTGCTATGGTAACCAATTGATATTTTTCTGTCAAAAGTGAATATTATATGACAAATTTAACTTACAAACATAAAAATGACACTAAAGTACCATTGTTATGTTAAGTTGCTGTACTTAACCTAAAAAAACCTGAAAATCGACACATATTGTCGATACAAAGCTGTTATTAGCATACATTGTGAGTGGTTGCTATGGTAACCAAATGTCATTTTCATGTATACAACACTGGTAACTACCTAATCTGATGATGAAAGTACAGTACCATGGTTTGGATATGTTTCTGTATTTTTCCTTAAAAAAGCTTGAAGTTAACTCACATTTTCAATACAATGCTCTTATTAAGCAACTGCGTAGAGCGGTTACTAAGGCAACCAAAGGCCGTTTTCATCTTAACAATGAATGTGTATGAGACAATGCTAACTTGAAAACCCGATAAAGAAACTATTTTAAGTAAGTGTGAAATGTTTGGATAGTTTGCTGTAGTTTGCGTTCCAAAAGTATTGAATTTGACACATATTTTCAGTAAATAACGTTCTTTGGGCAGGCGTTACCATAGTAACCAACTAATATCTGCATGTTTTGTCTTTTACTTTCATTTTATAACACTAACATATATGGTTATAGCAATTTAAGAGTGGTCTTGGTACCTTTTAAGCAATCCTGCTCAGTTACATAGGAAGTTACAACATTAAAAAGTTGATAATTTCGTTGCCATGGTTACCCCCTTAGCGACCTGAATCCCAAAGGTTTTCTTCCCAGAAAGTAAACAACACATGAGCTACTTGTTATTAGTGATCATATTCAAGTCCAGCATGGATGCATAGCTATTCTACCAGTCCTTAAAATATGCCAAAATCATGATTTCTTACTTTCAGCATATTAGCCCCTTTAGCTCGCACTTGCGTACCAATCGGGTGTAATGTTGGGTTGAATCCTACAATGTTATTTAATGGTCAATGTGTCATACTTCAACATACAAATGTCATTTTATCTGAAATATGTACAGTTTTCTCTGAAAAAGTCTGTGAATTTGTCATATTTTACTCATCAAAAACACTGTTTTGGGCCAAAATCTTGATTCCGCGTTGCCATGGCAACCGGATACCGGATTTAAAATTTCGAGGTATTTTGTTTTCATTTCATGTAGAGAGGTACATATTGTGTAAGTTTTATGCAAATCGGTGACTATGCGTGCCGACCCCCCTATATAACCTGGTTGATGGTTAGAGAGAATTGTTCTTAAATAGCTGTTTAAATCTGTCCAAAAAGTCTGGGTGTGGTAGCATTCCCAAAATAAATGTTCTGGCGTTTCGATGTGCATACTACAAAACTCACATACATTTGTAGATACCAAATTAAATTTGATTACAATATTATTTGTTCCGATGATCATAAGGTACTTATTTTGAAAGTTTCTTAGCTTAACATCTATTGAGCTTTTAATACCTATTAGATATATAATTTTCCAATCAAGATTTTCTTCTTTTGCCATTTTTGTTGTGCGTTTATTTCATTTGTTGGTCTGATTTTCTTGTTATAGTTATATAGAAATTTTACTGGTTTTTTGGTGTTAAGATATTGATTAAAGAGATTATCTGCGTTGCCTAGGAACATGGTATCATGTTTGATTGCACCTTTCCATGCTTTAGGTATACACGATACCAGTTGATTATATTTTAATTCACCATTTTCAGGAATGTCATATAAGTGTTTACGTGCGTTAAATGTAAAGAAAGTTTTGCCTCGAAAATCGTATAATTGGTTAAAGTATGTTATGCCTCTGTCGTACCATGTTTGTAGAATACAGTACATTGTGTATTTGAATTGACTTTTATATTTTTGTTGTTCCATATAATTTCGTTTGATACTTGATCGGGGGGTTTGAGTTTTTAAAAAGTATTACCTGATGACAGTACATGTTTAAGAAAGGTATTATCTTTGAATATTTTATTAATATTAATATTAATATCTAGCTAGGTTACTTTCTAAAATTAATTGCCTCTATTGTTTTTATCAAATATTCTACTTATCCAGCTTGCTTTCAGAGACAATATTAACGTGTCGATATCAATCTTTTTTAACCCCCGTGTTCGTATGTTTTGATGATCGTTTCTCTCTTTATTTTACATGGCATTCGTATAAATGGAAATATTAAACGCAAATCACGTCAGTCGATTTCTATTACAGATTTGCATAATCTGCTGTTACATTCTGGTAAACATAAAATGTTTTATCGGCTTTCTTCGTTGTCTTTGTCGTCTTTAAGAAATATTGACAACAAGGCTGATGGAATAATTTTACGCACAGATCCTCTGTATTATACTGCATGTTTAATACAAAGTTATACTCAGCATGTTCTCAGACCTCATATTGATTCTTTAAACGATCACAAAAGATATTTCATTAAGGTCCCTTTTATAAATAAAGGTATTGATTGTATAGATTTACAAAGTATTCTCCGAAACAAAAATGTGATGAATGCTATTCCAAATTATTTAAAAAATCTTGGACCACCTATTATTTGCTATAAGTATAATAAATCTGTAAGAAGGTTAATTTTTAACTACAATAAAATTGTTTCTGATCTTAAAATTCTAGAAAACACACAAGATACATGAGACTGTACCTCTTCTAAATTCTGTTACGCTCCAATGGGTCATATAATAACAGGCAATTTTGATATTATTAAAGATAAACGCATCAGAGCGCTTTTGAGTAAGGGACCTAAATTTAGATTACCTGCCTTAATTAATTTCGATTCTTGCCGCAATCATATTTCGGAAGCTTTGAATAATTATAGTACTAACTGGTGCCAAAGAGAACATGCTGAAAATGACGCTCTTTCATAATGGAAAGAATTAAATTTTGATATTATCGATACCCGGATTTCGTTCTACTTATCCAATAACCATCTTTTACCACCTAAACCTAAATTTAATATTCGTCACTTAAAGAAGGGTATACAAGACTTTCATTCCAAGTATGTACTCGTTCCTGCAGACAAAGCATCCAATAACGTGATAATTGTATGACGATTACATTATGTTGATACTTTAAACCAGGAACTTGTGAATATCAATTCCTATATATCTACCAATTTAACGGAGCGTAATGTAGTATCTGATCATCTTGATACATGTGAACAATTAAAAGCTGATGTCAACATTACATGTCATAAACTTCCTACAATGTACTGGATACCAAAACTCCACAAAACACAATATAAGTCTCGTTTTATTGCTAATTCAAGGGCATGTACTACTACTAAGCTTTCCAAACTTTAGACATCGTCTTTAATTAAAATCAAAGAACATGTTCAAAGGTATTGTGACAAGACTTACGAAAATTCTGGACTTAATCTGTTTTGGTCTATCAAAAACTCGAATGAAATTTTGGCGAAGCTTTAACATAGAAAATACCAAGCTTGCAATATAAGTACGTATGACTTTTCAACACTATATACTACCTTACCTCATAATTTAATAAAAGCTCAACTTATACAACTTATTGAAAATACTTTTTCCAGAGAAAGAAAACTATTTCTAGCGTGTAATACTGATCGTGTATTTTTTACAAATGACAAGGTTAAGCATTACACTATGTGGACTTGCACCGATGTTTGTGAATCACTGTCATTTCTTCTGGATAATATTAATGTACGTTTTGGGAGTACCATATACCGCCAAGTGATTGGTATTCCTATGGGTACAAACTGTGCGCCCCTTGTCGCATACCTATTTCTGTACTGTTATGAGAGGGACTTTATGCTAAGTTTAAAACCTGATACACAGGCAGATATAATCGAAGCCTTTAATAATACATCGCGCTATCTAGATGATATTTTTAATATAGACAACCCATTTTTTGATACGTTGTTTCCTTTTATTTATCCAAAAGAACCACGCCTTAATAAAACTAACGAGTCAAATTTGGCGGCATCATTTTTAGATTTGGATCTTTTTATAAATAACGATATTGTTTCTTCTAAGATTTACGATAAACGAGATGATTTTGATTTTAGCATTGTAAATTATCCTCATCTAGATGGCGATGTTCCCCGTTCCACATCTTACGGGGTTTATATTTCACAACTTATTCGCTTTGCTAGGGCCTGTACCTCTGTTGAGGACTTCCACATTCGTAATAAAACTATTACTGAAAAGCTTCTTAAACAGGGGTACAGATTTCATAAACTTCGTAAAACATTTTCTAAATTATTTTATAGAAATCTTCCTCTCATAAACAAGTATAAATGTAACTTAAAGCCTTTTCTGCGGCAAGTTATTTCACATACGGAGTTTTATGGTGATGTGATTTATAGACTTCGTAAGATTCTTGGACATATACATTTTCAAAACCTATTTGTGAAACGTATTAGATTGTTCCTCAAAAAAGATTATGATCCAACTATATTGCTGCACACTTTACGTTTGGTTATCGATCAATCTACAATTGATAACTATGCTTTCCTCTTTGGTTGTGCGACGACAGACAGGGCTTAGCACTACATGATGATGTATCTCTAAAGCCGTCCTAAACCGGGAGAGTTATGTCGGATGTTCGTGCTTTGTTTTTTCTCTGCCTCTCTGTCGTACCCTGGACCCTTCCATGTCTTGCAGTTACTCGTAACTACAGACTAGTCGCTTGAGTACAATTTGACCGTTGCCATAGTGGGTTATTTTTAACACGGGCTTGAATGTTTAATTCTTTCCCATGTTACTAATGATCTTGTCATAGAATTTTTGTTAAATGTTTTACATGTATTTACTTACTGTGCTGGCGGTCTTTTTTATTGTGAGGTTGTGGAACAGGGTTTATATTTTATGTACACTGTTCGTCTTTATAGGTGAATATAGGAGATAAGTGTGAGGTTGGGCGCCCCTAAACCCAGGTTTAACCCCCAGTGGTAGTTAATGATTAATTTATAATTAATATTGATTGCTGCTGACCGTACCAAGGCGGGCTCCTATGTTCACTTTTCTTTATGTTTGTCTTGCGTGTTGTTTTCTCTTTAGTGTGTAGATGAAGGAATGGGATTGTGCGTGTGTGTGTGTGTTTGTTATAGTATGATTGTGTGTGTGTTCTGCTTGAGAGGTGGGTGTATTGTTTGTGTTGCGTTCCTGCTTGAGTCTTTCGTATTTATTATTTACTACAAGTGATTACACTGCACATTGAACGTTAAAATAGAGTCATACTGTTAACTAAATGTGAATAAAGTCTGTCTAAATATTATACTATGAACACAATGTTCAAATATGGCGTCCAAGATGGAAGCTACTAATGTACAATTATCACGAAAAGACTATATCTAATTATAGTGCAGCAGATAATAGCTAAAAAAACAGAAGAATCTTTCACTTCCGGAAACAAGCACCAAAATTGGCACACATACTCATTGGGGGTTGCTCTTTTGAAAAAAACCGCTGGCCACTTGAAAAAACAACATGGCCGCCATTTTCCAAGATGGCCGCCAAGGCATATACAGAAACAATGATTTTCGCCCGAAATATGCTAAACCTTGTCTATTTCAATGGTATATGTGTCAAAAAATGCGTTTTGACTATGTAGAATTCAATTATGATCCATGAAATTGCTTTATTGCTTCTTTTTACCCTTAAGTCACTTAAAGATTCAAGATGGACGCCATTATCAAGATGCCCTGCATAGAAATACTAGGTTTTGCAATATATTTGCAAATACTTGTCCTATATCAATGATTAACTACTTGAAACTTCAAGATGGCAGCCATTTTGTCAAAATTGCCTTCACAGTTATATATGCATTTCGAAATAAAATGCCAAATACTTATCAAATATCAATAATTTTGTGTAAAATATACTTTTGTTAAATTTAAGATTGGAACAATGAATTTGCTCAATGGCTTCCTTGTACCAGGTAGCCACTTAAAATCAACATGGCCGCCATTTTGCAAGATGGCCGCCACAGAAATATTGCATTTCTCAATAAAATTGCATATATTTGTCATACTTCAATGATCTCTGTGTCTAATTGTACGTTTCCGACTATGTAGAAATTAGATTTGGAACATTGTGATTACTCATTTGCGTCCTTGTACCCGTAAGCTACATAACGCCCAAGAAGGTAGTCATGTTCAAGTTGGCCACGATGGCATCAACAGAAATATTGTACTTCGACATACAATTGCAAAGACTAATTGTCTGTGTGACAAAATAAATTGAATATATTTTGACAATGTAGAATTCAATTCGGAATTATGCAATTGCTAAATTGCTTCATTGCATCCGTTAGCCACTTAAACAATCATGATAACCGCCATTTTTCAAGATGGTCGCCATGGTATATACATAATTTTTGTATTTTGCAATAAAGTTGCAAAGACTTGTTCTAATTCAATGATTTTTTGTGTCAAATAATAGCTTTTGACTACATTGTATGTATAAATAAAATGTGGAACTAGGAAATTACTCAATGACTTCTGTGTACCTGTTAGTTATTTACAGTTCAAGATGGCCATCATCTCTCAAAATGGCTGTCACACCAATATTGAATTTCTCAATAAAAAACTTAAAGACCTATCCTATTTCGATGATTTGGTTTCAAAGAATACCCTTAAGACTATCTACTATTTAAATTAAAAACAATGGAATTCATGATGGCATCCAAACATTATGGTATATTTGCTCTCATCGTATATATCATGCTACTGTTGGCTATACGTGCTGGTCAGCAGCAATGGCTGTTACCCGGCCTCCATCAAATGCTTGACTGTGACAAACGTGTGTGTCTGATATCAGAGCAGAGGCAAAATTGGTGTAATGCTGACCTCAAATGGCTTTGCTCTCTTATGTAAGGCATAGTGGGTAGACCGTGGCATAGCGACAGGTCCATATGTCACTACGATAGTATACAGCCTTTCATAATCATATGGCAGAAATGATCTCAGCAGGCAGGTGTCTGTGTGTTTCAAACAATTTTGAGGGGGAAATAATTCTCCTGTGAAGAAGGAAGGTCTCCCATTGGTAAAGGTTTTGAAAATTTATGGACCGTCTTCAGTTCAACATCCAAAAACTTCAGCTGTCGTTTTAAGGGTGCTGGAAAAAAGAAATGCTGGTTTCATGGAAAGACGTGGTCGCCGTGGTTGCAATGGGCTTGTAGTCTATGATGTCACATGATGGTCATACTAACATTTGGGAACATGGGAACATTTATTTAGTCTTGCTATTGGGGTTTATCGTCATATGTCTTTGTCACATATGAAACATTTTTGACCTTTGCGTCAGGTTCTAAGCAGCTTGGTATGGCATTATATTGGCTGAGCGCTCTTTTCTTCAATTTCTGTCCGTTTCCTGCTCTGTGTTCTTGATAATAACTGACAGTATTGGTGATGCTGTGCCTCTTACTTCCTTAAAGTTTCTTTGACACTATCACCATAATTAATTCAGGCTGGATCCCAAACAATATGAATCTAATTAATTGCGAGAATGAAGGGAATGCTAATTGCAATCATAATGAAACCATCATGCTTGTTGTTATGTATTTAGCAATTTGAGCTTTTTTGATTTTCTTCTTCTGGTAAGACAGACTTTTGGATCGTCCCGGATCTATATTTGCCATCTTTGTGAATGGTAAGAAGTCACAGTATAATAATTAGATGTTCATGTATCTGCATTCAGTGAATCAATGCCAGCGGTTATGCCTTTACAACATATAGCATTTAGTTAATGAGTGAGTAAGTTAGATGTGTTGGCACTTAAACACTGAATAGGTTATATATTCAAAAGTAATTAACCGTGGCTCGGCTTGTTTTGCGCTGGCACACCTTATCAATTCAGGCACGACATTTAATCACACGCTATGTAAAGCTATATCCAACTAAATTAGTTAACTGATGCGGGGCTTAGTAGATAGTAATTCGGATACTTACAAAACATGTCAGTTAGTACTGAACCCCATGTAGTAAGGAGTAATGTCATGGTTCGAAATTCGGACTCTATACAGTCAAACGCGTTTTATTTGAGACACATAGCATTGCATAGGACAGGTATTTGTCGTTTGTTCCGCAAGTTCTGAAGGCATTTCATAAAAGATGCCAACTAGTGACTTTTACAAGGCGTACAAGTACAAGAACACATATGAGTAAGTCCATGGTTCAAAATTAAAGTATAATTAGACACAAATGTCAATGAAATAGGACACAAGTATTTGTGATTTTATTGAAAAATGTATTGTTCCTGTGGCGGCCATCTTGACTTTTAATAGGCTACCGGGTACAAGGATAACATTTAGCGATTATATAGTTCCAAATTTGTATTTTAAAGAGTAACAGAAATATTATTTTATATAAAGACCAAAGACAGAGAACAAGTATTGACCATTCTATTTCAAAAATACTATATTTCTGTTATAGTTATTTTAAACAATGGCGTCTATCTTTCATTTTAAATGGTTAATTGGTACAAGGAAGTCATGGAGTCATTATGCATGGTTCTAAATTTGAATGTTACAGTCCAAAAAGTATTATTTGACTCAAAGACCAATGATACAGGACCGGCATTAGCTATTGTATGGCAAAATGCAATATTTCTATGGTGGCCATCATGAAAATGGCGGTCATCAAAAATGTTTAAGTGGCTAACGGTTGCAGGGAAGCAATTGAGCAATTCCATAATTCCGAATTGAATTCTACATAGTCAAATAATATTCAACTTATTTGACACACAGACCATTGAAATAGATCAAGTCTTTGCAATTGTATGGCGAAGTACAATATTTCTGTTGATGCCATGGTGGCCAACTTGAACATGACTACCTTCTTGAGCGTTATGTAGCTTACGGGTACAAGGACGCAAATGAGTAATCACAATGTTCCAAATCTAATTTCTACATAGTCGGAAACGTACAATTAGACACAGAGATCATTGAAGTATGACAAATATATGCAATTTTATTGGAAAATGCAATATTTATGTGGCGGCCATCTTGAAAAATGGCAGCCATCTTGATTTTAAGTGGCTACCTGGTACAAAGAAGCTATTCAACAAATTCATCATTACAATCTTGAGTTTTACAAAAGTATTTTTGACAAAAAATCATTGATATTTGATAAGTATTTTGCGTTTTATTTCGAAATGCATATATATCTGTACAAAATGGCTGCCATCTTGAAGTTTCAAGTTGTTAAGGAAGCCGGTGAGTCACTCGGTTGCTCCAAAATTGAATTGTACATTGTCAAAAATATAATTTCAAAGAAAGATCATTGATATAGGACAAGTATTTGCAAATATATTACAAAACCTAGTATTTCTATGCAGGGCATCTTGAAAATGGCGGCCATCTTGGAATATTTAAGTGACTTAAGGGTAAAATGAAGCCGTAGAGCTATTTCATGGTCCTAAATTGAATTCTACATAGCCATAACGTATTTTGTGACACATAACCCATTGAAATAGACAAGGTTTCGCATATTTAGGGCAACAATCAATATTTCTGTATATACCTTGGCGGCCATCTTGGAAAATGGCGGCCATTTTGTTTTTTCAAGTGGCCAGCGGGTTTTTTCAAAAGAGCAATCCCCAAGGAGTATGTGTGCCAATTTTGGTGCTTGTTTCCGGAAGTGAAAGATTGTTTCAGTTATCTGCCCCGCTATTATAAGTGGTTTCTTTATTGTCAACTAAAAAGATGGAAATGCACTTTGGACAGTACAAAAGGTATATCATAAACACTTAATGCATATAAAAGACCGTTGCACTCCCATTTCAGTGAACAAAATGTCCAAAATGGCGACCAAGAGAGCCGCCACAAACAGAAATACAAGAAACTTACCTTACATATTTTTCTTATGTAGTTTGGCTATCAGTAAGGACAATGAAGTTTCACCCTTACTAAAAAAGACATGTTATTCACTCAATGTGGATAAAGACCGCTTAACCCTTGTACTCAGATTAAAATAATCAAGATGGCGTACGAAATGACTGCCGCAAATATGATATGTCAAAAAGATACTTACTATTATATATACAAATATTTTCTTATAATTTAAATAAAAGTAAAGATAGTCGCCTTCACACATTACAATAGGGGCTTATTATTCATTGTATGTGTATAAATATTTTGAATCGTCATACTGCTTTGACCCATACAAAGAGATACATGTTTTTGACTAAATGTTGATAAAGACCGTTTTTAAAACCTTTCTACTCCAAACAAAATATTCAACATGGCGTCCAAGATGCCACAAATATAAAACTTTAGGAGCACATGATTTCTTATGGTTTGATTAAAGTGATTGCAATTGACTTCTAAAAGAGTGAACGTATTATTCATTTTATGTGATTAAAATATATTTAATTCTTCTGAAAAAAATATTAAAGATGGCGTCCAAGACGGCCGCCATGCCGAAAATTATCACGAACATACAAACTTATTCAATTTTCGATGGTTTGACTGTAAGTACATATAATGTATTGACAATTAACTTTGCAAATTACGATAGAGGGAAAGGTATATTATTATTTTATGTGTGTCAAGACATTAATCCTCCTGCTGAAATTAATACAAAAGAAACATAGTATTCACTTTATGCGTCCAGTTTAATCCTTTTACTGGAGGCATATTATTTCAGATGGCATCTCATTTTTTCTCATGGTTTGACGACGAATTATGACAATGAATTTTAAATATGATAAGGAGACTTGTATACCGATGTATAATGTGGCTTAATGTGTATAAAAACTACATGCATTTAAACTCTCTACTGCGAACAGAAGATTCAATATGATCCCCGACATGGCCCCCACAAACCTACAATATCACAGTTTACTATTACAGTTGTTTTCTTACGGTATGATTCACACTGATGCAAATTAACTTTTAACATGACAAAAGGACCAGGTTAACGTACATTATAGAAATACCGTTTTATTGATCTACTGTCAACACAATTATTGTCTGTAAAATGCTTATAAGACAAGGTAAAGACAATGAGTTCATGGAAGGCGGTACCCTCTTTTCACACAAACTATCCAAAAGTTCAAATGGGTATCGCCTGACAGGAACGGCAAAAGTCAGATAGACCACGTTATCGTTATCAACAACAGCAGGGTTTCTTTTTAAGATACTCAAGGGATGTTGCAAGCAGACGTTTATTGATCATAACGTAGTAGTTGGCCGTCCATTTGAGACCGGGTGATATCAGTGAAGGCATTTTGATGTCTCCAAATTAATATACCCGACTGTTAAGGACAGCTACGATGTCGTGTTGAAAATCAGATTTAGTAGTTTTCATAAGGTCACAGTTACCACAATTGGCAACCTCAGAAAAGCCATATTTGAGACAGATGCTTCACCATGGCACACAAAAAGTACAAATGTTTAGTGGATATCTGCAGACACATGTAAGGCAAAAGTTGAGAGAAAACAATCAATCAATTTCTACATGCCAAGTGATACATATTACAAGAGGGACCTGTTACAATTGACACGTTCAACAATTTAGAAGGAAAGTCTCAAAATTCAGCTAGGAAAGCGAAACTTTTAATTGACATGCAGTACCGGTATATGCATATATCACTGCTGAAATTTAAAACATAATGGCCATCTACCAAACTACCAAGAAACTTTGATTGTACACAGGCATACTCCAAGACCTGTCAGTAAATGACGTTCTTGCTACAGATGAGGCAAGAGAACTCTAACGATGGGGAGAACAGTTCCAATGTATCCTTAAGTAACATGCCAAAATCACACATACCTGCAGAAATAACTAAGATGGATAAGGATCTTGACATTAACGTGGAACCTTACATCACATTACATATACCTATGAATAAGAAGTCCCCTGGAGAGAATAGGGTGTTTGTGACTTGCTGAAAGTTGAGTATATGGAAAAGACAGCTATTGTTACTTATTGGGACAGAGTGGATATACCAGATGACTGAAAGAAAGGAGTCATAATGAAACTTTCCAAGAAATGTGAATCGGGAAACTGCAACAACTGGAAAAGGCATTACACTTCTTTCTCTCACCAGCAATCTCTTCGATCATATCATTTTCAAAAACGTAACTGTGGCGTTTGACAACATATTGCATCGAACACAGATAGATTGTAGGAAAAAAAGATCATACATTGACAGAATTGCTTGCACACGTCTCAGAACAGTAATTAAAAAATAGTTGGTTGATATATTATGTAGAACGACATCGGACTACTATTCAGCAGATACAAGGACCCTCAACAAGACAGGGATAATGGTTCTAAGTATGACCGCCAAAATTATATGTCTGAACGTCAACTCAGATAAGACACATGTCCTGACGATCAATACCAACCACCCAAAGTTACATCGAATCATTACTGCTACTTATCATGCTCAGACCCGTTTGGTGATCAGCATTTTAGGCATCAACGCCAAACTGTAAAAATAAACAGGACATTATTTTGTATGTAATCGAGAAAAAACTCATTGTTTCCGAAACAAGACCTGCATTCTGAAGATCTTCTGACACAACACCATTTCGCATGAGAAACTACTTAATCAGACCATCATGCCACCAGTTCGAGAAATTCTAGTATTAATGTATTCGTCATGTATACCGCATGCAACAATTCGCTGCACAAAGTAACCATTTAGTGGCCACCAAGGGGAAGAGGGGATAAACTGTCCCAACAAAACCTAGAGGCAGACTGTAGGAAAACAGAACTCACGAAAAGAGAACTCAATCTACCAAAAGCCCCTAATGCATCAGCAGATATATCCAAATAACGATCCATTGAAACGGCCTCAAGTACCAGTCGACGCAGAGAAGATTGTATGAGTATTGGTGTCATTGATCTTGTCACTTCATATTGTAAAGTGATTTATGTATTATTGTATGGCATCAACCTGTAATACTGCACACTATTTGTTTTTATTAACGTCATTTATTACACTGGACTATTGTCAGTAAGCATCAAGAGCAATACCAGTAACTGTAAGACTGACAGACATTTGGTCTACCATTTTTGCATTTATACTAAAAATACAGATACATTGTTACTAATTTTGAACAAGTTTTAAAAGCGCTATCAATATCTGAAACATAAGATAAATTAATCAGAGGACATGTTTGTTTGCAATAGAATGATTGACATTTAGTGATTAAAAGGTTTATTTTGTAATGTTTAAAGTCTATTGTAAGCACTTTTAGTGAAACCATAAGAAAGCAATTGTTATACAAAGTGAGTATGTTGGTGATATTCTATATTTGTGCTTACCATTTAGGATGCCGTCTTTAACATTTTGTTTGAAGTAAAAGGGTTTAAATGGTCTTCGAACATATTAAAAGAGCATGTAATTTATGTGTATAAAGACCGTTCAACCCTTTAACTTCAAACAAAATGTTTTAAAGATGGCACCAAAAATGTTAGCACAAATATAAGATATCAACAACATACTTATTGTAATAGGGGTTTACCCCCCAAAGGTTACCCACGATTCCGCGAGAAAATAAAAACAGAACAGAACAGAACACACCAAGCTAAGCAATAAAATCCCGAGTGCTGTCTCGTTTGTACCACGTGACATACGATAGTTAAAATTTCGGCACACTCGATAACTACAATCGCAGCATTTCGGTCCTTTTCTATTTTATTTTTTTGTATGGAATTGTAATTTAAAACCCATCGTCGTTTATTCGTTTCCCGAAGGGAAACGAAATTGAACAGAGTTGTTTAAAAAATACTGGTTGAAAAAAAACGACACCAGAAAAGAAATACAAAATTTACGTAAAGATTCGGAAATGTTTCCGTAGGAGTCGTCTGCAAAATCACAGCTCGATTGACACTTGCATGACAGTCATCTAATTAACGAAATACAAGCTACAAGACTACAAGTCATGTAAATGATTTGTGGGACATCAGAAATAAGAGTGAGTAGATCTAGATCTTTTTGGAATTCGGTTTATTGTTCTTTTTCAGTCATGGTCGTCGATGAAGAGGCGGTTGTTTATTATTAATGCAAGAACATTACATATTACCGGACAGTATCCGGGTCCCGGACAACGCAGCAACAACCCATTTTTTTGTCCCATGTATCATTTTGTACCCACGACATGACATGTTTGTGCAATTTATTCTAAAATATGTATGACTAGGGCTCATTTTGACACAAATCCAAGTGACCATGGTGACCTTCAAATGTATTATGTAAACATTTTAGCACACCCAAATGTTCAGCGTCCAGGATCTCTGTAATTCTTGCATGCCTACAATATTGAGCTCTGCTAACATATGGCGGGTAGGCATCGGAAGTATTGGCTCAGACCCTTCACAGGTACCCATTTTAACCCCTGAGTAGAGACTTGGGGGGAGCAATAATGGACTAAGGAACCATTAAATACGGTAACCTGTAGATCTTTAAAAACAGGTGGCTGCTTAATACATAACAAAAGTAATTAATGCATAAAAGCCATTTCTTTCTTTGGGCGGTATCCGTAAAAGGACCCGTTCCAAATTGGAACAGGACCCGTTCCCAATTCCAGAAGGGACCTGGTAATATGGTAAAAATAGTATTTTCAGTGAAAAAAAGAGTATTTATGTTACTAGTGTTAGCATTGCCTGTTGATATGAACTGCATAATTGCTACTTGATAGGTTAGATCAATATAGGCCTACACATTTTATAAAATAAACTTCCCAATTACGTTTTGGCCATCATTTAATGACGTGTTTTTTCCCCAATTTGAAGTTAACGCAACAAGAAGAATTCCCAATCTGAGGGGTACCGGACCCGTTCTCAATTGGGTAAAACACAACCGCTGAAAGCTCCTTTTAAGATATATCTTTTAACATTACTGTTGTCCTGTGTTCATATGTGTGGTTATATGTGTGGTCCTGTCTATCTTTGGCTAAGGTAAAGCTGTTTATAAATTATAATTGAAATATATCTAATTTATATCTCAATGCAGATATATCCTGTCCTGTGTTAAGCTGCCATCTGTCATATAGGCTATACATCCTTACAAAGTTTAGTTGTCACTTGACAATACTTGCATCTGATATTATTCATTATTACGTGACTAAACATAGTCTGTCCTTTGGTGACTGCATTTATATGAATTGACTAGTCAATAAGAATCAGACAAAATATATTTAAAAAAAAAAAGATTTGTAGCGAGTGGGAATCGAACATGGAACCTTTGGCTTGCTAGTCAATCACTTTACCAACTGCCCTAACAAAGAAGACACTGAAGCTTATCAAACTTATCTTTATGTAAATTTTCTACTATAAGCACATGCCGAAAAGATCGTGTGCAAGTCATCAGCATTTCCGGAATTCGAGATGCAGGCCGCCCGCTGTCGAACCACCTTAACACTTTTACGATTGTTTAGTGTTTACTGCAGATTTTTCAAACATTTTTATTTACGGTGGTAGTAGTCAAGTAGTAACGTACTCATCTATGGTTCCAGGGGTGGTGAGATCTATCCCCCACCGTACAAGCGGCCTGACTACTGGATTTTTCTGAACCCTGATGATGTACAGGAATGTTCTTGAGCAAGATATGCACCGCGAATTGCTCCTCCCTAGTCTCTACTCAGGGGTTAACATTGGTACCTGTGATGGGTCTGAGCCAATACTTCAGATGCCTACCCGCCATATGTTAGCAGAGCTCAATATTGTAGGCATGCAATAATTACAGAGATCCTGGACGCTGAACATTTGGGTGTGCTAAAATGTTTACATAATACATTTGAAGGTCACCATGGTCACTTGGATTTGTGTCAAAATGAGCCCTAGTCATACATATTTTAGAATAAATTGCACAAACATGTCATGTCGTGGGTACAAAATGATACATGGGACAAAAAAAATGGGTTGTTGCTGCGTTGTCCGGGACCCGGATACTGTCCGGTAATATGTAATGTTCTTGCATTAATAATAAACAACCGCCTCTTCATCGACGACCATGACTGAAAAAGAACAATAAACCGAATTCCAAAAATGATCTAGATCTACTCACTCTTATTTCTGATGTCCCATACATCATTTACATGACTTGTAGTCTTGTAGCTTGTATTTCGTTAATTAGATGACTGTCATTCAAGTGTCAATCGAGCTGTGATTTTGCAGACGACTCCTACGGAAACATTTCCGAGTCTTTACGTAAAATTGTGTATTTCTTTTCTGTTTTCTTTTTTATTCAACCAGTATTTTTTAAACAACTCTGTTCAATTTCGTTTCCCTTCGGGAAACGAATAAACGACGATGGGTTTTAAATTACAATTCCATACAAAAAAATAAAATAGAAAAGGACCGAAATGCTGCGATCGTAGTTATCGAGTGTGCCATCTTTAATATTTTTTTCAGAAGAATTAAATATATTTTAATCACATAAAATGAATAATACGTTCACTCTTTTTGAAGTCAATTGCAATCACTTTAATCAAACCATAAGAAATCATGTGCTCCTAACGTTTTATATTTGTGGCATCTTGGACGCCATGTTGAATATTTTGTTTGGAGTAGAAAGGTTTTAAAAACGGTCTTTATCAACATTTAGTCAAAAACATGTATCTCTTTGTATGGGTCAAAGCAGTATGACGATTCAAAATATTTATACACATACAATGAATAATAAGCCCCTATTGTAATGTGTGAAGGCGACTATCTTTACTTTTATTTAAATTATAAGAAAATATTTGTATATATAATAGTAAGTATCTTTTTGACATATCATATTTGCGGCAGTCATTTCGTACGCCATCTTGATTATTTTAATCTGAGTACAAGGGTTAAGCGGTCTTTATCCACATTAAGTGAATAACATGTCTTTTTTAGTAAGGGTGAAACTTCATTGTCCTTACTGATAGCCAAACTACATAAGAAAAATATGTAAGGTAAGTTTCTTGTATTTCTGTTTGTGGCGGCCATCTTGGTCGCCATTTTGGACATTTTGTTCACTAAATGGGAGTGCAACGGTCTTTATATGCATTAAGTGTTTATGATATACCTTTTGTACTGTCCAAAGTGCATTTCCATCTTTTTAGTTGACAATAAAGAAACCACTTATAATTAGATATAGTCTTTTCGTGATAATTGTACATTTGTAGCTTCCATCTTGGACGCCATATTTGAACATTGTGTTCATAGTATAATATTTAGACAGACTTTATTCACATTTAGTTAACAGTATGACTCTATTTTAACGTTCAATGTGCAGTGCAATCACTTGTAGTAAATAATAAATACGAAAGACTCAAGCAGGAAACGCAACTCAAACAATACACCCACCTCTCAAGCAGAACACACACACAGTCATACTATAACAAACACACACGCACAATCCCATTCCTTCATCTACACACTAAAGAGAAAACAACACGCAATACAAACATAAAGAAAAGTGAACATAGGAGCCCGCCTTGGTACGGTCAGCAGCAATCAATAATTAATTATAAATTAATCATTAACTACCACTGGGGGTTAAACCTGGGTTTAGGGGCGCCCAACCTCACACTTATCTCCTATATTCACCTATAACGACGAACAGTGTACATAAAATATAAACTCTGTTCCACAACCTCACAATAAAAAAGACCGTCAGCACAGTAAGTAAATACATGTAAAACATTTAACAAAAATTCTATGACAAGATCATTAGTAACATGGGAAAGAATTAAACATTCAAGCCCGTGTTAAAAATAACCCACTATGGCAACGGTCAAATTGTACTCAAGCGACTAGTCTGTAGTTACGAGTAACTGCAAGACATGGAAGGGTCCAGGGTACGACAGAGAGGGAGAGAAAAAACAAAGCACGAAAATTCGACATAACTCTCCCGGTTTAGGACGGCTTTAGAGATACATCATCATGTAGTGCTAAGCCCTGTCTGTCGTCGCACAACCAAAGAGGAAAGCATAGTTATCAATTGTAGATTGATCGATAACCAAACGTAAAGTGTTCAGCAATATAGTTGGATCATAATCTTTTTTGAGGAACAATCTAATACGTTTCACAAATAGGTTTTGAAAATGTATATGTCCAAGAATCTTACGAAGTCTGTAAATCACATCACCATAAAACTCCGGATGTGAAATACCTTGCCGCAGAAAAGACTTTAAGTTACATTTATACTTGTTAATGAGAGGAAGATTTCTATAAAATAATTTAGAAAATGTTTTACGAAGTTTATGAAATCTGTACCCCTGTTTAAGAAGCTTTTCAGTAATAGTTTTATTACGAATGTGGAAGTCCTCAACAGAGGTACAGGCCCTAGCAAAGCGAATAAGTTGTGAAATATAAACCCCGTAAGATGTGGAACGGGGAACATCGCCATCTAGATGAGGATAATTTACAATACTAAAATCAAAATCATCTCGTTTATCGTAAATCTTAGAAGAAACAATTCCGTTATTGATAAAAAGATCCAAATCTAAAAATGATGCCGCCAAATTTGATTCGTTTGTTTTATTAAGGCGCAGTTATTTTGGGTCAATAAAAGGAAACAACGTATCAAAAAATGGGTTGTCTATATTAAAAATATCATCTAGATAGCGCGATGTATTATTAAAGGCTTCGATTATATCTGCCTGTGTATCAGGTTTTAAACTTAGCATAAAGTCCCTCTCATAACAGTACAGAAATAGGTATGCGACAAGGGGCGCACAGTTTGTACCCATAGGAATACCAATCACTTGGCGGTATATGGTACTCCCAAAACATAAATTAATATTATCCAGAAGAAATGATAGTGATTCACAAACATCGGTGCAAGTCCACATAGTGTAATGCTTAACCGTGTCATTTGTAAAAAATACACGATCAGTATTACACGCTAGAAATAGTTTTCTTTCTCTGGAAAAAGTATTTTCAATAAGTTGTATAAGTTGAGCTTTTATTAAATTATGAGGTAAGGTAGTATATAGTGTTGAAAAGTCATACGTACTTATATTGCAAGCTTGGTATTTTCTATGTTAAAGCTTCGCCAAAATTTCATTCGAGTTTTTGATAGACCAAAACAGATTAAGTCCAGAAGTTTCGTAAGTCTTGTCACAATACCTTTGAACATGTTCTTTGATTTTAATTAAAGACGATGTCTAAAGTTTGGAAAGCTTAGTAGTAGTACATGCCCTTGAATTAGCAATAAAACGAGACTTATATTGTGTTTTGTGGAGTTTTGGTATCCAGTACATTGTAGGAAGTTTATGACATGTAATGTTGACATCAGCTTTTAATTGTTCACATGTATCAAGATGATCAGATACTACATTACGCTCCGTTAAATTGGTAGATATATAGGAATTGATATTCACAAGTTCCTGGTTTAAAGTATCAACATAATGTAATCGTCATACAATTATCACGTTATTGGATGCTTTGTCTGCAGGAACGAGTACATACTTGGAATGAAAGTCTTGTATACCCTTCTTTAAGTGACGAATATTATATTTAGGTTTAGGTGGTAAAAGATGGTTATTGGATAAGTAGAACGAAATCCGGGTATCGATACTATCAAAATTTAATTCCTTCCATTATGAAAGAGCGTCATTTTCAGCATGTTCTCTTTGGCACCAGTTAGTACTATAATTATTCAAAGCTTCCGAAATATGATTGCGGCAAGAATCGAAATTAATTAAGGCAGGTAATCTAAATTTAGGTCCCTTACTCAAACGCTCTGATGCGTTTATCTTTAATAATATCAAAATTGCCTGTTATTATATGACCCACTGGAGCGTAACAGAATTTAGAAGAGGTACAGTCTCATGTATCTTGTGTGTTTTCTAGAATTTTAAGATCAGAAACAATTTTATTGTAGTTAAAAATTAACCTTCTTACAGATTTATTATACTTATAGCAAATAATAGGTGGTTCAAGATTTTTTAAATAATTTGGAATAGCATTCATCACATTTTTGTTTCGGAGAATACTTTGTAAATCTATGAAATCAATACCTTTATTTATAAAAGGGACCTTAATGAAATATCTTTTGTAATCGTTTAAAGAATCAATATGAGGTCTGAGAACATGCTGAGTATAACTTTGTATTAAACATGCAGTATAATACAGAGGATCTGTGCGTAAAATTATTCCATCAGCCTTGTCGTCAATATCTTTTAAAGACGACAAAGACAACGAAGAAAGCCGATAAAACATTTTATGTTTACCAGAATGTTACAGCAGATTATGCAAATCTGTAATAGAAATCGACTGACGTGATTTACGTTTAATATTTCCATTTATACGAATACCATGTAAAATAAAGAGAGAAACGATCATCAAAACATACGAACACGGGGGGTTAAAAAAGATTGATATCGACACGTTAATATTGTCTCTGAAAGCAAGCTGGATAAGTAGAATATTTGATAAAAACAATAGAGGCAAATGGAAACAGATATACATATTAACAAGCTGAACAAATATGGAGGGCAATTAATTTTAGAAAGTAACCTAGCTAGATATTAATATTAATATTAATAAAATATTCAAAGATAATACCTTTCTTCAACATATACTGTCATCAGGTAATACTTTTTAAAACTCACCCCCCCCCCCCCCCCCCCCCCAATCAAGTATCAAACGAAATTATATGGAACAACAAAAATATAAAAGTCAATTCAAATACACAATGTACTGTATTCTACAAACATGGTACGACAGAGGCATAACATACTTTAACCAATTATACGATTTTCGAGGCAAAACTTTCTTTACATTTAACGCACGTAAACACTTATATGACATTCCTGAAAATGGTTAATTAAAATATAATCAACTGGTATCGTGTATACCTAAAGCATGGAAAGGTGCAATCAAACATGATACCATGTTCCTAGGCAACGCAGATAATCTCTTTAATCAATATCTTAACACCAAAAAAACCAGTAAAATTTCTATATAACTATAACAAGAAAATCAGACCAACAAATGAAATAAACGCACAACAAAAATGGCAAAAGAAGAAAATCTTGATTGGAAAATTATATACCTAATAGGTATTAAAAGCTCAATAGATGTTAAGCTAAGAAACTTTCAATATAAGTACCTTATGATCATCGGAACAAATACTATTTTAATCAAATTTAATTTGGTGTTAACCAGGGTTGGGGAAACGGAAAACTAATTCAGTCCACAGTGCCGGTTCATTTATTTGTAAGACATATACAAAGAAGACAGCCTGAAAAGGTTAAAACCAAGTCTTAACATACAATTACAGTTGTTGCCATTAAGTATAAATTTGACGCGTACAAATACAAGTTTCCGTAAGCATTAAATAAATATATATAGTTCGTAAAACATTCAATTGCTAAATATAAATCTTACCAGGCAATGGTGATAACTACTCTAAATGTTTGTAGTAATAAAGTATTTAGACAACTTATAGTCGATCGATCTACATCGATCGACGTCTAGTGCACGAGTGGCGGTGAATGTTAAGGATTTAGAGCCGTGCGGGACAGGGCTATTATTAGTAACAAACAGGTGATTTCACTCATTCAGAACTGGTTTTACGACTCTCACACAACCAATGGGAAGGATGAACGTAGTTGTTATTTATGGGTGGATGGGTATGTAAATGAACTGATGACGACAAAAGGTCAGTTGTGACAAGCATAAACATAAATGACCTGGCTGACATACTCCCCCTCTTGGAATAAAAGACTCCTGGCTTTTCCAGTAAGTGAAAGTCAAATCAACCGTGACAATAACATAGTTGTCAATTTAAACTATAAAATAAGCTTGCAATTGCCACCAAGTACATAAGATATGAAGAATGAAATAATGTATGAGTTATGCTGTAAACAACCACTTCATGATAACGACCAAACATACTAAAACACCTGTTTAACTGAATGAATTATGAACCGGACTGATTTAAGTGAAATACATGTTAATTAATTGTTTACTTCTACTTATCAAACCACAAACATTATCTATGAGAATACAATGCTCCAAGTATACTTGCAATACATGTACTAGGGTTTCTATCATCACTGATACATATGCATTTCAATGCTTAATGTCTCTCTATAACGTACGTCTCTACTATATATATTTTGATATCCACCGATATCATTAGATATCAGTTTCTGTTAAGTACATTGTTGAAAGCTACCTTTTTAGGTATACAATGTTTAATGTTTGGGTTAAACACAGACTATACATAAAAATACACTCACTTTGAAAGTAAGAAACACACAACTGGGCTGTATATCTGAATGATATCCGAAATATGGACACTTATATCAATCCTAAACAAAATATGGAAAACTATGCTGTAGGATTGGCGAAACCCATTCACCATACCTGTCAGGTGGACGTGTTGACCTGACAGGACGCCTAGACACCCGTGGAGAAGGTGTAAACAGAGTCTGCGGAGGAGTAATCGTAGGCTGAGACATCTGCAGAGGAGTAATCGGAGGCTGAGACATCTGCAGAGGAGTAATCGGAGGCTGAGACATCTGCAGAGGAGTAATCGGAGGCTGAGACATCTGCAGAGGAGTAATCGGAGTCTGAGGCTGATATGCCTCTGAGGTAGGGCCATTCACCAGAGGAGAGTAAATCTGAGAGACCCCCTGAGCATAGGGAAAAGTACTTTCCGCTATGGAAAACTCACTAACGGCTGGGGTTACTGGGATACAAGTCTGTACCTTCTGACGAGTAATCCTTCTCTGCGGTATTACATACCTCGGAACTGAGGTTGTTGACCCGGTGCTGGAAGAAGACTCGTCAGAAGAGGAATCAGACTCTGACACAGGTTTCACCTTACGTGTTGGAACCTTTCTGGAAAGAACTCTGCTAGATTTTCTCAACTCAGCCAAGGTGTCTACAGATGGCAGGGTATTAAATAGAAGTAACATATTTCTATGTAGCCTTCGGTGAGGACCTTGACCACTTTCCCTCTGGACATCATAGACTGGCAGGGTTGGATCAGGAATGGAGAGAATTTTGTAGACGTCCTGTTCCCACTTGTCTGCGAGTTTATGTTTACCCTGATGTCCTACAAGTCTAACAAGGACTCGGTCACCTACTTCAAGCTTGGAGGCAGAGACCCTGCGGTCATAGAGCCGCTTACTCTGGGCTGCAATCTTACTGGCTTCTTCTGCTGCTTTTTGGTAGGCAAACTGTAGGCGTTG
Organism: Gari tellinella; assembly: GCA_922989275.2. Lineage (NCBI taxonomy): Eukaryota > Metazoa > Mollusca > Bivalvia > Cardiida > Psammobiidae > Gari > Gari tellinella. The sequence goes on from OV277858.1 coordinate 1,472,929, forward strand.
GCGCAGTTTACTGGCATACGATTGCCTGTCCAGATCACCTTCTTTCGACCCAGTGCCAAAAAGAATGTCAATGGCTATTTTGGGGTGCCAACCAAACATTAAGTAGTGGGGAGAGAAACCTGTTGCCTCGCTTCTAGTGGCATTGTAAGCTTGTACCAATGGTCCTACATAAGACTTCCAATCAGCCTTTTGTTCAGTGTTCAATGTGCCGAGCATCTTAAGGAGAGTCTGGTTGAACATTTCACAAGAGCCATTACCCATGGGGTGGTACGGCGTGGTCCGACTCTTCATGGTTCCAGCTATCTTGCAGAGCTCCTTAATATCATTGCTTTCAAAGTTTCGGCCTTGATCACTGTGCAGACGCTCTGGGAAGGAGTAAAACTTGATGAAATGCTCATACAAGGCTTTGGCAGTGGTTTGTGCAGTTTGGTTTCTGCAGGGTATTGCTTGCGCATACCTGGTAAAATGGTCCGTTATAACAAGGATATGTTCGAATCCCCCCTTGGACATTTCTAGAGAGAGAAAATCCATGCAAACAAGTTCCATGGGTCTAGTCGTCGCAATTGGAACCATGTCCGCCAACTGAATAGGAGACTTACGCCTTAAACACCTAGCACAGTGCTGAACTCTACTGTTTACGTCTAGCTCTAGACCAGGCTAATAAAATCTCTGACGGGCTAACCAATTGGACTTCTCCTTACCAGGATGACCAACATCATCATGTATGCCTTTCAAAGCCAGGTTCTGAAATGCAACAGGAACAACAAGCTGCTCCAATTTGTGCCCATTCTGCACCGTGGTTCTGTACAAAACGTCATCTCTCAATGAAAAATGATCCCATTGTCTAAGATATTTCCTAACACATTGAGATTCCTGCTGGAGCCTTCTCCCTCTGGGGTGAAAACCACGACGCAGAAGATCCAAAACTCTTGACAACACTGGATCCCTAGATTGTTCGACAGACCAATCAAGACCAAGATTGGGCAATTGATCACATTCTTCCCTGGCCACAGGAAGAAGATTACCAGTTGCAACACTGTCAGCAAGAGATATATCTGCTGAAACAGCCTGACAAATGGCCTCAACAGTTTCTGGAACAATAGGACGACGTGACAAAACATCTGCATCTGTATTTAGTTTACCAGCCCAGTAAGACAAACTGAAGTTGTAATTTGACAATGCTGCCACCCAGCGATGACCTGTAGCATCCAGCTTGGCTGTGGTTAGTACATAAGTGAGAGGATTATTATCGGTCACAACAGTGAAAGTAGATCCACAAAGATAATCATGGAATTTCTCCGTGACCGCCCACTTAAGAGCCAAAAACTCCAACTTATGTGCAGGATACTTTTTCTCACTTGGTTTGAGTCCACGGCTTGCATACGCAATAACCCTTTCAGCACCATCCTGAGTTTGGTACAAAACAGCCCCTAAACCAGAACCACTACTGTCTGTATGCAAAGAAAACGGCAAAGAATAGTCAGCGAAAGCTAGAACAGGAGCAGATGTCAGCTTGCCTATAAGAGTATCAAAAGCCGACTGCTCAGCAGAGCCCCACTTCCAGATAGAAGACATCTTTCGCTTCTTCCTTGTGCTTTTTCCATTTGTGCAATGACCCTTAAGCAAATTGTTTAAAGGCTCAACGATGCTTCCGTAATGAGAAATAAACTTCCTATAGTACCCCGCAAAACCTAAAAACTGGCGCAACTCCTTAACATTTCTGGGCACAGGCCACGTTTTTATGGCTGAAACCTTCTCGGGATCTGTATGAATGCCTTCTTTGGAAATCACATGACCCAGATATGTAATTGAGCTCATAAGAAGCTCACATTTAGAAGCCTTAAGCTTTAAACCATGTTCCTCTAGCTTAGAAAATACATTTTCAAGTCTAACCAAGTGCTCATCAAAGTTCTTAGAAAATATCAAGATATCGTCAAGAAAAACAAGACACTCTTTGAGATGCAGATCGCCCATTGATCGCTCAATCAACCTTTGGAAACAGCTCGGTGCGTTGGTAAGCCCAAAGCCCATTCGATTCCATTCCCAGAATCCTAGATTCCCTACACTGAAAGAAAGCAATGTTCCCCGTTCTACATCTTACGGGGTTTATATTTCACAACTTATTCGTTTTGCTAGGGCTTGTACCTCTGTTGAGGACTTCCACATTCGTAATAAAACTATTACTGAAAAGCTTCTTAAACAGGGGTACAGATTTCATTAACTTCGTAAAACATTTTCTAAATTCTTTTATAGAAATCTTCCTCTCATTAGCAAGTATAAATGTAACTTAAAGTCTTTTCTGCGGCAAGGTATTTCACATCCGGAGTTTTATGGTGATGTGATTTACAGACTTCGTAAGATTCTTGGACATATGCATTTTCAAAACCTATTTGTGAAACGTATTAGATTTTTCCTCAAAAAAGAGTATGATCCAACTATATTGCTGCGCACTTCACGTTTGGTTATCGATCAATCTACAATTGATAACTATGCTTTCCTCTTTGGTTGTGCGACGACAGACAGGGCTTAGCACTACATGATGATGTATCTCTAAAGCCGTCCTTAACCGGGGGAGTTATGTCGGATTTTCGTGCTTTGGTTTTTTTCTCCCTCTCTGTCGTACCTTAAACCCTCCCATGTCTTAAAGTTACTCGTGACTACAGACTCTTCGCTTGAGTACAATTTGACCGTTGCCATAGTGGGTTATTTTTAACACGGGCTTGAATGTTTAATTCTTTCCCGTGTTACTAATAATCCTGTCAGAGAATTTTGTTAGATGTTTTACATGTATTTACTTACTGTGCTGGCGGTCTTTTTGATTGTAAGGTTGTGGAACAGGGTTTATATTTTATGTACACTGTTCGTCGTTATAGGTGAATATAGGAGATAAGTGTGAGGTTGGGCGCCCCTAAACCCAGGTTTAACCCCCCAGTGGTTGTTGATAGTTAATTAATTTATAATTGATGGTTGATTGCTACTGACCGTACCAAGGCGGGCTTCTATGTTCACTTAGCTTTATGTTTGTCTTGCGTGTTGTTTTCTATTTAGTGTGTAGATGAAGGAATGGTATTGCGTGTGTGTGTGTGTGTGGTTGTGTGTGTGTGTGTGTGTGTTTGTTATGGTATGGCTGTGTGTGTGTTCTGCTTTAGAGATGGGTGTATTGTTTGTGTTGCGTTTCCTGCTTGAGTCTTCTTTCGTATTTATTAGGCTTGTCCTCCTCCTCTACCTCTACATTCCAATAACCGGAACGAAGATCCAGCTTACTATAGAGTGCTGAGCCAACTAAAGAATATGTGATGTCGTCAAACCTTGGAAGCATATACGCATCCTTCCTGGTTTTAGAATTCAGAACGCGCCAGTCAATGCAGAAGCGTAAAGTCCCATCTTTTTTCCGAATAAGAACTACATTGCTTGACCATGGACTCTCAGATTCCCTAATAACTCCAGCATTAAGCATTTCTTTGAGATGCTGACGAACCTCAGCGTACATTCCAGGTGGGATCTTGCGATAAGGCATCTTAAATGGCTTTGAATCCTCAAGTATAATCTTGTGTTTCAACAAAGAAGTGCAACCAATATCAGTTGGACCTGTAGACAAGATATGCTTAAACCTGCCGAAAACCTGTTGCAATCTCAGTGACTGCTCAGCTGTTAACCCTTTTTCATTAACCTTAATTCCAAGACCATCAATTAAACCAGAAGGTAAAGATGAACTACTACCATTACTTTCAGACATGCTTTCCGACATTCCCGAATCACACAGATTGTCAACCACAGTGACCTCTGACAACTGACAGATAGACGTTTTTGGAGAAAAAGTGAGGGGCTTGGCTGTCAAATTGCTCACTTTTACTGAAATCTTTGAGCAAGAACCAGACTGTTTTAGATTCACTACCCTGGGACATACAATGTAACCTGGGTTACCTTCAAGAGGAGTTTCAGTGATCACTTGCTGAACATCATCACTAATATTACGAGCTATGCAGTTGATGGTAACTGTAGCATACGGCGGAATAACCTCACCATGGCTGCTAGTGACTTTTGCCTGATATACGTCACACTGTAAACTATCGATTGCCAAATTCCAACCTTCAGACAGTGCACCACTACAAGAAGAATCCCTTACTAGGCGTATAACATTCGTGCCAATGATTACAGGACAATCTGCTGAAAACTTTGTATCGGAAGTGACCAATAAAGGAACATCCAAAGATAAAGAACACTGAGGGATTCTAACTCCACATTCAATGTAACCAATGTACTCAAGAGCAGAACCATTCGCTGTAGAAAGCGAAACTAATTTATCCAAAGGCAAAATGTCAGGGGTTGGACACATAGACCTATATGCAGATTCAGATAAAGTGGAAACCATCGCACCTGTATCAACTAGAGCAAGAAAACTCTGGTCGTTCAAAAGAACTTCAGCTGTATTGGGATTACCAATAAGTCCATCAAAAAGGCCAGTATTCTCTTCACCAACCTCTGTTTGGCTCAAAACAGAGGCGGTTAAGCATTTGGGGTCGAGTTTGAATTCTGGTGACCTCCGGCTCCATTCTGGTTACCTCCGGTTCCATTCTGGTTACCTCTGGCTCCACGATCTCTACCAAAACCCCTATACGCGTTTGATCCAAAACTATTGCTAGTATTAGCAGGTGACCGAACTGAATCAAGGGAGTCTAACCTGTTCAAAATTTTCTCAAGTTTGGAATCTAACTTACCCTCCAACCTATTTTCTATGCCTGCAATCTCCTGCTTCAGGGTCGACTCAATCTGAGTAACTCTAACTTCCAAATTATCATTAGAAAGAATGGCATTGTTTGTCACCTTAGATTTGGAAGGTGGAACCTGAGTTGTAGAGGACAAATTTGTATTTGCATGTATCAAAATCTCTTTTTCCACTTGCCTGATCTCTCTCAATAACACATCAAAGTTAACAATGGTGTCATACTTATGTCGTGTTTGGGCCTTTAACTTTTCCGAAATAAGGGAAGTCCAGAACTTATGTCTTAGCAAATCATTCTTTGCTACCTTGGCCAAGTGACCACTGTCGACAGCCGTTTGTAACAACGTTTCCAAACGGCAACCAAAAGCAGTCACAGACTCCTCAGACTTTTGATTAGCATTAAAGAACTCCTGCATTATCATACCCCTTGTTGACACGTCACCAAACATAGCATCTAATTTGCTTAGTATGTCTTCAACCGAAGACGTCGTACCAAGAGGTATCATCATTTTTCGGGCAGTACCTTTCAAAGACCTTCTTATCGCCTGTAACAGTGCATTTTCATTACAATCTGAATCACCTACTAGACATTTAACCTCAAAGCTCCACTCATTATATAAACATTCCCCTTTGGGCAAAGGTTAATCCCCAGAAAATACAGGCAATTTAGGAATATACTGCGATACAGTCATCATTGTCTTATTCAAAGTATCAGTAGCAGGCAACTCACTGGAGCTAGGAATGGGAAAAATACTTTTCTTACCAGAAGCAGGCAACTCACTGGAGCTAGGAATGGGAAAAATACTTTTCTTACCAGAATCAGCGGGTGGGACACCATGAACAGGAGGGGAAAGAACACCCTTATCTGAAAGAGCGGGTGGGTCACCCGTTTTAGGAGTTGAGAATACAGCTTTCTTTAAAAAATCAAACACTTTCTCAGAACCTGTCTTAGGGGAAAAGAGAATATTCTCAGGTTATTTCTCCTTTGCCGCCATCTTTCTTTCAAATAATTGCAATGAATGATGAAAATAAATGAAATGATAGGAGTGATGGACAAACACACTGTTAGTATTCCTTGCTCACTGCTAGATTATATGTTAAAGTGCACAGTGAGGAGAATCTTAACCATCTAGATCTACATTTCAAACTAGCATTTATAACTACATAGGAAATAATCAATATCTCATATGAAAACAACCTGCGTTTGAAAATATAAAGTTTACTTAAAGAAATGTTATCAGATATGCTTTGTCAAGTACACAGTACAAAGAAAACAATTGAAAAACGGTCAAATATAATCAGCAAATTAAATCACATGAATGTGCGGATGCATGTGTTCACCCACCTTCATCCTGATTTAAGATTCAGCATCAAAACAACAACAACAACAAAAAACAAAATGGCGGACACACAGACGGACACACGGCGAAGACAAATTCCTTAAGTGTCACATGAATAACAATTAAGGCATTATGAAAATCTACAGTAAACAACTAATTCTAGTATTTCTACTATATACGTGTCATGCCATATATCAATGAAACTAACATTTCAAAAAGTCAAACAACTATCACATGCAAACAGCAAATCATACAAGGAACGTACCGATGCTCAATTATCAAGCTGGACAGCTGATACAATAAAAAAAAAAACATTTCACTTTCGTACAAACGTGTGCTTGGGCAAAAGTAAAAGCTTTTACTCTACACGTAAATGCCAAATATATTTCTTTTTTCAACATCAAAGCGATAAGCGCTGTAAAAAAATGCCGAAAATATCGTAAAGAAGGGAACTCTGTTTTACCTTTACAAGGTGAAGGTCACACGCTGGGAACCAGACGTTTCCGGAAACGAAAACGAGGCTTCCAAAATATCACCAATAACTGCATTTACAATAAAATTGAGCATAGGTACTTACCTTTCAGATGTTAAAACTCACTTCCAATAACACTATTGAACACTAGCTAACACTCACAAAGTGTAAAACTAAGATACGCTGGTCCTTGTCCAGTAGCACACACACGCGCGGAGAGGAAGTCACTTCCAGCGATGTTATGACGTATCCGGTGCTGACACCTGGGAATTAAGTCTGAGCTCACTTGGGCGGCGTCTAACTTACTGACTCGCACCAGAAAAAAAACACTTTCTTCACATTCGAAGACTTTAATAATTACTGATACACACGCGTTTACATTTGACGCGCGATAGTAGTGTGGCCACACAAAATTCCAGCGTTGACAAGCTGACAACGCCCAGTTTCACTTCTCTCCTTCGACCGTCAGGGGAAGGCAAAGCCACGCCCAGCTGTCAATCATGTCTAAATGCCGAGATCGCCAATGTTAACCAGGGTTGGGGAAACGGAAAACTAATTCAGTCCACAGTGCCGGTTCATTTATTTGTAAGACATATACAAAGAAGACAGCCTGAAAAGGTTAAAACCAAGTCTTAACATACAATTACAGTTGTTGTCATTAAGTATAAATTTGACACGTACAAAGACAAGTTTCCGTAAGCATTAAATAGATATGATTGAGTCTCCAGCAAAACCTGCTATATTGACAAAATTTTCGATTTTCCGATTTTTGCTGTTTGTTCAAGAATAGGGTTTTAGAAATACAGAACAAACAGAATTTTGGTGATATCTCAATTTTAATGAAATTACAGCTAATTTTAGTATCTGCCCTAGCAATGAAACATTGTCACGCGAGTGCTTAATTTGACTTTTAAAAAGCGGTCCAGAAACAGTATTTTAAGAACCAACAAGGCCTACAGTATGCATCTTTCCTTCCAATTAAGACATAAGCTTCTGTTGAATAAACATATAAAACTTATTTGGAATGAATTATGGAGAAAAGAAAAGTCTGTTACAGTTCAGTTACCATAGTAACGCAATCCTAAAAAGGACACAAATCTCAGTTTCTGTATGTATTTTGAGGACACTTAACGTCCTGATTGACATGGCGAACACATAGCCTCACAATATTAAAAAGGTACTTCTGGCGAGCGGTAGATATTCCTGCAGACTGTAGCACGTGCGGCAGACGCTCGTGGGGGAAATCGACGTCACGTGACCTCAGAATATCATATCTTCTCTCATCAACGTCATCACTCTCTTTCACAAGAACGACGTCAGACTGGTCCTGTTGAAGCGGAAATACTGATATTTCCTGAAAGTAAAATAGACAAATGTTTTATTAGATCTATATAATTTGCCTCAGAATGTTTGTTCACCCTTTCTTCAATAAAGATTTACTCAAGGTTCCACCTAATTACATGTAACTGAATTTCACTTACATGCATGTAGCCCTGTAGTATATATCTAGTATAATAATAAGCCAACATTTACTGATCCCTATTAAACATCTCCTATAGGAACATACTTTCTCATCTGAGAATTTTCTTTTTGCAAAAGCGTCAAAAGATTGATATGTGGAAAAAATGCTAAACTAACGTTATCAATAATTTGAATATTTAAATTTATAAGGCTCGATCAAAAGCATCTTAATAAAGAAGTGTCTAATGTATATGGTATTGTGCTGGTGTTGCTCTTGCTTTATTTATAGAAATAAACATACAGTATAAGTAAACTATTCATAAAACAGACAGGGGCTTGGCAGACGATACGCAATCACGCACGTGCGTAACATCAATAGGTAAAAAGAAATATCAAACATGGCCAAAAAGTGACATTAAATTTTAAAACATGTAGCGTGAGGATTGGGTGGGTGGGGGTGTTTAGACCTTAATGTCTTAAGTCTAAATCACTCTAAACACGCTTCAGAGCTCAACATTTCAGTTCTAATTCGTGGGAGGTTTCCGGATCCCCCCCCCCCCTCCCGAAACCAACATTCATCAATTTCAAGTTTCAGAAACTCAAAAAGTTAGTAACTACAAAGTCGGCAGCCTAAAGCCTATGGTGCTACATGTACCTCTTGTACGCCTAAAATTAAAATAGTTTTATATATACAACGGAGCTTTGATCAAAATTGATCGTATTCAAAGCCCTAAACCCCTAAAATCACACTTCAGGGCTCACAATTTCAGTTCTAATTTCCATTTTTTTCTCGGGATACATGCACGTCCCCCGGACTCCAACCAACGTTTGTCGATTTCAAGTAGATCTATTAGAAACTTAAAAACTCAGTAGATCTAATGCAAAGTCGACATCTTACATGTAATATATATGGTGCTACACATGTACGTGCACCTCTCATGCGTTGAAACCTCAGATACTTTTAGCTGAGCTAACTTTAAGTTAGTCACAAAAATCTTTTTTATGTCTTATATAAGGGAGCTTACATAGATCTCTCTCAATCAATACATTTTAATCTGGAATAGAATCTAAATAGGTCCTGACCTGATGTTTGACGTCAAGCTCACGATCATCAGTCTGAGTCTAGACGTCTAAAAGCGCCCAGGTCAGTTTCTTCTTGAGATCCAAATGGTGTGGCCGTGTACGTTCTATCAAACAGCAGACTCTCTAAATCCTAAAAAGAAGATTAATGAATATAAAAAATAATACTAATCATGTTACGATGTAAATTCACTTTATTCATACAGTGGGGAAGACGCTATTTTTGCGATGAACGCTATTATTTCCCTTGCAAGCCGTTTGGTCCCAGATCAGACGCCCGGTAACCCGGCGTCTCACAAGGCTTCACACTTTTTGCCCCTCAGATTAAAATAGATAGAACTAGATGTACATATGTTCCCCAGAACACGTGGGTCACCTGCCAACAAGCATCAGTACAACATTGTCTTTCCATAAAAGAAATTTAATTTCAAAATATTCAGTAAAACAGCAGAGAGCATGAAAAGAAAATGTTGAAAAGAGGAATAAATCTCACAATATTGAAACAAGGGTTATGGCCCTTCAAGGCCTTGTGCAATTCTCTTTCACTTGTCAAGCTCTTTCCATAAATGAAGTTTCATCTTCAAAGCTTCAGTAGAACATTCAGAACAGGAGTTATGAGGCGTGACACAAAAAGCGTGACGGACAGACAGAGATGAGACTAAAATGTCATGAACTTTGACAGCTTGATGGAAATTCTTATTGAGCTGAGAAAACACAAACAATAAGCAATGTATGCTAGGGTAACTATGTAGATTCTACATGTAGGCCTACAACGTTATTATTTACGAATCAAAACATTGAAATGTCGTTAGCTAAAAATGGCGCGGTCACGAATGACCTCATATTGATAGAGATCTAAACTAGATCTTATCCAGCGAAAAGATGAGAGAAAACATAGTTATATTGCTATAAATAATTGAAGATACGTACCTCGATATCTTTATCCATCGCTAACAGAGAATCTGGAACTTCTTGATCACGAAAGGTTAAAATTTACTTTGTTTTTAAACACATATGTCATGTGTAAGTTTTGATCATGATGTAAAATTCTGACGTCATGTTTAATCGGGAATTCCCAACGTCATAACCGATGTCATTATAGCAGGTTTTCCTGGAGAACGGCTCATATATATAGTTCGTAAAACATTCAATTGCTAAATATAAATCTTACCAGGCAATGGTGATAACTACTCCAAATGTTTGTAGTAATAAAGTATTTAGAAAACTTATAGTCGATCGATCTACATCGATCGACGTCTAGTGCACGAGTGGCGGTGAATGTTAAGGATTTAGAGCCGTGCGGGACAGGGCTATTATTAGCAACAAACAGGTGCTTTTACTCATTCAGAACTGGTTTTACGACTCTCACACAACCAATGGGAAGGATGAACGTAGTTGTTATTTATGGGTGGATGGGTATGTAAAGGAACTGATGACGACAAAAGGTCAGTTGTGACAAGCATAAACATAAATGACCTGGCTGACATGGTATCTACAAATGTATGTGAGTTTTGTAGTATGCACATCGAAACGCCAGAAAATTTATTTTGGGAATGCTACCACACCCAGACTTTTTGGACAGATTTAAACAGCTATTTAAGAACAATTCTCTCTAACCATCAACCAGGTTATATAGGGGGATCGGCACGCATAGTCACCGATTTGCATAAAACTTACACAATATGTACCTCTCTACATGAAATGAAAACAAAACACCTCGACATTTTTAAATCCGGTATCCGGTTGCCATGGCAACGCGGAAACAAGATTTTGGCCCAAAAACAGTGTTTTTGGTGAGTAAAATATGACAAATTCACAGACTTTTTCAGAGAAAACTGTACATATTTCAGATAAAATGATCTTACAAACTTACTATAACAATTTTATAATCTTGGTAATAGTATTGGAAGAAATTCCATGTTTCCATGCATCTCAATATTGTATCATTTTTATTGTGAATGTAGTTATTTGTCTTTCTCGCTTTGTAGGTACTTTTATATAATTTCATGTGAAGCGCTTTTGAACGCACACCTCCTGTGTGAAAAGAGCGCTATATAAATCGGGTATAATAATAATAATAATAAAATGACATTTGTATGTTGAAGTATGACACATTGACCATTAAATAACATTGTAGGATTCAACTCAACATTACACCCGATTGGTATGCAAGTGCGAGCTAAAGGGGCTAATATGCTGAAAGTAATAAATCATGATTTTGGCATATTTTAAGGACTGGTAGAATAGCTATGCATCCATGCTGGACTTGAATATGATCACTAATAACAAGTAGCTCATGTGTTGTTTACTTTCTGGGAAGAACACCTTTGGGATTCAGGTTGCTAAGGGGGTAACCATGGCAACGAAATTATCAACTTTTTAATGTTGTAACTTCCTATGTAACTGAGCAGGATTGCTTAAAAGGTACCAAGACCACTCTTAAATTGCTATAACCATATATGTTAGTGTTATAAAATGAAAGTAAAAGACAAAACAAGCAGATATTAGTTGGTTACTATGGTAACGCCTGCCCAAAGAACGTTATTTACTGAAAATATGTGTCAAATTCAATACTTTTGGAACGCAAACTACAGCAAACTATCCAAACATTTCACACTTACTTAAAATAGTTTCTTTATCGGGTTTTCAAGTTAGTATTGTCTCATACACATTCATTGTTAAGATGAAAACGGCCTTTGGTTGCCTTAGTAGCCGTTCTACGCAGTTGCTTAATAAGAGCATTGTATTGAAAATGTGAGTAAACTTCAAGCTTTTTTAAGGAAAAATACAGAAACATATCCAAACCATGGTACTGTACTTTCATCATCAGATTAGGTAGTTACCAGTGTTGTATAATTTTCACTTTAAACATGAAAATGACATTTGGTAACCATAGCAACCACTCACAATATATGCTAATAACAGCTTTGTATCGAAAATATGTGTCGATTTTCAGGGTTTTTAGGTTAAGTACAGCAACTTAACATAACAATGGTACTTTATTGTCATTTTTATGTTTGTAAGTTAAATTTGTCATATAATATTCACTTTTGACAGAAAAATAACAATTGGTTACCATAGCAACAACTCACAACATTATGCTATATATGAGCATTATATTGAAATTACGAGTCAATTTCAAGTTTTTGTTAATGCAATATACCGTAATCTGATAGAACTATTGTACTTTTAGTTCATTATACAAATAAACAAGTTAATTTTGTCATATAAATATTCACTTAAAACGAAAAAAACATTTAGTTACCTTAGCAATCATTCACAAATTATGCTAAGTAAAGCATTATATTTAAAATGTAGTATAACTTGAGCGTTCTTGAAGGCAAAGTACAGGAACCTTTTGGAACCTTTGTACTTTAGTTTTATTATAAGGTTTGAAAGTAAATATTGTCATATAACTGCTCATGTTTGTACACTAAAAATGAATTTTGTTACCATAGCAACCACTCATAATTAATGTTTTATCGGAGCAAAATATTGAATATGTGTGTCAAATTTGAGCTTTTATAGGCAAAGTACAGAAACTTATTACAACTATTGTACTTTAAGTTCATGATCAGGTTTGCAAATCAATATTTTCATACAAATACTCTCTTTTTGCTTGCAAATAACATTTGATTACATTAGCAACCGCACATAATTTATGCTCAAAAGAGCATTATATTGAATATATGTGTCAAATTCGAGCCTTTTTAAGTAAATTACAGCAACCATTGTACTGAAAGTTCATTATCACGTTTGAAAGTTACCATTGACATACAGATATAAACTTTTATAATGAAATTATTTGTTACCATAGCAACCACTTACAATTTATGCTAGATAAGAGCATTATATTGATTATATATGTATCAAATTCGACCTTTTTAGGTAAAGTACAGCAACTTACTACAACCATTGCTTTTGAAGCACATTATCAGGTTTGCAAGAAAACATTTTAATACAATTATTCCCTTTAAGCATGAAAATAACCTTTGGCTACCATATAGCAACACTTCACATAATAGTATGCTAAATAAGATCATTATATTGAATATATGTGTCAAAATTGAGTGATTTAGGCAAAGTACAGCAATGTATTACAACCGTTACACTTTAGGTTCACCATCAGGTTCACAACTTGCTTTTTAGCAGGAATAATATAGTTGGTTACCTTAGCAACCACTCACAATATATGAAAATAAGAGCATTGTATTACAAACATGTGTCAAATTCAAACATTTTAGGGCAAAGTACAGCAGCTTATTAGAATCATGGTATTTTAGTTTCAATATCAGGTTTGCAAGATAACATGGACATACTGACATTCACTTTTAACATGAATATAGCATTTGATTGCCTCAGTGACCACTCACAATATTATATGCCAAATAAGAGCAGTTTATCAAAAATGTTATGGTCTTCTACAAATTCGGTACCCCTAGCTGATGTGTTATAGGAAATATCCTCTTGACTAGCATTTTCTATTTTTGGCTCATCTGAGCAGAGCTTAGGGTGAGCCATTATGATCACATTTTGTCCGGCTTCCATCAGTCTGTCCACAATTTCTTGTAAACACTTTAGAGACCACATTTTATGGTCAACTTTCATCAAACTTGATCAAAATGTTGTTCTAGGCCAACTCCGACCATGGGTTTTGTAGGGTAATATACATGGTTTATGTCTGGTAAAAAAGTAGGTCACTAGGTTAAATAGTAACAAGACACTGTGAACACTCTAGAGGCCACATGTAAGGACCAATACTCATCACACTTGCTAAAACTGTTGTTTTCGACAAAATCTAGAAAAAACTTTGAACAGGGATTATGTCATGTCAAAAAGTAGATTATTTGGTAAAATTATTGTGCACATCTTAAAGGCCACAGTTTAAGATCAATATTGATTAAACTTATCCAAATGATGTACTGGACAAAAAATAGATCTTGTTTGAATAATTATGGGGTATGTGGGGTCAAAAAGTAGGTCACTCGGTCATGTCATATACAAATCTTGTGAACACTCTACAGGTTTCAGTTTCAAAAAAATCTCCATCAATTTTTCACTGATTGTTGTTCTTGACAAAATCTTAGTCAAGTTTGAGTACGATTTATGCCCTGTCAAAACTTAGGTCATTAGTTAAATTATAGTAAAACATTGTGAAGACTAGAGGTCACAATGTTTGGGTCAGTTTTTATCGAACTTGATCCAAACGTTGTTCTTTACAAAATCAAGGTCAAGTTCAAAACTTGCATGTCGGATAAAAAAATAGTACACTATGTACAATCATTGATTGTGTACCATCCACAAGAAAATTTATCAAGTTCAATATACTCAAGTGAGCGAAATTAGGGCCATCATGATCCTCTTGTTCTATAATGAGATCAAAGGTCTAGGTTACAGTGATTAAACTTTACCTTCATTCCAAAGATATAATCTCAACTTCTTTTCACAAAACACGATTTTGATACATATTTTCAATAGCATGCTCTTACTTAGCATTATGAGTGGTTGCTAAGGATACCAAAATGCTCTTTTCGTATCAAAAAGACATGTTTATATGACAATGTTAACTTGAAAACCTAATAATGAAACTAAAGTACCATGGTAAACTGCTTTCCTTTGCCTTCAAAACAGCTCAAATTTGACACATATATAATCAATATTATTTACCATATATTGTGAGCGGTTGATAAGGTAAACAATATTATTTTCATTATAAAAGTTGATGTTTGTATGTCAATGGATAACTTTCAACCTGATAATGAATTTTAAGTTCAATGGCTATAATAAGTTGCTGTACTTCTACCTAAAAAAACTAGAATGTTACACATATATTCAATATAATGCTCTTTTTTAGCATAAATTATGTGCGGTTGCTAAGGTAATCAAAAGTTATATTATATAAAAAGAGAGTATTCGTTTAAAAATATTGATTTGCAAACCTGATAATGAACTTAAATTACAATAGTTGTAATAAGTTTCTGTACTTTGCCTATAAAACCTCAAATTTGACACACACATTCAATATTTTGCTCGTATATAACATAAATTGTGAGTGGCTGCTACGCTAGCAAAATTCTTTTTATGTGTACAAAAATGAGCGGTTATATGACAACATTTACTTTCAAACCTTATAATCAAACTAAAGTACAAAGGTTCCAAAAGGTTCCTGTACTTTGCCTTCACGAACGCTCGAACTATACTACATTTTCAATATAATTCTTTACTTAGCGTAATTTTTGAATGGTTGCTAAGGTAACTAAATGTTATTTTCGTATTAAAAGTGAATATCTATATGACAAAATTAACTAGTTAATTTGATAATGAACTAAATGTACAATAGTTCTATTAGATTGCGGTATATTGCATTATTAAAAACTTAAAATTGACTCGTAATTTCAACATAATGCTCATATATAGCATAATGTTGTGAGTTGTTGCTATGGTAACCAATTGTTATTTTTTTGTATAAAGTGAATATTATATGACAAATTTAGCTTACAAACATGATAATGACTCTAAAGTACCATTGTTATGTTAAGTTGCTGTACTTAACCTAAAAAACCTGAAATTCGACACATATTTTCGATACAAAGCTGTTATTTAGCATACATTGTGAGTGGTTGCTATGGTTACCAAATGTCATTTTCATGTTTAAAGTGAAAATTATACAACACTGGTAACTACCTAATCTGATGATGAAAGTACAGTACCATGGTTTGGATATGTTTCTTTATTTTTTCTTAAAAAAAGCTTGAATTTTACTCACATTTTCAATACAATGCTCTTATTAAGCAACTGCGTTGAGCGGTTACTAAGGCAACCAAAGGCCGTTTTCATCTTAACAATGAATGTGTATGAGACAATGCTAACTTGAAAACCTGATAAAGAATCTATTTTAAGTCTAATGGTTTGGATAGTTTGCTGTAATTTGCGTTACAAAAGTATTGAATCTGACGCATATTTTCAGTAAATAACGTTCTTTGGCCAGGTGTTACCATAGTAACCAACTAATGTCTGCATATTTTGTCTTTTACTTTCATTTTATAACACTAAAATATAAGGTTATAGCAATTTAAGAGTGGTATTGCTACCTTTTTAGCAATTCTGCTCAGTTACATAGGAAGTTACAACATTAAAAAAGTTTCGTTGCCATGGTTACCCCCTTAGCAACCTCAATCCCAAAGGTTTTCTTCCCAGAAAGTAATCAGCACATGTGCTACTTGTTATTAGTGATCCTATTCAAATTCAGCATGGATGCATAGATATTCCACCAGTCCTTAAAATATGCCAAAATCGTGATTTCTTACTTTCAGCATATTAGCCCCTTTATCTCGCACCTGCGTACCAATCGGGTGTAATGTTGAGTTGAATCCTACAATGTTATTTAATTGTCAATGTGTCATACTTCAACATACACATGTCATTTTATCTGAATTATGTTAAGTTTTCTCTGAAAAAGTCTGTGAATTTGTCATATTGTACTCACCAAAAACACTGTTTTGTGGCCAAAATCTTGTTTCATCTACAGGTCCTCTATGCAGTGTGTTCAAAATATGCCCCTGGGGTCAAAATTGGCCCCGCCCCGGGGGTCACATTTTTACATAGTTATGTAGTGAAATTTTCAAACGTCTTCTTCCTTGAAACTAATATAGCTAGAGCTTTGATATTTGGCATGGTGACACTTCTAGATTTCCTATACCAATATTGTTCAAATGGTTCTGGTCGGTTGCATAACTAGGTCACAGGAGCTAAAATGTTTTTTTTTCAATGAAAACTTAAAAAATCTGCTTGTCTGAACTACAGGCCAGAGCTTAGATATTTGGCACATAGCATCGCCTACAGGTCCTCTATCAAGTTTGTTCAAATTATGCCTCTGGGGTCAAAATTGGCCCAGCCAGGAATCACAGTTTTACATAGAGTTATTTAGTGAAATTTTCAAACGTTTTCTTATCTGAAACTAATATGGCCAGAGCTTTGATATGTGGCATGGTGCCGCTTCTAGATGTCCTATACCATAATTGTTCAAATGGTTCTGGTCGGTTGCATAACTAGGTCACAGGAGCTAAAATAGATTTGTTTCAATGAAACTTAAAAAATCTTCTTGTCAGAAACAGGAACGTATATTAGAATATATGTCTCTGTCAGAAACTACAAGACCCAGAGCTTCGATATTTGGTACATAGCATCATCTACAGGTCCTCTATGTAGTTTGTTCAAAATATGCCCCAGGGGTCAAAATTGGCCCGCCCCGGGGGTCACAATTTTACATAGAGAAAATTTCAAACCTCTTCATCTCTGAAACTGATATGGCCAGAGCTTTTATATTCGGTATGGTGACACTTTGAAATATCCTTTACATATTTTGTTCAAATGGTTCCGGTCTGTTGCATATCTAGTATAGGTCAGTCCTGGACATTAATTCATTATCTCGATTTTTGCAGCTATTCTCAGGTGAGCGAAATATGCCACATGAGGCTCTTGCTATTAGTTCACCCGAGACTTTTCCAGTGAACTATAGTGATCAGTAGATGTCTGTTGTCAATCAACATTTGGTTTAGTACACTCTAGCGGCCATATATTTACCCCTATCAAGATCATATTTGCTCAGGATATTCATCTTGAAGAGCTATATCTCCACTTTAAATATGGGTAGTATGGGGTCAAAAAGCAGGTCATAATGTCATATCTTAGATGATAATTTATTAAGACTCTTGGTAAAAGTACCACAATATTGTCAAAATCAAGAAGCATTAAGTTTTACTTATTAGTACAATTTTGCTTTTTTCCGTCCATAGGCAAACCCTGAATACATATTATTTTTCTAATGTCAGATGCACGATAATGCTACACATTTGGTTTTATTTGAGTTGTTTTCTTTATTTTTTCAAATACACTATCTGGTTGCGAGTTGATTTAATTGTTTAGCATTCATTTTGAATTTATTTTTAATAAATAAAATTTATGCGCGATGCTAGTATCAGTTTATACATAGAAGATTTGAATTCTACTGAGTAGGCTATCTTATGAAAAAATGGAATAATGGAGCATATTCTCTCCTCTTTTGTTTTTACGATATTTTCATTTCATTGGCATACAGCATAACTTATTTATTGAATTCAATATACATGTAAATGGATAACGCAAAAGCCAAGTTTATGATTATAGTTGGTAAAATATGTCAACCCTTAGTGGATACTTGTATAAATATTTAGACCATTATTTACATTTCATTAAATTGAAGGTACTCCTTTTTTAGCTCATAATCGTACTTGAGGGAAATGTCGCCACACTGTAAGTTTCTGTGCTTCTGGGTCCCAGCTCTCATACAAAAGTACAGGGTGTCATTCAGCTAAAGTGTGTTCAGAATGGCTTGATGGCTGTGAACGCCAAGTTCTCCCTTTTCGTACATGTGATGTTATCACTTCTGCTGCTTTGTGTCCACGATCTTTACTTTTTAAATATTTCTGTTTGCTTTTGAGCGCTTCTCTAGCAGTGTCAAATGCCTTGTCATTGACCACTGAAGAACCATATCTATGCCTCCTGAGGTGACGTTCAACTTCCCAGCATGGACCTCAATGTGACAGGCTCGTATTCTTAACCATGTTTTGTCGAACAGGTATGAAGAATGATTTCAAATGGTCATTAAGCTCATCAGTAGCAGCTCCATACGTTGCGTAATCCCTTTCTGTTTCCAGGACCCGAAAAAATGGATATGTGACAGTGTTTTTCTTCTAGTATTACTATTTTCTTTTCCAGTAATAAAGTAATGAATCTCAACATGTCAACGAATATGCTTATCACTGCTTCTTTCTGTATAGTTTGGGTTGATTCCGCTGACTTGGTCGCCATTTCTATTTGAGTTAATGTCTCAGGAGAAAGTTGTTTGTTAAATTCATCCAGTATTGGGTCTGCCCCATCCATATTTTCTTCTGTAAGCTGCTGATGGTCTGTAAAAGAACAAGGTGTTAGAGTTATCTACTAATTTGTTTATGGTTGAATGGTGATTGCATAAGCAGTCCGGATAGCTCAGATGGGAGAGCACTTGCCGTGTAAGTAAGGGGTTCCGGATAAGAGTCCCAGTTCGGCTGCATATTTTCCCACCATATAACATTTGGTGTCCTTCTTAAAAATACCAAAGGATATCATTTAGCTTGCAAAATGAACAAATATCATTTAAAAAACTCTTTAGGTCAGAATGTTGGACAAAGTGTTGTGTAGAGGCAGCGTTTGTAGCTGAGTTTTAGGGTTTTCAGGGTTTTATGGGTTTTATCGGGTTTTATGAAATTTTTAGTTTAGATAATTGAATATGACAGTAATCAGTCTGTACCTACTTAAAAATTAATTGCTTGCCATCAACAATGATATACTTGAGAACAGCATGTAAATGAAAATGAATAATAAGCAAAAATTGTGTCAACTATAAATACCAAACTGACTATTGAAGATGTTTCTATCTCAGGTGGTTTGAAGCCAGGTGACCCCATATCCCAAAGTAAAATCAAGGCATGTGTGTCTTATTACAATCTATCACATTCAGCACCTCTTCAAGGCACTTATTACAAAACAATTATCCATGGCTACTGAAATTTTATATAATTTAGAGGATTGAAACTGAAATATTGGCAAGTCTTTAATTGTATTGCGTATAATATATTCTCTTAACTACTCTAACTATCCCAATAGCAATAGAGTGTATATATACTTAGTATAAATGCCTAACTTTATACTTGTATATCCTATATTAACTAGGTTTTAAAAACGTATCAGCATCTAATATGTGTCTGTTAAGCCATAATTAAAAAATGGGAAGATTGAATCTAAAATACACACTATTAGGAAGAAAACTAATGTTTCATATGACCAACATTTCATAAAACCCGTTTATTGCCCAGAGTGGGAAACAATACCTTATCGTCCAACCCGCGTAAAACCGGGGTTTTTATGGGTTGGGTTTTACTGGGCGGGTAATATCATGCCAACCCTGTAGTTAAATGGTGAGAGATTTGTGTAAGCTGTCCAGATAGCTCGGATGTGGTCTGGTTGCATAGTTTTCTCACCATGTTACTCTTTAATGATCTTGACTGCTGTCACCAAATTAGAGACAGTGGAGGGGGATTATTAAGCATAGTGTAGTGGACCAGCATACTAAAAATGCCATTGCATTCATGATGTTGCATTCATATTGACTTGATTTTGAATGGAAACCTTGATTTTTTACCTCTTTTTGGTGTTAGGAGAAAGGAGGTTTTACTTTTGCAACATAGTCATATATCTACAGTATAGAATGTTACCATGCGACGGGAGCTTAAAATGATAGATTGCAAAAATGCAATCCAGAAACACAAGTGCTTGAGTTCTTTAAATTGGACTAAATTAAAAATACACTGTGCACAAATGGATACCAGCAGAGAAACGCAAAATCAAACAGAGAGCAATGTAAAATTTGTTCTGAATTGGATGAAGACTTAAGACATTACCTACATAACTAATGACCTCAAAGTTCAAGGTCACTGTTGAAAGTACATGTAATTGACATTATATCATTATATAAATGAGGTTATGTTACGTAGTTAGTACTTATATGCCGCTATCCAGAGGCATGTTTGTTCTCCCCTTAGGGGGAATTTTGCAGACACACTTTATCTTAAAGTACAATGCTTATAAATATTTTAAGCCATGGTTGCACTCAGGCCGTTGGGGTGTTTGTGCGTAACGGATATTTGAAATGTGTTACCCTATCATATCTTGAACTCAAATATTAGAGCATTCATAACTTAATGGTTTAATCAATATCATACCTAGAAGCATCAGAGTGGTACCAAATGGAAGCCAATGAGGCATTCGATCATTTGATTCCATTATCTATAAACCAGTTTTTTTACATATTCGTGAATATTTATGATTGTATTTGATTTGCCTGATTATTAGCTCACATTACCTAGCTCAGGGTGTGGTTTTGCAATCCCTGAATGTTCGTCGTCTGTCGTTCGTCTTCAACAATTATAGTGTTTACACTCTAGAGGCCACAATCTTTATCCAATCGTTCTCAAAGTTGCTATGATTGTATACAATTATAAGAGTTTGAATATGTTAGATTATGATTGAAATTTGATTTATAGGTCAAGAGTTATCTACCTTTGAATTGCAGAAAATGCCATATATAAAAGTGTGTACACTCTAGAGGCCACACTTTTTACCAAATATTTTTCAAACTTGCTCAAATTGTAAATAATCATAAGATTATAAATGAGTATGATTATGGTTGAAATTGGACCAAAAGGCCAAGAGTTATCTACCTTTGAATTGCTGAAATTGCCACATCTAAAAGTGTTTTACACTCTTGAGGGAACAAGTTTTACCGAATCTTTCTCAAACTAGCTCAAAGTGTGTGTGACCATTAGTTCATAGATGAATTCTAAAATGGTTTAAAACAGACTAATTGGTAATAGGTGTATGCCCTTGATGTGTGCCAAATCTAACAGTTGTTACACTCAACAACTACAGTTTTCAATGGAGTGTAATTATACTTGCACACAATGTAAATAGGTTTAAGTTATCGAAGGAGTGCAATTATTGTTGAAATCTGATTATTGCGGCTAGAGTTAGCTGTCCTTGATATACTTAGAACTGGTAGAAAAAGGCTTTATTTCAGTATTGTTTACCCTCTAGTTATCTGCCCTTGATCTACTAAACTGTACTAGAATAAGTTGTATTCCAATATTGTTTACACTCTATAATCTGGATTTAGATCAATATTGTTGAAACAACAGGTGAGAGATAGCAGGGCCTTCAAGGCCCTCTTGTTTGTAAACTTATATATTATATTAAGTATTGAGTGCGTATATTTATAGAGCAGATGTTTTCCACCATTTAGAATGAATGAACTAGTTTAAGTGATGCATTTCTAAGTCAAGGAAGTGGACCCAACAGATAATCATATCCCGGTAGTTACATATAAACAGATGTTGCACCTGCTTCTCGCCATTGAGATTCTGGGGCCCGTGTCATAAAACGTTGTGCGACAAGAACGGTATTAAGTCAATAATTTAAAATGCATTTAAATTCTGATTTTTCTATATAATCCTGTCTTGTGACATCTCTTTGGAATTTTCTTTTCTTTTCTAGACAATTCTAAAGAGATGCCACAAGACAGGATTATATGGAGAAACAAATCATAATTAAGAATTTTATAATTTGACCTACGGCAACATTTTTCAGACGAAGGTTTATGAAACCGGCCACTGAGTGGCAGATAAGCCGGTATGTGAGCGATTACGTTTATGCCCGTCCGGACAGTTTCCCAAATTTATCGAGTTGTTATACTTTTTTCGTAACTGATGAAAAATGATAAAGTTTAAACTTAATCCAACATACATAGATGTTAAATCAAGCAAACTCTTGTACTTTGCACATGATAATAACACTATAAATACAAATGTACTACATTCGCTCATTATCCAGCTAGCACCTGTACTTATATTCTTTACTATCATCACCATTATCAATACATATTTCTCAAGTACATCAGAGTATTTGTCATTCTCACTACCACTACCAGAAACACAATATGCCAAGTAGATGTCATGGTAATATGGCACAACTTGTCCAATCATATTCAATCCCCTCTGTCCCAACTTTCAAACAACCATCTTCTAAGTCTAGGAGATCTGACTGATAGCCAACATCATGAAGTTGAATGCTTAAATAATAGTTTACAAATTGAATTGTATGTGCATCTCTATAATCAGTTAGACATGCACCTCCAATTATAACCTTCCAACTTCATAGGTATAAAAACCAAGATGAGTTGTACACGCCACACTTTCTTCCTGGTCACTAGGTCAGAGGTCAATATCACTCCAACAACTTATTTGGCTGTACAAAAGACAATGATTTACCTACAGTCTACATATGTACACATGTACATGTCGAGCATAAAGGTGAAAGCGTGATCAAGTGACTTTTGATATCTGATATACATGTACAGGTACAGTAACCTCGACTTAGGTGAGCTAGAGTTATCACGATTTGACTGTGTTTTCAACCTTTTCTCAGCCATTATGATGTAAATATCCGTCTTACACAGTCGTTGAAATAATATCGTCTGCTTAAATTTGTCGTGTTTTATTTATTCATCAAATTTGGAATTATTATCACTTTTAACTTAAAACACATTGATATGGGCGTCAAACAAAGGGGTTCCTATTGAGCCTGTCAGCGAAAGAGTTTAAAGCACTCTCGGATGATTTTGGATCTTTTTTATGTCCAGTCAGAGTTTATTTTTCTGGAGATACATGTACTTTAACTATGTCGCATTTACGGACTTTAACCACCCCTCTCCTGTCGTTAAATCAGCTGGTTTAAAAGTGTCGTCTTCAAACTTTGTCATTATGGCGAGTAAGCATTATTTATCTAAAGTATTCTGAAGTCAAGTGTCAGTTTGGATTTATATTCGACCTCGCATTTAGTGACATCTAATCTGAATACGAACTGTTGAAATCATAATGGGTTGACAGGCAAAGTGTTTAGAAAATTGGTAACTTAACCCTTTCACTGCAAACATTTTTCCTGATAATTTTACTCCTTCACCATTTCATGGTCGTCGTCTGCTTCAATTTTGTTTTTTGCAAAATTGTTGTAAAGTAAGATCCAATGTAGTATTACTAAACACATATCGATACAAATGGCAAATAGTTTAGATCCTGATCAGACGCAGCATTACGTGGAGCCTGATCAGGGTCCACACTTTTTGCAATCAGGCTTATTTGCGTCATTGAGAGTGAAAGGTACGGTGGCACTAAGGTGACATCCCGTGTCCAAAAATTAAGTTTGTTTTCCCGACTCCGACCTTTTTTTTTGGACACGGAAAAACAAACTTTTGTTTCCCCGACTTTTTTTTTTATTTTTGGACACCGGAAAACAAACTTTCGTTTCACGGTCTTTTTTTTTTTTGGATACGGGAAAACAAACTTTTGCCGGTCTTTTTTTTGTTTTGGACACGGGAAAACAACAAAAATTGTTTCCCCGACTCTTTTTTTTGTTATGCACCGACATTAAACAATATATTGTAAAATGACTAACAGTGCAGGCCCTGATCAGAGTGCTCATACATGAGCCCGTTGATCAGGGTCCACACTGTTTGCATAAGCCAAGTGTAATCCTCACAGGTACACTGTTTGTAAATGCCGAGTATATTCGTCGCTAGGGTTGGATGTGTTAAAAATGATGGTGCTCAATATAACTTCAGCAGGTGGTAAGCACTTTGCATAAAACGTGGTCTGTCTTCTTGTCTTATTTGGGGCTCGAACGTACGTGTCTTGATAGATATGACAGTTATACCTCTGAAATATGGACACGTATGTGAGTTGAAATAGTCTCATCAATGAACCCCTATGACGACAAGTTAATTTTGACAGGTGCCGTCCTCGGGGTATCATGGCAATAGCCGAAAAACAGGGAGGAAATTAAGTTTTGCCTCATTCCTTAAAATCACAGATTGAGTCACATCTACTAGTTAAATGCACACATTTTTAGCTAAAAGTCATTTTGAAAACAATTTCTGACCTAAAATCAAGCTTCATGTTGCTCTACTCATCTAATTTAAAACATTTCAAAATACTCCAGCAGAGGTTGTTTTTGTGCTGTTTACATGGCTGTAAGTACACGCTGTACACAGAGATGATACACACTGGACTTAAACCAGATTTAAATCAAATTAAGTGTTTTAAAGATTTGTTTGGTACCAGGTTGGTGTATTCTTGCATCCTGAATATATTGGTAGTCTTACTTTGAAAATTAATGACTTGAGAAAGTTGGTGCCCAACAAAAATCCGTTGGGGTTTAATTAAATAGAGAACAGAATATATCCTTCCAATTTTGAGTCTTAATGCCGGTGTACTGTAAGGACAGTGCCTGAAGTCTAAAATTAGCTCGCTGTCTCTAACTGTACACAGAGTGGACTAGGGTTGAAATAGGGATCTAACGACGAACTGTTGCGTTGTTGGTTGTGATGGTGTTGCAGAGAGATCTTATACAGTGGATAATCTGTTATTCTTTCCCGTTTAAACGCAAACGTACGCAAACGCAAAACACTAAAATGTAGAAAATGTCAATTTTTAGATATTTCTTACAATTCATTTTTATCTGAGTGGCATACAATTTGGAGCCTGATCAGACGCCGGGTTACCCGGCGTCTAATCTGGCTCCAAACTGTGTGCAGTGGAAATAAACATTTTAGCGTAAACGCGTTTATTGGGAAAGAATAACACATTATCCACTGTATCAGCTTTCTGTAATACCATCGTGCAGCTCTGGGCGACCGCCTGATGGGGAACCTTTGGTGTTTTGTCCGGTTTCAGATGTGTTTCTGTATACGACCTTTGGAAAGTTCTACATTCCGATAGCGTCCTCATTATGACGTCATATAACTACGATTATGTGATGTCATGATTGTAAACATATCGCATACTTTGCCTAACTCCATACTAAACGAAACTCAATCCGGCTTTAGGAAAGACTACTCTTGTTTAGATAACATACTTGTTCTGCATTCCCTAATAGAAACTCTCCGCCATAGCAAAAATAAGCTATTTTGTGCCTTCATAGACTTTTCACAGGCTTTTGACAAGGTTTGGAGATAAGGCCTGTGGTATAAATTACTGGCAAGTTCTATAAATGGAAAGGTTTATAATGTAATATATAATATGTATCAAAATATAAAATCATGCATCTTCAGCAATGGCATCACATCAGCATTCTTCCCCTGCCAAACCGGTGTCAGACAAGGAAAAAATATTTCCCCTATATTATTCTCTCTCTTCCTGAATGACCTGGAGTCACACATGTCCATTAATAATTGCAAAGGAGTCCACTTAAAAGATCCTAGAATGGCGTTTAATTGGCTGAAGCTACTAGTATTACTCTACGCCGACGATACCATTGTAATATCAGACGATAAAAAAGATGTCCAAGCATGTCTAAATGAATTCAACAACTATTGTGATCTATGGAAACTTAAAGTCAACGTAAACAAAACAAAAATTGTTATATTTTGCTCCAAGAGCAGCAATCATAAGTTCTTCCTAGGTGAAAACGAAATTGAAATACAACAAGAATATAAATATCTAGGTGTCATCTTCTCCAGTAATGGCTCGTTTGCTAAAACCAGAAAACATAATTTAGAACAAGCTAAGAAAGCGATGAACCTATTATACATCAGATCCACTAACTTAGATCTTCCGCTATACTTAACACTGAAACTGTTTGATCACACGATTATCCCAATACTTACCTATGCATGCGAGATATGGGGCTTCGAAAACTTTGCTAATCTACAAAAAATACACAGAGAATTTCTTAGGAAACTGACATACTCTAGAAAAAGCACACCAAGTTATATGCTTTATGGCGAATTAGAAAGATATCCGCTCTCGGTCACTATCTATACAAGAATGATTGTATACTGGAATCGATTACTACTAAGCAAAGAAGAAAAAATATACAAAAAAAATATACAAACATATGATACATGACAGGAATTATAATTTTAAAAGGATTACGAAAATAAAAAATATTCTTGACAACACAGGTAACTTTCATTACTTGCTATCACAAGATATTATAACAACAAAATCAATTAATGGGAAAGTCAAACTATCTTTGTTAGATCAGAATAGCCAGAGCTGGAATGATACCATGTCCCTATCAAACAAAGGCAACGTTTACAAAACAATTAAACATAACTTAGAATTCGAAAAATATCTGAAAATTCTCCCATTTTCACAAGCAATGTCTATTTTTAAGATTCGCACTGCTAACCATTATTTCCCAATAGAAACAGGCCGTTGGAATGGAACGGCTATGACTATGTAGACTGTGTAATAAAAACCAAATTGGCGACCAAAAATCACTATTTATTTGCTTGCTACCGATAGCACATACGTCAGTCCCTTTTCAACGTATTCTTAATCTCACATCCTTTCCAAATCTTCATTTATTTAGTCAGTTTGCTTCCGTGTTGATTAAGAAGGTTGTACGCTAAGCATCATCGATACATGGTCTTGTATAATAATAATAATAATAATACTAATTAAGACTTTATTTAACGAGAGAACTCATTTGGTAAATACCAATATTGTAAGAAAAACGTATCTTAGCATTTGAAAAGTGTACATGTTAAGTGTACACTTGTCCTATGTTAACAGTGAAGACCCAGACCATAGGACTCCTAACGGAGTTCTCTGATCAGGGTCTGCACCGTTTGTCATTTTATAATGTATGAAGTTCTGAAAAGATAAAAGATAACCACTAACAGGGCTACCATTTATCCGGATCTTTCCGAAATCTTTTGGATTTTTACCCTAGCAGAACGTAGCTTTAAGTGGGCTGAAAGTAAAGCAGAATGTGCCTAAAGGAACATTCTGCTTTACTTTCAACCTGCTTCAAGTAATCATGCTTGAAAAATAGAAAAAAAACTGGAAATATTAAGATTTAGCAAATAGGTTGGAGCCGGATCAAAAGCCGGGTTACCCGGCGTCTGACATGGCTCCAATCTGTTTGCAATAGAAATAATAGTTTTGTATACAAATGCGTTTATTGGGAGATAATAAAATATCAGTAAAGTTAGTGCAGCGGTCTCGTGCTGCACGGGAACCATACTTATCTCAAGTAGGAAAGTGTACGGCGATGTAGTCGATGTTACCTTGCTTACAATGGGGAAAATGTTATTCTTTCCCAATAAACGCGTTGACGCTAAAACCATGATTTCGATTGCAAATAGGTTGAAGCAAATCAGAGGCCGGGTAACCCGGCGTCTGATCACGCACCAAACTGTTTGCCACTCAGACTAACATGAATGATCAGAATTGTCTAAAGGTCTAAACTTAATTTTTGGACACTGGATGTCACCTTAGTGCCACCGTAGAAAGGGTTAATGTTGGATGAAAGTAATACAGACAAATCCTAAAAGAGTTTTGTCTGCAACAAACATCTGTGAACTTTGAAATATCTTCCTTATTATTGTCTCGCCCAGTAGAGGTTATGACCTAAACTTGACGTATCTGGCGATTCTGAGATCCCACTTAAAGACGGTATTCTTTCCCATTTATACGCAAACAAAACACAAACCATTTGCAATAAAATGCAGAAAATGACAACTTGTTGAACATTCTGAGCTGGCGTCTGGTCTGGCTCCAAACTATTTGACCTGGAAATAAAAGTTCTTGAGTAAATGTGTCTATTGGGAAAGTATAACTACAACTGTGGCAAACAGTATTTATCCTGATTTCCATGAGGTATCTGGTGTGTCAAGTGGTTACCACCTTGGTGTTATTTCCTTACAGAAGTCAGATGTATGTATTTTTTGATTTTCTATTTTGTAAAAGAAACTTGCAGAGGGTGCTTAAGCTTATCAAATAAATACGAAATACTCAAGCAAGAAACGCAACACAAAAAATACACCCACCTCTAAAGCAGAACACACACACAGTCATACCATAACAAACACCCACACACACACGCGATCCCATTCCTTCATCTACACACTAAATAGAAAACAACACGAAATACAAACATAAAGCAAAGTGAACATAGGAGCCCGTCTTGGTACGGTCAGCAGCAGCAATAAATAATTAATTATAAATTAATCATTAACAACCACTGGGAGGTTAAACCCGGGTTTAGGGGTGCCCAACCTCACGCTTATCTCCTATATTCACCCATAAAGACGAACAGTGTACATAAAATATAAACCCTGTTCCACAACCTTACAATTAAAAAGACCGCCAGCACAGTAAGTAAATACATGTAAAACATCTAACAAAAATTCTTTGACAAGATTATTAGTAACACGGGAAAGAATTAAACAGTCAAGCCCGTCTGAATTGCCGTCTGATTCAAATATAAAGTCTTTAAACTCTTATAATCCGTTTAAATGCCAACTGATTGAAAAGGTGTGCCAAACAATTTGGATGCAGATCAAACGACATATTACCTGCAGTCTTTTTGCAAATTTTTTCTACGTCTTCCTTTGCACTCAAGAGTTCAATGCATTCACTGTTTTTGCTGTGAAGGTTATGTACCAGTAAATTGTAAAACCTCCCACATGGGAAATAAAGGATATCAAATCTAAAATCAGTAAACTAGGTCATGCACTGCTTGAAAAATGGGTCTATCTTGGCTAAAGGTGTTGTTTGTTTCGAGATTTTGACGATGTTGTTATTCAAGTACATTGAAATATTTTGCCCTGATCTTAAATCAGTTTATATACACGTGCATGGTTTATTATGCATGGACATTTTCTGCCAATGGTATATGTAACCAATCTATAACACATTTACTATCAAAATATCGTCTGCCTATACATACCATCTGGTTTTTTTCTAAAATTAAAATTCAAGGCATTTAGACTTAAACCATTTCACTATCTTACCCTGAGTACAATCTAGTTATTTACAAACATTAAAGGACCATGGAAACAATGAAAGATTGTTGCTTTTAATTTGCTTGAATGGTAAATAAAAACGGGTTTCCCCGTTTATGGTGTTGTATATAAAATTATATTCGTTTAAAACTAAAATATCTAATTTTGTTCTGTCAGACCATTACCATATGAGCTGATTTATGACAGGTTTGGCATGCAACGTCACGGTTGCTGCACTCAGATGCGGTCGAACGGTATTGTTGAGACTTTGCCCCTCGTCGCCTTCATGTAAATTGACATTAGAAGTCAGTAGGTTGAAACTCCTGAACTAATTAGTTTAACAAGTTATTACTTAAGCAGCTACACGGTTGAACTGAAAAGTCTGTTGTTTTCAGAATAATGGATAAATATTAAATAATTAAGCAGTGGTCTTTTTTTCACAAGACCTTGATTACATACCACCTATGATATCCAATGTATGGTTTGAATCCGCATTGTTTGAACAATTACATTCATAAATGTCGTCGAATAGAAGTATTCATACAGATTCCATATCGCGACTATACTCTATGCAGAGTAGATGATGATGAGATCAAAAAGTGAAACAGACTATAATTGTAGTCGTCATTTAGCAGTGAGTTTTCATCATCCGTATTTATGACGTATGATTATGACATCACGACGTGCCTGTTTACAAAATATAATGTACAATTAAGCGTGTGTAAAACAGTACCAAACCAAATGTAATAGAGCGTTCTGTACCAACTTAGCGCTTTTTGGCACTATTTGAAAATAATGTATGCAACTAGATTTAGATCTATATGCAAGCCTTTGATTTAATTATTTTTTCTATAGAGAACATTGATAATATCAGGTGCAAACTTGTTAAATGTTGGCCCGGAGAACAACATTTGATCTAGATCTATTGTGATTTTTTAGAGTCTGGCAGTCTGGCATCCCCCCAAAAAACAAATGCAAACAAAAAATACAAAAAAGTCAGTATTTCAAATGACAAAGCAAACAGTGGAGCCGCCACTAAATGATAAGTGTGCCCCAAGTCCCGTTTTTCTTCCTACATGCCAGCAAATATTTTATTTAAAAAATGATAACATTTAAAGAATGATCAAGATCCATGTGATGACTGACCTACTATTTTCTTAAAACAGATCTAGATATATAAAAAAAAATTCAAAATAGTGTCCGAGTGTCAAACATTTGGATTTTGATGAAACGCCGCATAATGACGCGTTTTATCCGGATCCAATTTGTTTGCAAAAGGTAATCACGATGTTTCACCGTTAGCATTGTAATGGAAAAGTACAATAATCAGGGGGACGTCTTGGTTGTCCGCAACAATTTGTGAAAAAAAACCAACGTCGGAAATGCGTATTGGCTTAAGTCTTTTTTTCTTGTGGCTGTGTGTGTGTTCAGCAAGAATAGCCACATTTCACATTGAATAGCTTCTAAACGAAATCAAATAGCTATATAATTTAAGATCAAAAGATGCTGAGAATATTACGTTCTAATCATTGACGTCATTATTGTTTTATGTGTCACTTCCGGTGTTTCTTAAAAAATAAACTCGTCAGAATTTGGTCGGATCCATAATACATGTTGTTAAATTTCTATAAATTCTGCTTCTTACATTATTGCTCTTGTTCAATCGGTTCAGAAGTTAAAGCTCATTGAATGCGTTGGATACGCTAATTGGTGGTGTGCAACAGACATTAAGCGGGCCTGACTGCTCGACAACGATTATTTCAACGCTGACTATCATGTCTTAGTGCGTTCAGAGAGAGTATCCATCTTTCAAATCGATAACTTGAAAACGAAAAAAAAGATAGCTAAATAGGGTAACAACAAAAGTTGCTTGAACATTGTAGTTCTGTTAAACGTTTTTCTTCATTTGTAACTTCCGGTATTGCTTAAGATAGAAACTCATTGGAATGTTCAACTTTGTCGGAGCCACCAAATCGCAACTCTAACTTGCACTTTGTTTGGAACTTTGGTTCTAACATCATTGTTCTACTTAAATTGGTTCAAACGTCACAGCTCAATGAATGCGCTGAAGATAATGATGATTTTAGGAAGACGCTTTCGGCTTAACACATCGTTTAAAAGCTACGTACTGTATCAAAACGACCTATCTACAATCGTTTTAGTTCTTGGCAGAGGGGACAATCTCGGCCTTATAAGCAGACACAATTCCCTGTGAACTGCGACAAAGAAGGATAGTTTATCTCTGTGGATAGTTAAATAGTGTTAAAGCAAACTTAATTAAAATTAGAAGTCATTATCATCGGCGTCGTGGTTTTTTATTTGTCACTTCCGGTGATGCTTAAAATACAAAACGTGTCGGAATTTGGTCGGATTCGCAGTATAACGTCGTAAACCATACACACTGTAATAAATATGTGTAGTCCGGTTGCAAAACCCCTGACTTTTGGAGAAACGTGCAATGCCGTCCGTACAAAGATGTTTGATGTTTCTATACCTCTTAGGTGTGCTTTTTAAGCATCTGAATGATGCCACTCTGTCATCATTTGGTAATCCGCACAGTATGCGAATTAATGCCCCCATTACTGAAAATCTTGTTTCGTCAATATCTCAGTAACAAAACATAGTATCAAAAATAATGTTGGTGTCTACCCCCATGTTTTGAGGGGTAAATAATAAGATAAAGCAATTTTAGTAACAATTACACCGATGTCTCAGTACCTGTACATGGTGTCAAAAAAATGTTGGTGTCTATCTACATGTTTTCAGAGGTAAACAATTAGATTAAGCCATTTTAGTAAAGATCATACACACACATTTTGTGCTGAATGGAAATTCTTAGGCAGCCATTACTGAAAACCTCGTTTTTTGTCAATATCTCAGTAACTACTTACAATAATTTTGGTATATAGCCCCATGTTCTGAGGAATAAACATCAGATGAAACCATTTAAGTATTGATCACACATATACACTCAACCGCTTTAAAAACGCAACAGCGGAGAAAAGTCTGACAATATATATTTTTTGACAAATGGTACCAATGCTATTCCAATGTAATGTAAATCAAGGTGTTCTGCGAAGGTACTCAACATTTCATGACAATCGAACAATCCAAACACTCTTATGTTATCACTCGATGGCATAAACCCACACACTGAAAATTCACGACTCTAGTACCGTGTATATCCACCATATGCAGCAATACAGGCCTGACATCGACGACGCATAGAATGAAAGATGCAGGTAATAAGTGGTTGTGGTAGGTTTATCCACTCTTCCTGGAGGACTCTTGTGAGATTCTGCACTTAGGCAGATGTGGTTGCCGTTGACGTTCACGTCTCCCCCAAAGCAAACTGAAGATTGTTGATGCAGTAAATGTGTAGGAAAACTAAGTAAAAATAGCGTGATGATTAAAAATTAGCAAAGTCATAATTGTTTGTCAATAAATATTTCTTAATCAAATTATGAAAAAGCGATACCATGTTGCGGGAAACTTACCCATGAGTTCCACGTGTAGTATTGCGGTTTCTGTGGCTGTTGTATAGTGATCTCTCAGGTGTGACGTTCCAATATTGACGTCCTTACGACGTTACGTTACTCTTTGTCTGCCTGATATTTGATGATCACGAACCTTGCCAGGAGTATGTTATCGTTGAAGAAGTCTCGTAAGTGTCGGCACATTACATGTTAATGCCCTTGATATGACATAGCAGTCATCAGTATGCCAATTGCGCGTTGGCGCTGGTTTTCATAAAAGCGTGGCATGAACAAAATAGATAATTGTTTTAACATGTTGTGTTTTTATTACTCCTGAGTAATATTAAAGTTCAATAGGTGTTAAAATATTGCTGAGTACCACATGGTAAAATGTGCACGTGAAAATCATTGAATTTCACCGATTGCGTCAGAGACACTTATCGCTTGAATGATTTCACAACACATTGGCGGAAATAACAAAATGATGCACGTGTAAATGATGATATATTCTTACCTGTTTGCAAACTTTTCAGGAACACGTTAATAATAGGGTTTGAAAACGTTGCGTTTTTAAAGCGGGTGAGTGTATATCAATAATTTAGTGATGAATATGCATTTTTGGCAGCCATTACCGAAAATCTTGTAGGTAGGTAGGTAGGTAGGTTGGTAGGTAGGTAGGTAGGTAGGTAGGTAGGTAGGTAGGTAGGTAGGTAGGACGACAGACAAACTGATTCGGTAAAAGGTGTACATAACATGGCAAAGCATAATAAAAGCATTCATATAATAGTCATACAATGCACTCTATATTACAACACGCCTGTTAGCACTACGTACTGCAATAGGGCTGTTTTTCGTATTGCAATATTCTATATAATGTTTGAGCTACGAGAGGGGATGCCTCCTTAATTTGAATGTACTACTGTTACAAATATGACACTTACAGCAACTGTTTATGTTAATTTTGACCCTCTTTCGTATTTTAGTATTCTTTTTTTTTCTTTCAGTGCTATCGATAGGTTTTCAAACCTTATTTCTAACCACTTATTTTACGTACAAATTGCCACACTATATTGAAATAATTATATTGTAATACGTTTTCTCTACGTTAGTGTTACACTCCTATTTCATAGAGTGATTATAAAACCTTTCACCAAATTTAATACGTCATTCATTCCCAAGAAACGCGTTACGCTATTTCAAACTTTTATTTACATTGCAAACAGTTTGGAGCCAGATCAGACGCCGTGTAACCCAGCGTCTGAGCAGACTCCAAGGTGTTTACCAATCAGCTTAAGTAGACATTCAGACATTATTATTATTATTATACCAGATTTATATAGCGCTTTTTTCACACAGGGGTAGTGCGTTCAAAAGCGCTTCACATGAAGTTACACAAATGTACCTACAAACAAGAAAAGACAAAATAACTACAATATGATCTAAAATAAACATTAATAAACATATAAAAGACAGCCCCCAAAATGGCAATCACATTACTCCCATCAATCAGCAATGAAGCAACAGGCTTCTGATTGTCGACCGATAGAAACAATAGTAG
This sequence comes from Gari tellinella, assembly GCA_922989275.2. NCBI lineage: Eukaryota > Metazoa > Mollusca > Bivalvia > Cardiida > Psammobiidae > Gari > Gari tellinella. The sequence goes on from OV277858.1 coordinate 1,507,458, forward strand.
AGCGCCCAAATGCAGGCCTCCGGGAAAAGACAAATAACTACAATTAGATATAAAATAACATAATAAACGTACAAAAGACAGCCCCCAAAATGGCGATCACGTTACCCCATCAATCAAGAGCAACGAAGCAAATGGATTTTTTTATGCGGACTGATAGAAATAACAGTAGAGCGCCCAATGAAGGCCACTAAACATACAGAAGACAGCCCCCAAAACGGCGATTGCACTACCTCAACAATCGAGAGCAACGAAGCAAATGGCTTCTTTATGCCGACTGATAGAAATAATAGCAGAACGCCCAATGCAGGCCGCCCAATGTAACATAACTAGGAAAAATAGCATGCGACAATAACTAAAATTCATATAAGAGACCGAAAACCAGACAATACTCCAGAAACTCCCATTTGGACCCACAACATCTACAGCAAGAACATATCGCATAGGTAGCAGTGTTCTAATAACAAATATTAAAGTAATGTGTTTTCAGATGCTTTTTGAAAACTGCAACTGAGCTTGCATCTCTAATGTCTGATGGTAGACTGTTCCAGAGCTTTGGGGCTGCATGCATGAAACTTCTATCTCCAAACCTCACCAAACGACTCCTCGGTACAACCAGCGATACTGATTTAGTTGCAGACCGCAGCTCTCTTCGAGGTTTATACACGTCAAGCATATTGACAATGTACCTTGGAGAATCATTGCACATGGCTTTGTATGTGAGTGTCAGAATTTTGAATTCAATTCTGTGTTAAACTGGAAGCCAGTGAAGATCCTTCAAGACTGGAGCGATTTGATTGTACCTAGGGGTCCTGGTAATGATGCGGGCTGCTGTATTTTGCACACGCTGTAGTTTGCATAATGAGTTTACGGGAATCCCATACAGCAGTGAGTTGCAGTAGTCAATTTTTTGCGTTAATGTGCTGTGTCATATCCATTTTGGAATCTAATCTAGCACCAAGATTCTTCACACATACTGATGGTTTGATTTTAGAGTTTCCCACTTGTACGTGAAAATCTCCAGGAACGTTAAACTTTTTTGAATGAAACAGTATGCCCTCAGTTTTGTAAGTATTCAGCTTCAACATGTTCTGATGCATCCATGATACTATGTCTTTTAGACACCCTTCGACTTTTGAAAGGGCTTCTTGTTGACAAGATGTGTCTTTAGGCTTAAATGACAAGTATAACTGTGAATCATCTGCATAGAAGTGATGATCCAGCTGATGATTTCTGCAAATTGAGCCGACAGGTTTTGTGTACAAGATGTAGTTCTTCGGCCCAAGGACTGACCCTTGTGGCACACTATATTTCATTTGTACTGGGGCAGATAATTTGCCATCTACCGCGACTGTTTGGTAACGGTCGGTCAGGTATGAGGTCATCCACTTTAGTGGGTTTCCAATAATTTTGAGGTATTTTTCAAGGCGATTGAGTAATGTTTCATGATCGATTGTGTCGAATGCGGCAGATAGGTCAAGCATCACCAGAATTGTGATTTCATTCTTATCAAGATATTGCAAGATGTCATTTTGAACTTTTAGAAGAGCAGTTTCTGTAGAGTGATGCTTACGATAATGCTGACTGATGTTGTTCATGCAGATTGTTTGTGGTCAAATGGGACTCAATGCGTTTGTCTACTACCTTTTCTAATACTTTTGAGAGAAATGGCAAATTTGATACAGGCCTGTAGTTCTTAAGATCATTTGTATCGAGATCAGTTTTTTTCAAAAGAGGTCTTACATGCGACTTTTTGAATTATTTTGGAACATACGCAGATTCCAGCGAAGAGTTCACAATTTTTGTTAACGACGGTAGGAGCTCGTCAAGGCATAACTTTAAAAGCCATGTAGGTATTGGGTCGAATTCACAGGACTTACATGGGGATGCCTTCACAATCTCCCCAATTTCTGCTGCTGTAGCAGAGTCAAAGCTTTCGAGTCCTGTTGACAGGATTCTACTTTTTCTGTGTAAAAATTAACCTTTGACTCTGCTAATAGTTTGTTTACTTTAGCACACATATCAAATTGTTGTTATTTTCTACAGTTTCCTGCATTGTGCTTGCGTTTAAACAGGAAATATCTGCTATACTCTACGCACAATTAATATAGCTATCCTTATCCCCAGCTGGATGTACGGAATCACGCGACCCCGGTAAAAATTCCATTTTCAAATAATACATATGAAAGACTCAAGCAGGAAACGCAAAACAAACAATACACCCACCTGTCAAGCAGAACTCACACACACACACAGTCATACCACAACAAACACACACACACACGCAATACAATTCCTTCATCTACACACTAAATAGAAAACAACACACAATACAAACATAAAGCAAAGTGAATATAGGAGCCCGCCTTTGTACGGTCAGTATCAATTAATAATTAATTATAAATTAATTATTAACAACCACTTAGTCGGCCAGATTGGGAAAAAAACACTTATACCATGGACAACAATAACAATGTACAAATTAATACTAGTCCAGTCGAATTAGATCATGAGGTAGAACTAATTGCAACAGAAACTTGTTTGCGACTGTGCGCAAATATAGATCGAAGTGTAGTTCATACTAAAAGTCCCACAAAACTGCTCGCTCAATAAAAAGAAATATTTGGTGTCAAAGTTTGTAAAATTCCTCTTTCCCGATTCAGTCACCATATCCCAACAATATGCTACATCATGACGTCATAACAGCTATTTCATAACGTCGTCGCGCAAAAGATGACGGCCCGCACTTGACTGGGTTTACCTTGATACGGACTCAATTTCAGCTAGTCCGCAGTATAGTAAGGTAAGACATACTAAAACCACCATGGTTAGACTCGGTTAATTTTATAAGATATATTCAATATCAATATATTCAATAAATTGTACAACAAATATTTATTTTATCGAAATTAGTCAACATTATTGTATGAGCCCCCTTTTATAGAGCAAATAGAAAGAAGTTTGCGTTTCCTATTCGAAAAATTGTTTTAAAGCATGAACAAATTCCATGTAGAAGGTTGAAATGAAAAATAGTATGTATAATTTATTGTAAATGATGTGAAAACTGTCACATTTGAAGGCTATTTACTTAAAAACTCGCGAATCCCATGGCATTTATTTTTTCTACGAAAACCAATTCGGGTCACAAAATAAAATTTCGGGTAAATCAATAAATTCTTCTTAGGAGAAAAGTGACGCTTATATAAAGCATTTTCTGTGGTTATTTTCTACGCTATATTAGTATTAAAATAAAAAGGGCTTATATGAAAATCGATGAAAGTCAGTTTGCAGACCTGTGTCTGAATCTCCTGCACAGTTTTGAATCTCCTACATGATTATGTTTTCCTACATTTAAGCTTACTAGTAGTAATCTGTAAATACATTGTGCATTGGCTTATCGCCCAAATATTAATTTATACTATCTTTCAGACTGCACAATGCTCGTGATGCACACATATACCCATGGCTTATTAAAGACAGGACTCGTACCCAAAGGTAGCAGTTTGCAGTATGCCTACTTAGGCAAAAAAAGAATCCCCTGTTTCGGAGAACCCGACCCTACCTATTTTGTTTCCGACCGTTGCTCAAAACACATTTTTCCTTTTTAAGGGCCTTCTGGATCTAATGATAAATGATTAATATTTGTATCGTTTAATTTTTTGTCCATATGAGTTACAGATATTGCCTATTAAGTTTACAAATTAGTCACTCGGCCTAATTATCAGCAGTCGGCGAAAATATAAACTTCTGTACAGTTTTCGATCAATGTTTAAACGAGGCTTTTCTAAAGAGACTTGTCTTATTCATCTTTCTGACTTTATTAGATTCCAAATGGATAAAGGTAATATGGTAGGCATGCTACTCCTCGATTTACATAAAGCTTTTGAAGCTTTGGATTTACACCACTACAGTGTTGACTGGTTTAGATCTTACCTTTCAGACAGGTAACAATTGGTTGATGTTTCAGGAACATTCTATTCTCTAGAAGGTATATCGTATGTAGTGTGCCACAAGGCTCAATACTGGGGCCTCTTTTGTTTTTAATTTATGTCAATGACATGCCGGGTGTTGTATCAAACAAGCTTTTATTGTATGCAGATGATTCTGGTATATTTGTCTCCGGCAAAAGTATTTTCCAAATTTAAAGTTGTTTTTCTAAAGACCTGAGTGTAGTTAGTGAATTGTTAGTTGATAATAAACTTTAACTTCATCTCGGTAAGACTGAGTCAATCCTGATTGGTTCTAGACCTCAACTTAGATCTCAATCACATTTAGATTTAATTTGTAATGGCCAACATATTAAAGTCCTATTGTGTTTCCAGACCCTTTTTCTATGTCTAAAATACAACAAAGGTAAATATTAATGTTTGAACATTCTTGTGGGCCAAGCCGATCTTTGAAATGTTGTAAACAGACCTATATCACCAACATGGGTGGTTTAAAGCCGTAACAAACCGTAAGTAAAACTTCTGATATAGATAGCACTATGTTTTGATGTGTCATGTGACATGACCGGAAGTTGTGGAGATAATACAAATGGCGGACAACGTGACATCAGCTTTTTGTTTGGTAAGTGTTTGAGCTTATATCATCGATCATTCAAACCGATTAAAAATACTAATAGAAGAATGTGTTCAATTATGATGAATCGTTAAACATGTTAAGCATCTGGCATTTAGTTTAAGCCTTACAGACTCAAAATCTCAGTACAAAGCACCAACATGTAGTATGAGGCGCCCAACGGGGCGAAATCATATTTGAATATGAGTAAGTTCTTCTTCTTTCATTAATGTGCCGGGTCCACCCTGGGCAACTTTGGCCATGTATTTGGTTTATCCTTTTGCATATCTCCACAAAGAAAGACCTGATCGGCCGTACTGAAAAGTACGGAATGTAACAATCTGAATTGATACGTCGTAGAATCCTATTAAGGCTTTTACACGATGGTGAGAAGTGACGCCAATATTATTGACGATGATCTCAACAATGTTGATACAGATTAACGAATGAACTTATTATGATTGATTTATCGTACATTAGGTAGATTCTATACAATTGACAGCACCGTGGAACTCTAAACGAAATGGGGCATTTAGTCAAGCAAATAAGACAAACAAACCTTCAGATAGGAAAACATTCCTTGACCTAAAACATCTCGTCAAGAAAAAGATAAAGGAGTCTTATAACCACTATCTCGAAGACATGTTAAATTTTGACGATACCGACTCATCTCAGAACAAGAAACCAAACACCAAAAAGCTATTTTCACTCATTAAACATTCCAGACAAGACTCCACAACATTACCATCACTAAAAGCTGAAAGAAAGTTCTCCTATGATGACTAAGACAAAACCACAGCTCTAAACAATCAATTTCAATCAGTTTCCATCCCAAAATCATCATTAAAGCTATCGTCTCTGTGCCAAATGAAACTTGACAATATCTCCAGCTCCACAGAAAATAATGGTCAACACTTCCCGGACATGTGAGAGATACAGATAGATGATAAAGGACTTACTAAACTCCTACAAAACCTAAATCCGCACAAAGGTTGTGGTTCAGACAACATCAGGCCTATATTACTGAAAAACCTAGCAGAGGAACTGCCACCTATCCTAAAACACATCTTCCAAAGGTCTATAGATAATGGCACCCTACCTTCTCAGTGGGAAAATGCAAACATAACACCAATCTTCAAAAAGGGTGACAGATCAAATCCAGAAAATTACAGACCCATTTCACTAACCTGCGCACTCTGTAAAGTTTTTGAACATGTTGCTTCCTCTGCAATTGTCAAACACTTCACAAAAAGGACCTACTCTATCATCTCCAACATGGGTTCAAATAATTGTAATGTGAAAATGATATTATGAATGGATAGGCGGGCTCCTATGTTCACTTTGCTTTATGTTTGTATTGCGTGTTGTTTTCTATTAGTGTGTAGATGAAGCAATGGTATTGCGTGTGTGTGTGTGTGTTTGTTGTGGTATGACTGTGTGTGTTCTGCTTGAGAGGTGGGTGTATTGTTTGTGTTACGTTTCCTGCTTGAGTCTTTCGTATTTATTTATATGTAATTCCCGTGTCTTTTGTGAAAATTGAAGGCTTTTCGCCATCTCTTCTCGAAAATATTTGAAAGATTGTATATAGCCTTACAGGTAGGAACATATGCGAGAAACTTAATAGACAAATATTCCTGAGAGGTGATTTTACCTTTTCTTACCTTAAAATACTGATATTTTTATGGAATGCCTAGTCCAGCAGACGTGAACATCACAAAATAAAAATTATTGTCCCAATATTTGCATCATATGAGAAAAATTGAAAAATCTGAACCGTCCTCTTAAAAATATGCAATATTTTCCATACGATTTTACATTATATGACTTACAAGATTGTATGTTTGTACAAAAATGAAAACTTAGGCATAGCAAAACACTTGCTTGTTTTTTCATACAATACTTACGCAATCTAAATCCAAAATATGAAGATATTTGGCCGCACCTAACTGGAAATAATTAAGTTTGTCTTAGAAAAAGTGTTGGGGGCCTAGAATACTTTATAAAGACTGAACAATAAATTTGGCTTATAAATAAATATTTTTGCAAGTTAATGTCAGGCGCATTTATAAACATCTAATCATTGATACAGGAAAATTTTGTTGTTTAAAAAAGATATATCGCCCTATAAGAGCCATAAGGGCTCATCTGCACATTTGGTCAAAAATGACATTTCCGTAAATTCTGATAGGTAATATCAAGGTTTATCATCTGTAAAAATATCTAACATCAGTTTGCATATTTAAGTAGGTAAAAATGACAGAGTCATAAGGGCTCATCTCCAAAACTGAAACATTTATAGAGCCAGAAGGGCTCATCTGCTCCAGCATCTGGGCCATAAGGGCTCATCTGCAGCTTTCACTGCAGTTCAGCCCCTACAAATAGGGTGATTTATGTTATCTGACACTTGATTTCTGCTGAATATGTAAATATGCAGGATGTGTATCAGTACAAGTTAGTTAAACTCATAAATGCTGGCTGAAACAAAGGAATGTGGTCATCTGTTGTTTTGCTGATGAGCCCTTATGGCTTTAACCAGATTTTATATTATAACTTGTATATTTTCACTGTAATATTTAACACAAAAACAAAGTGCATTGACAGAAAAGTAAGCATGTATTATGGACTAATGTTTTGATTAGAATTTAGATTAGATTTATCAAGGTACAAATATATTTAACTTTTATCAGTTTTTTGCGAGATGAGCCCTTATGGCTCTGCAAATTTTCGGTACAAATTATTGTGATCATCCCTCATCATCATTGCATCATCTCATCATTCATCTGCCCTATATGACATATTCAGTGTTGTCGTGCTGTAAAACCAAACGCATCCATCCATCCAGAAAATAATGCCAGCAAGCATTAGTCTAACAATCTCTTTCCATAAAATAAAATTCAGTAAAACAGAAGAAATCTGCATGAAAGAAAAATGTTGAAAAGGATAATAACTCTCACAATATTGATGCAAGAGTTACTAGTATGACCCTTGTGCAATACACTTGTCAGGCTCTTTCTATAAATGAAATTTCATCTTAAAAGCTTCCGTAGAACAGGAGTTATGAAGCATGACGCAAAAAGTGTGATTGACAGACAGACATACAGACAGATGGACAGACAGACGCCGGAAAAGTGATCCCTAAGTGTCACCTCTGCCTACAGCTGGTGATACAACAAATACTAATTCAACATGTTACAACAAGTAACAACACAGGTGATTATCAGGTTCTCTTCGAACATCGAAGACAAGCAAGTCGGTAAAAGATCGGCAATCCATGTTTTACACGCCTTGCTCAAATCATAGCAAAGTATACTACAAAAGAAAGCTAATTTGTTATAATTTGACAGTGTTTGCACTTTCTTACAAGAAAGGTACATGCTACCTATGGGATGAGAGACATTGGCAGGGAGGTTCATCCGACATTGGCCCATGCTTGATAACTTACATCAATGGTCTCCCGCCTACCATAAAGCATGTTATTTTATATTCAGATTGTTGTTTGGACAGAACAGGAATCAGTAATCTGACTGGAGGATTGGTGCACACAGTTATAGCTAGTGCATCTGATCAATTTAGAACATACAACAAAAGTTCTTGGAGTCTGGTCACACCCAACTGGGGTGTGACTCCATGCACTCGACAATAGAACTCGCAAAAAGGGAACTTCCATTTTCCATCCTGATCAGTTGGATACTTTTGTCCACATTGCTCGCAGGAATAAACCATAATTACGTGGTTGTGCCAATGTATTATGAAAGTTCTTGAATCTTAAGGAGTATACAAAGCAGGAACTGAAAAGCTCCAAAATTGATACAGAGGGGAACAGAGTGACCTGGTTACAAGTCAAAGTACTAAAGGTTAAAATATCCCCTCCAAAGGAAATATTAGTAAAAGAAAGTTTTCATGAGGAAAACCTTTGAATTCTTAATGATAGCAATGTGGCAAGAGGAAGGCCAGGTTTCGGTCTCGAACCACTGCCTTCAAAATAGCAGGATTCCTTAGCGGTTTCGGATGAAAATAAAAATTATCTTGTTTCTTTGTGTAACAGTCGTATTATTCCTGCTTTGTATAGACCTTTTTGTGATAATCTAAGGGCAAGTAAGGTGATTAAGAACCGTCTTCCAGAACCAGACATTTTGGAAGAAAATGAAGGTAGTGAGTAGCTTGAGGACCTTAGGAGGACAGTAACATATGCACATATGCATCGGTTAGGACATATTTAGTAGTTCTTATGTAATAATAAACAAATTAAGACTAAGTTAAAAACGTTTCAACTGTAAATTCTACTTGGAGTATTACTTGGGCCCTTATGGCCCTGCAATTGTGACAAGTAATGTGAAAAACATTTTCGAGCCATAAGGGCTCATCTACAAAAATTGCCATTTAAGGCAATAAACAACATTTTTACCAGATTTTATTTGATGCATTTAAATTGTGTTGGCTATATATGTTTGTGGAAATAAAGTTACCAGAATTCATAGAACGACTGATTTTATAATATGATTCAAAGTTTGTTTCTTCATTTTCTCGAAAAGACAAAAACTGCAGATGAGCCCTTATGGGTCTTATAGGGCGATATATTTAAAAAAATATGTATATATAGAGCTCGGTCGGGATTCGAATCCGTGCGGGGAAGGCCATGCAAGTTTACAAAACAAGATTTGCAACATTTCTGACTACGTTCGGATAATATCTAACATTATCGTCCAGGTTTTTTATGAGAGTATTCGGTATATTCCGTTATACACGGAAAATGCCGAGATTACACGGAAAAGGGCGATCTTCAGTCTTGTAATTCCTTTAATTACACTCATATGGAATAAGAGGTCATACACTCGATGTGAGTCAGTGGTATTGAATGGCACTGCATCAGATGCTGTCCCTGTCTCATCCGGGGTCCCTCAGGGGTCTGTGCTTAGTCCTCTCCTCTTTTTAGCCTATATGAACGACCTGCCCACCAACATCAAATCAAAGGTACGCCTATTTGCTGATGATACAGCTATTTACCTGTCCCTGTCTTCACCAAAGCAGTCAACAATCCTGCAAAACGACTTACTATTGCTCGAAAAATTGGAACAGGAATGGGATATGCATTTCAACCCCTCTAAATGCCAGGTTGTCCATATAACCAAAAGAAAACAACCTAGCACTATTTGCATGGCTCATTGTTACAGTTTGTAGATTCAGCAAAGTACTTTGTCGTTGACATTTCACATAACCTATCCTAGGACGACCCCATAAATAGAGTCACCAACAAAGCTAATCAAACCCTAGGATTTCTTTGTAGAAACATAAAGATACGTTCAGAACCCCTGAGGGCAAATGCTTACAAATCACTAGTCAAACACAAACTTGAATACGCCTCTGAAGTATGGTCCCCTCACACATATACCCACATTAACCAAATATATACAGTACAACGAAGATCGGCACGCTGGATAAAACATAATTACGGCCAGAAGTCTAGTGTAACCAACATACTACATGCCCTGAACCTACGACGACTAGATCTCCGTCGCATTGACACTAGACTCTCTCTTATGTATAAAAGCACGTTTAATCTTGTGGCCATACCTATTGAAGGTTTTCTAATTCCAATCTCACGACAATCAAGACTTTCTCACCATCTCTCTTACATACTGATCTCAACCAAAACAGATTACTACAAGTATTCCTACTTCCCCACAACTGTCTTCCACTGGTGAACTGACCAGATATTGTGTCTCTACCAAACATAGACCAGTTCAATGCTGCTATCTCCAGCATATGTACGTCCTCGCAAGGTGTTTCACATTAATGAAAGTTAGATAGATAGATGTCCAATTGACTTATGATACACATTTTGTTAACACAGCACCTCCCATTCCCTAGTCTCTAACTCTTTTGTTGCCGCTGATGCTTGGCTGAGATTAGCCTACAGTTACTATTAATTACTAACTACTAATTACTTACATTTCAACTCTGACTCCACTGGGATGCAAACCTTTGATAGCCTGTTTCATAGGCAGACACACTAACCGAGAAGGCATGATATGAATAGTGTTAAGCCAAATTTCAAATATTTTGAACAGTGGATACATACATTTTTGTAACTGCAAACTTTCTGCCCTTGTAAATGTCTTATACTCGTATAACATGTTTTCACAGGTATTCAATACATAATGTGACTCGGTGCAATTTGCGGTCTTTTCGGGTTATGATATTCGGCTCGGGATTTAGGTAGATAGTTCCGGTTGTCATTCTAATTTGTGCATTCCAAAAGTTGTCATAGACCAGAAAGGATCATTAATTACATTTACTTTATTTAATTCATTTAGCATTAGGATCAAATCACAGATATAGGTAGGTAAGATGTTAGTTGTTAACATTGGCCAGTTATTTCCTCGGGTGTATTGGTTTGTATCGATATTTAGGCTGAAATTAGAAGAGACGTACTTTCGGTTTATTCGCGCCATTTCTATTCTTTGTTCATAATTACTTTCGACTGTCATAGATGATAGCTCGTTTATTCACGTTTCAAACAGCATGTTAATAAAGTTCATTATTACAGAATTCACCTGCACCAGCGAGATTGACCAAGAGCGAGAGTGTTCATAATACCAGATATTGTGGTGAGTTGTAAATGTGTTGTGCCACTGTACCATTGTTTTATTTAGGTTTTTGTTAATGCTTTAAGCATTGTTTTAATTTAACTAAGATATCTACATGTACCAATGACATTAAAATGGAGCCACTTGCAAGACAGGTAAACATAAGTTTTATTGTATGTCTTGAAATCATGTTTATATAGGGAACCGTTGTTGTCAGTGCAACTGTTTAAATATTTGTTTATTTCATATTTCAGAACGGTTACGTTACTTGCGAGAGTGTTGTTCTCGTTCGTCATCCAGTGGTGTTGACGTGACATGTAGAGAGAGAGAAATAAAGATCTATATAAAGTACTCTTCTGGCCACGTATTTATTTTACGACCCGAAGGGTTAAAATGGAGCCCCCTGTCATGATCATAGATTGAGACGTAGTGAGGATCGAGGAAGGAGGTGGAGTTGGAGACGAAACGCGATTTAAGGACGATTTGGATAGTAGGATTGGCGTGAAAGTATTTTTTCAGCGTTGGATCTAGTGACAGTTTAGTGACACCATTTATAAGACTTAAGAGCAGCAAAGACTATATATAGTGACAGAAATACCAGTGTTCAAGTGACAATTATACATACAGAGACAATAAGGGACTTATTCTAGTTTATTCATACAGTGGCTCAAGTATTTTCCAGGTGGTGAGTGTGTTTATTGATTATTCTTCTTGATAGATCTCATACAGATTCATACATTTTAAATACTTTTCAGATTTTCATTAATTGGGAACCTGTTAACTATTCTTTGTCCGTTTAATATAGTTGCTACTGTAATTTGAGTTTCTATTTGAATATTTTTCAGATTTTCATTAATTGGGAATCTATTAACTATTCTTTGTCCGTTTAATATAGTTGCTACTGTAATTTGAGTTTCTATTTGAATATTTTTCAGATTTTTATTAACTGGGAAGCTGTTTACTATTCATTGTCCGTTTAATACAGTTGCTATTGTAATTTGAGTTTCTTTTGAGAAATGTGATCTTTAATGTAAAGGGAGATAATTTGTAAGTAAAAGAGTGGTCACTTTTGTACTCTAATTCAATTCTAATTCATTGGTGGTGGTTTTCTTGGTAAATTAATTAACTTGAACTTTGAGGCGTTTCATGACTTTTTGGATTTAATGCTTTAGATATCACTCATTGATATATCTGCATATGATGTGTCGTTCAAATGTAAATATCCGAATGATCTGTGATAGCAGTTCAAGCGTATTCAACCTTTGATATCTAAAGTTGATATCTATGATATCTATACCTTTGAAATCTAAAGTTTACTCAACGATGTCTAAGTTGTGCCTTAATTTTTAAATATAAAATGATTAAAAATGATGTATTTAACTACGACAATGCACAATATCTCATTTCACACTGTGAAAAGATATAAACTCTGAAAAATGAAGTTCATTCACAATACTAAATAACACGCTAAGTGTAATGTTTCGCTGAAAAAAAACAAATTAAATTTAAAGGGTACTGATAAAGGGGTAACTGAATAAGGGGAATTTCTCGGCTGAACTGTGTTGATGCTGATGTCTAGTCTCGTTAATGCTACAAATTCCTGAAAATTTTACAACAACAACTATAATGCTGATGATGCTACTACTACTGAATATATCTAAAAATAGCGACAATGGTCTGACGCAAAGTCGACCTGAAAATTAATTACTAATAAATTAAAATATAGTCAATATCTACATGAACTGTATTGAAACTGTTCCTATGACATTAAGAAGACAATGTAGAGCTGAATCAAGCAAATGCAATAAAAGTTACAAAGCCACTTGAATTAATGAAAATTTAAATACTCTGAAAACTACTACAACTAATTGTTCTACAAGAAAATCAATTCAAACTACAGGAATGCACCACTTGCAATGAAATATATGACTGAATGACCCAAATACACCAATAATAGGCTGAAAGTAGAAGTTTGACTGTTCAAAGGTGAAAGTAGAAAATTGCCTAAAGTGAAAGTAGAAGTCTGACTGTCATAAATGATAAATAAACAAAGTGAATGGTGCTTAAATGCTAATTTGTACCGAAAATTTGCAGAGCCATAAGGGCTCATCTCGCAAAAAACTGATAAAAGTTAAATATATTTGTACCTTGATAAATCTAATCTAAATTCTAATCAAAACATTAGTCCATAATACATGCTTACTTTTCTGTCAATGCACTTTGTTTTTGTGTTAAATATTACAGTGAAAAAATACATGTTTTAATATAAAATCTGGTTAAAGCCATAAGGGCTCATCTGCAAAACAACAGATGACCACATTCCTTTGTTTCAGTCAGAATTTATGAGTTTAACTAACTTGTACTGATACACATCCTGCATATTTACATATTCAGCAGAAATCAGGTGTCAGATAACATAAATCACTATATTTGTAGGGGCTGAACTGCAGTGAAAGCTGCAGATGAGCCCTTATGGCCCAGATGCTGGAGCAGATGAGCCCTTCTGGCTCTATAAATGTTTCAGTTTTGGAGATGAGCCCTTATGACTCTGTCATTTTTACCTACTTAAATATGCAAACTGATGTTAGATATTTTTACAGATGATAAACCTTGATATTACCTATCAGAATTTACGGAAATGTCATTTTTGACCAAATGTGCAGATGAGCCCTTATGGCTCTTATAGGGCGATATATCTTTTTTAAACAACAAAAGTTTCCTGTATCAATGATTAGATGTTTATAAATGCGCCTGACATTAACTTGCAAAAATATTTAATTATAAGCCAAATTTATTGTTCAGTCTTTATAAAGTATTCTAGGCCCCAACACTTTTTCTAAGACAAACTTAATTATTTCCAATTAGGTGCGGCCAAATATCTTCATATTTTGGATTTAGATTGCGTAAGTAGTGTATGCAAAAACAAGCAAGTGTTTTGCTATGCCTAAGTTTTCATTTGTGTACAAACATACAATCTTGTAAGTCATATAATGTAAAATCGTATGGAAAATATTGCATATTTTTAAGAGGACGGTTCAGATTTTTCAATTTTTCTCATATGATGCAAATATTGGGACAATAATTTTTATTTTGTGATGTTCACGTCTGCTGGACTAGGCATTCCATAAAAATATCAGTATCTTAAGGTAAGAAAAGGTAAAATCACCTCTCAGGAATATTTGTCTATTAAGTTTCTCGCATATGTTCCTACCTGTAAGGCTATATACAATATTTCAAATATTTTCGAGAAGAGATGGCGAAAAGCCTTCATTTTTCACAAAAGACACGGGAATTACATATAAATAAATACGAAAGACTCAAGCAGGAAACGTAACACAAACAATACACCCACCTCTCAAGCAGAACACACACAGTCATACCACAACAAACACACACACACACACGCAATACCATTGCTTCATCTACACACTAATATAAAACAACACGCAAGACAAACATAAAGCAAAGTGAACATAGGAGCCCGCCTATCCATTCATAATATCATTTTCACATTACAATTATTTGAACCCATGTTGGAGATGATAGAGTAGGTCCTTTTTGTGAAGTGTTTGACAATTGCAGAGGAAGCAACATGTTCAAATACTTTACAGAGTGCGCAGGTTAGTGAAATGGGTCTGTAATTTTCTGGATTTGATCTGTCACCCTTTTTGAAGATTGGTGTTATGTTTGCATTTTCCCACTGAGAAGGTAGGGTGCCATTATCTATAGACCTTTGGAAGATGTGTTTTAGGATAGGTGGCAGTTCCTCTGCTAGGTTTTTCAGTAATATAGGCCTGATGTTGTCTGAACCACAACCTTTGTGCGGATTTAGGTTTTGTAGGAGTTTAGTAAGTCCTTTATCATCTATCTGTATCTCTGACATGTCCGGGAAGTGTTGACTATTATTTTCTGTGGAGCTGGAGATATTGTCAAGTTTCATTTGGCACAGAGACGATAGCTTTAATGATCATTTTGGGATGGAAACTGATTGAAATTGATTGTTTAGAGCTGTGGTTTTGTCTTAGTCATCATAGGAGAACTTACTTTCAGCTTTAAGTGATGGTAATGTAGTGGAGTCTTGTCTGGAATGTTTAATGAGTGAAAATAGCTTTTTGGTGTTTGGTTTCTTGTTCTGAGATGAGTCGGTATCGTCAAAATTTAACATGTCTTCGAGATAGTGGTTATAAGACTCCTTTATCTTTTTCTTGACGAGATGTTTTAGGTCAAGGAATGTTTTCCTATCTGAAGGTTTGTTTGTCTTATTTGCTTGACTAAATGCCCTATTTCGTTTAGAGTTCCACGGTGCTGTCAATTGTATAGAATCTACCAATGTACGATAAATCAATCATAATAAGTTCATTCGTTAATCTGTATCAACATTGTTGAGATCATCGTCAATAATATTGGCGTCACTTCTCACCATCGTGTAAAAGCCTTAATAGGATTCTACGACGTATCAATTCAGATTGTTACATTCCGTACTTTTCAGTACGGCCGATCAGGTCTTTCTTTGTGGAGATATGCAAAAGGATAAACCAAATACATGACCAAAGTTGCCCAGGGTGGACCCGGCACATTAATGAAAGAAGAAGAACTTACGCATATTCAAATATGATTTCGCCCCGTTGGGCGCCTCATACTACATGTTGGTGCTTTGTACTGAGGTTTTGAGTCTGTAAGGCTTAAACTAAATGCCAGATGCTGAACATGGTTAACGATTCATCATGATTGAACACATTCTTCTATTAGTATTTTTAATCGGTTTGAATGATCGATGATATAAGCTCAAACACTTACCAAACAAAAAGCTGATGTCACGTTGTCCGCCATTTGTATTATCTCCACAACTTCCGGTCATGTCACATGACACATCAAAACATAGTGCTATTTATATCAGAAGTTTTACTTACGGTTTGTTACGGTTTTAAACCACCCATGTTGGTGATATAGGTCTGTTTACAACATTTCAAAGATCGGCTTGGCCCACAAGAATGTTCAAACATTATTATTTACCTTTGTTGTATTTTAGACATAGAAAAAGGGTCTGGAAACACAATAGGACTTTAATATGTTGGCCATTACAAATTAAATCTAAATGTGATTGAGATCTAAGTTGAGGTCTAGAACCAATCAGGATTGACTCAGTCTTACCGAGATGAAGTTAAAGTTTATTATCAACTAACAATTCACTAACTACACTCAGGTCTTTAGAAAAACAACTTTAAATTTGGAAAATACTTTTCCCGGAGACAAATATACCAGAATCATCTGCATACAATAAAAGCTTGTTTGATACAACACCCGGCATGTCATTGACATAAATTAAAAACAAAAGAGGCCCCAGTATTGAGCCTTGTGGCACACTACATACGAGATACCTTCTAGAGAATAGAATGTTCCTGAAACATCAACCAATTGTTACCTGTCTGAAAGGTAAGATCTAAACCAGTCAACACTGTAGTGGTGTAAATCCAAAGCTTCAAAAGCTTTATGTAAATCGAGGAGTAGCATGCCTACCATATTACCTTTATCCATTTGGAATCTAATAAAGTCAGAAAGATGAATAAGACAAGTCTCTTTAGAAAAGCCTCGTTAAAACATAGGTTGAAAACTGTACAGAAATTTATATTTTCGCCGACTGCTGATAATTAGGCCGAGTGACTAATTTGTAAACTTAATAGGCAATATCTGTAACTCATATGGACAAAAAATTAAACGATACAAATATTAATCATTTATCATTAGATCCAGAAGGCCCTTAAAAAAGAAAAATGTGTTTTGAGCAACGGTCGGAAACAAAATAGGTAGGGTCGGGTTCTCCGAAACAGGGGATTCTTTTTTTGCCTAAGTAGGCATACTGCACACTGCTACCTTTGGGTACGAGTCCTGTCTTTAATAAGCCATGGGTATATGTGTGCATCACGAGCATTGTGCAGTCTGAAAGATAGTATAAATTAATATTTGGGCGATAAGCCAAAGCACAATGTATCTACAGATTACTACTAGTAAGCTTAAATGTAGGGAAAAATAATCATGTAGGAGATTCAAAACTGTGCAGGAGATTCAGACACAGGTCTGCAAACTGACTTTCATCGATTTTCATATAAGCCCTTTTTATTTTAATACTAATATAGCGTAGAAAATAAACACAGAAAATGCTTTATATAAGCGTCACATTTCTCCTAAGAAGAATTTATTGATTTACCCGAATTTTTATTTTGTGACCCGAATTGGTTTTCGTAGAAAAATAAATGCCATGGGATTCGCGAGTTTTTAAGTAAATAGCCTTTAAATGTGACAGTTTTCACATCATTTACAATAAATTATACATACTATTTTTCATTTCAACCTTCTACATGGAATTTTTTCATGCTTTAAAACAATTTTAGAATAGGAAACGCAAACTTCTTTCCATTTGCTCTATAAAAGGGGGCTCATACAATAATTTTGACTAATTTCGATAAAATAAATATTTGTTGTACAATTTATTGCATATATTGATATTGAATATATCTTATAAAATTAACCGAGTCTAACCATGGTGGTTTTAGTATGTTTTACCTTACTATACTGCGGACTAGCTGAAATTGAGTCCGTATCAAGGTAAACCCAGTCAAGTGCGGGCCGTCATCTTTTGCGCGACGACGTTATGAAATAGCTGTTATGACGTCATGATGTAGCATATTGTTGGAATATGGTGACTGAATCGGGAAAGAGGAATTTTACAAACTTTGACACCAAATATTTCTTTTTATTGAGCGAGCAGTTTTGTGGGACTTTTAGTATGAACTACACTTCGATCTATATTTGCGCACAGTCGCAAACAAGTTTCTGTTGCAATTAGTTCTACCTCATGATCTAATTTGACTGGACTAGTATTAATTTGTACATTGTTATTGTTGTCCATGGTATAAGTGTGTTTTTTCTAACCTGGCCGACTAAGTGGTTGTTAATAATTAATTTATAATTAATTATTAATTGATACTGACCGTACAAAGGCGGTCTCCTATATTCACTTTGCTTTATGTTTGTCTTGTGTGTTGTTTTCTATTTAGTGTGTAGATGAAGGAATTGAATTGCGTGTGTGTGTGTGTGTTTGTTGTGGTATGACTGTGTGTGTGTGTGTGTTCTGCTTGACAGGTGGGTGTATTGTTTGTTTTGCGTTTCCTGCTTGAGTCTTTCATATGTATTATTTGAAAATGGGATTTTTACCGGGGTCGCGTGTTTCCGTACATCCAGCTGGGGATAAGGATAGCTATATTAATTGTGCGTAGAGTATAGCAGATATTTCCTGTTTAAACGCAAGCACAATGCAGGAAACTGTAGAAAATAACAACAATTTGATATGTGTGCTAAAGTAAACAAACTATTAGCAGAGTCAAAGGTTAATTTTTACACAGAAAAAGTAGAATCGTGTCAACAGGACTCGAAGAGTCTTTTTAAAGTCACTAAGCATCTCCTGGGTGCAAACAGTGAAATTGCACTGCCAAAAGATTTGTCCTCAAAACAACTTGCGCATGATTTCAGCGACTTATTTATTGAAAAGGTGGACAAAATACGGACAGGCATTGCCTCTGAATCAATGTCATGCACCCCAGTCATTACAGAAACAACGTTGCATTCAATGAATTCTTTAGAAAGCTTTGACTCTGCTACAGCAGCAGAAATTGGGGAGATTGTGAAGGCATTCCCATGTAAGTCCTGTGAACTCGACCCAATACCTACATGGCTTTTAAAGTTTTGCCTTGACGAGCTCCTACCGTCGTTAACAAAAATTGTGAACTCTTCGCTGGAATCTGCGTATGTTCCAAAATAATTCAAAAAGTCGCATGTAAGACCTCTTTTGAAAAAACCTGATCTCGATACAAATGATCTTAAGAACTACAGGCCTGTATCAAATTTGCCATTTCTCTCAAAAGTATTAGAAAAGGTAGTAGACAAACGCATTGAGTCCCATTTGACCACAAACAATCTGCATGAACAACATCAGTCAGCATTATCGTAAGCATCACTCTACAGAAACTGCTCTTCTAAAAGTTCAAAATGACATCTTGCAATATCTTGATAAGAATGAAATCACAATTCTGGTGATGCTTTACCTATCTGCCGCATTCGACACAATCGATCATGAAACATTACTCAATCGCCTTGAAAAATACCTCAAAATTATTGGAAACCCACTAAAGTGGATGACCTCATACCTGACCGACCGTTACCAAACAGTCGCGGTAGATGGCAAATTATCTGCCCCAGTTCAAATTAAATATAGTGTGCCACAAGGGTCAGTCCTTGGGCCGAAGAACTACATCTTGTACACAAAACCTGTCGGCTCAATTTGCAGAAATCATCAGCTGGATCATCACTTCTATGCAGATGATTCACAGTTATACTTGTCATTTAAGCCTAAAGACACATCTTGTCAACAAGAAGCCCTTTCAAAAGTCGAAGGGTGTCTAAAAGACATAGTATCATGGATGCATCAGAACATGTTGAAGCTGAATACTTACAAAACTGAGGTCATACTGTTTCATTCAAAAAAGTTTAACGTTCCTGGAGATTTTCACGTCCAAGTGGGAAACTCTAAAATCAAACCATCAGTATGTGTGAAGAATCTTGGTGCTAGATTAGATTCCAAAATGGATATGACACAGCACATTAACGCAAAAAATTGACTACTGCAACTCACTGCTGTATGGGATTCCCGTAAACTCATTATGCAAACTACAGCGTGTGCAAAATACAGCAGCCCGCATCATTACCAGGACCCCTAGGTACAATCACATCGCTCCAGTCTTGAAGGATCTTCACTGGCTTCCAGTTTAACACAGAATTGAATTCAAAATTCTGACACTCACATACAAAGCCATGTGCAATGATTCTCCAAGGTACATTGTCAATATGCTTGACGTGTATAAACCTCGAAGAGAGCTGTGGTCTGCAACTAAATCAGTTTCGCTGGTTGTACCGAGGAGTCGTTTGGTGAGGTTTGGAGATAGAAGTTTCATGCATGCAGCCCCAAACTCTGGAACAGTCTACCATCAGACATTAGAGATGCAAGCTCAGTTGCAGTTTTCAAAAAGCATCTTAAAACACATTACTTTAATATTTGTTATTAGAACACTGCTACCTATGCGATATGTTCTTGCTGTAGATGTTGTGGGTCCAAATGGGAGTTTCTGGAGTATTATCTGGTTTTCGGTCTCTTATATGAATTTTAGTTATTGTCGCATGCTATTTTTCCTAGTTATTTTACATTGGGCGGCCTGCATTGGGCGTTCTGCTATTATTTCTATCAGTCGGCATAAAGAAGCCATTTGCTTCGTTGCTCTCGATTGTTGAGGTAGTGCAATCGCCGTTTTGGGGGCTGTCTACTGTATGTTTAGTGGCCTTCATTGGGCGCTCTACTGTTATTTCTATCAGTCCGCATAAAAAATCCATTTGCTTCGTTGCTCTTGATTGATGGGGTAACGTGATCGCCATTTTGGGGGCTGTCTTTTGTACGTTTATTATGTTATTTTATATCTAATTGTAGTTATTTGTCTTTTCCTGGAGGCTTGCATTTGGGCGCTCTACTATTGTTTCTATCGGTCGACAATCAGAAGCCTGTTGCTTCATTGCTGATTGATGGGAGTAATGTGATCGCCATTTTGGGGGCTGTCTTTTATATGTTTATTAATGTTTATTTTAGATCATATTGTAGTTATTTTGTCTTTTCGTGTTTGTAGGTACATTTGTGTAACTTCATGTGAAGAGCTTTTGAACGCACTACCCCTGTGTGAAAAGAGCGCTATATAAATCTGGTATAATAATAATAATAATGTCTGAATGTCTACTTAAGCTGATTGGTAAACACCTTGGAGTCTGCTCAGACGCTGGGTTACACGGCGTCTGATCTGGCTCCAAACTGTTTGCAATGTAAATAAAAGTTTAAAATAGCGTAACGCGTTTCTTGGGAATGAATGACGTATTAAATTTGGTGAAAGGTTTTATAATCACTCTATGAAATAGGAGTGTAACACTAACGTAGAGAAAACGTATTACAATATAATTATTTCAATATAGTGTGGCAATTTGTAAGTAAAATAAGTGGTTAGAAATAAGGTTTGAAAACCTATCGATAGCACTGAAAGAAAAAAAAAGAATACTAAAATACGAAAGAGGATCAAAATTAACATAAACAGTTGCTGTAAGTGTCATATTTGTAACAGTAGTACATTCAAATTAAGGAGGCATCCCCTCTCGTAGCTCAAAAATTATATAGAATATTGCAATACGAAAAACAGCCCTATTGCAGTACGTAGTGCTAACAGGCGTGTTGTAATATAGAGTGCATTGTATGACTAATATGTATTTAGGCTTCGCCTATGGACGGAAAAAAGCAAAATTGTACTAATAAGTAAAACTTAATGCTTCTTGATTTTGACAATATTGTGGTACTTTTACCTAGAATCTTAATAAATTATTATTTAAGATATGACATTGTGGCCTGCTTTTGACCCCATACGACCCATATTCAAAGTGGAGCTATAACTCTTCAAGATGAATATCCTGAGCAAATATGATCTTGATAGGGGTAAATCTATGGCCGCTAGACTGAGAGTGTACCAAACCAAATGTTGATGGACAACAGACATCTACTGATCACTATAGTTCACTTGAAAAGTATCGGGTGAACTAATAAAAATAGGATGACGAACAAGAATGGTGTCACAGAAAGTGACAAATGCCCCCGACGGCCGAGGTTTTTGTCACTGCAATGTATTCATTTGACTTTCAAATAAAATCATACAGCAGGCTATAATTGTACTCCTTCTTGTTGTTGTGTTGCAACATATAACAGTCCTACCCTTTACTGTATGTAAGAGCATGAGATTCATACTCCGCTGCCAAAGCCTAACACTAGTGGAAATTTGGCAAACTTACAGTAAAGTGTAGGACTGATAAAGAAAAACGCTTGTTCTAGCTTATTCAAATGCATCACCACCATAGTATCATGACGTCATCTGATGTCATGATGACGTCGTCGTCATAACAAGGTTTGTCAAATATCATAATGAGGACTTATTTCTAAATTAAGAAATGATCAAATGAACAAAGAGTTATGGACAGTTAGGATGAGTTACCTCCCTTCCTATTCACTTGAAATAATATAGGATGAGTTATCTCCCTTTTCACCGGATTTTACCTCAAATGATCTCGACCTTTACAGGACATGACCAAAGTTGTACTGACCTCAAGAGCTTCTTGGGATGAGTACACATACAAAATATAAAGTCTCTATCCCATGTTATTCAAAAGTTATGGCCAAGATTAAAGATGACAGACAAACAGACCAAAAACAATTATACTCCCAACTAAATCGTGCGGGGCATAAAAATGATTCAAAATACAGCAGTGCTGTGTGGTCAAAACTTGCATTCTTTTGCAGTATAACAGAGACCATATTATTCACCCTTTCCTCCACAGAAGTGCCTCCAGCACCTCTACCTACACCTCAGTATAAGGATATCAAATGAGTACTTGCTACCAAGTGACAGTTTTGAACACATGAGGTAGTTCAAAGCAAGATAAAAGTAAAGCAAAAAGCTCTGACAGGAGCTCCCTGCAAAAAGTTACTTTCATCTTACTTTAAGCAGTCAGTGTTTTTGACATAGTTTGATAACCCGTGACAAAAAGAAGAAAACCCGTTACAGAACCGTCACGGAACGTCACGGGTTTTAGTAGGTCTGGTTTGATATAGGAGATTTGCACTCTTTGCTATGGAGGAAAGGGGTAAATCAAGGTGAAAGTAATCAGAAAGCACCTAAAGGACTTTGTGCTTTATTTTTATCTAAATATTCTTGCATAATGCAGTCACTTGACAAGTTGTTTTGCACACTAACAATCGGACCTCATGTAGTACAGTACTGAACCTTATTAAATTAAATTGATAATCGCAAACGAATTGCCATCGAATTGCCATCGAATCGGGCGCTTCAAAAAACAAATCCTACTCTTGAATATTTTTACGCGAATTTTCCGAAGCGGTTGTGACAAAATGGAATCGAAAAAATTAACGGAGGCATATTTGCGAACATTTGTGAGATACACCATTCAAGAAAACTTACCCGAGGGTAAAGTTACTATTTTGAATCGCAAGCGAATTGCAATCGAATTGCAAGCGAATTGCCATCGAATCGCAAAAATTGTTAATTTAATAAGGCTCAGTACTGTAGTTGTATTAGATGTTTTACTGTAAATGAGACAATTGTTGGCATGAGATTCAAAATAAGTCTGAGATTGAAATATCACATTGACAAAAAGAAAAACATGATCTTGTTAAAATTAAGGTTCTCTAGGGCTTTCAATTCTGATTTTTTTACTGGCACTTTAGGAATTATTTATAAACACAACAGGAATTTTTTTTTTCATCAGTTCTGATAATACACAGCAGTAAAAAACACAATAACACTAAAGTTACGTTTCAATTTCATATATACATAATTACAGCTTTTATAGACTACATTAAACTCATTTGTCACAAACTACAACAGCATAGTTTTTCTTTTAAATAATTAACATGGATACAGGGCTCCACATAAGGGGAGTACTTCAAGAACTTAAATCTTTATATCTGCATTAAACCATATGGTGTGACTACTCATTATAATTGGTTTAAAGATACAATTTTAATGATTAGTTAAAATACACCATAGGATTTGGTGCTGCCATGGAATTTGATCCATTTTAACTTATCCACCGCTCTGATCAGTTCATATATTTATTACTCCAATTCAGCACATAATTATGTTGTTCTCTTTTGAAAAAAAAATCAGTTTTAATTTGCATCACATTCTCTGACTATCTGTATGAAAGTCCATCTTGGATAGGAAACTGCTGAATGTCATGGTTGATGCTTGTCCTACATTGTTTACCACCATAAAGGCTATGCTGATTCTGCAATAGATAGTAAATAAATAATTTATTGTTATGTATAAGGCACTCTAGTCTACAGACCTCAAACATCTCAGGACTTTTGTGTTGTTTACTTTTATAATTTTTGTACGACTTAACATATTGACCAAATAGCAGGTTTTATTCCGCACAGTGACACTAGTGGTCTCTAACAATTTCCTGCTTTAGCATTTAGTTACTTAGGTTGAAGGTTCTTTAATATTCTTTATAAAGCATAAGCTGAAATTTGGAGGTAATGTTAAGTATTATATGGCTTTATGGAAACATGTGAATAAGGCATGGTTTTGGCTAATTTGTACTTTCCCATGAATTTTTCAGCATGTCTGGTAAATGTATTCAATAAATGGAGCTAAAGCCAAATCAGAATGATAATAAATTAATGTTGACATATTTCTACTCATACTGGCCTACAGATATCTGAAAATAAAATTCTTTATGTCTACATTAAACCCAGTGGTGTGACTACTTATTAGAATCCTGTTCTCGAGACAACTCTAATGAATGGTAACACCATAGGCGTTGGTGCTGACATGAAGAAAAGCTGCATTTGGTCTGATTACTTATGTTGATATCTGACTCGTAATTATATATCAGATTTCATGGACTGAAATGAAAATTATTATACTGTTTGTGTCAGGACTGTACACATAACTGCCTTATTTTTCAATCTAAATACCCACACACATTGCCTTTAACTTGTCTTTCAAATGTTTTCTTTCAATTATTTACTATATACTGTACTTTGTAGGCTCTCTAAATTATAACATAACATACGAAAATATTTTGCATTTTAAGTAAAACTTCTTGTCTTGTAAGGAGACTCAGCTTTTAAAGGCCAAATAGGCAGAATTTAACATTGGCCATAAGTCCATAACTTTGTGACTACATGTGATAGAGACTTCATTTTGGCATGTGCACTAAATAATCTCTTGAGAACAGTACAACTTTGGTTAAGTCAGACACATATCAAGGCCATGTAGATGTCATCTAAAGGTCAAATAGGATGAATTTGACACAGGCCTCGACTTTGCAACTACATTTGATAGATACTTCATATTTTGCATGTGGGTCTACACTGTTTGCAAAGGTAGTTTGTATCTGGTTCAAGTACTTGAAGGTACAACCCTTTACATGTCTTATATATTAATTTACACATAGTCTACACAAAATAGCTACATGCTCAGTATTGTATGATAAACAAGTACAGTCGCCACGCCTGACATATGCCCCCAAAGTGTTTGACACCCAAATGCATTTTGGCGATTTTTTTTACAGACAATGTAATGGAGGTGTAACATAAAATTTTGATACTGTTAAAAATGACCCAGGAGTCAATTATTTTCATTAAAAACAGAACAGTTTGCGACACTCCTCAATAGAGATATGCTCCGGACAAGCTTTTTGTAAAATTGAGGTCAGAGGTCACGGTCTGAGTGACCTAAAAATGCTATGCGACACTCTGCCATCCCAAGATGAACTCACAAACCAAGTTTCGTATCTGTAGTTGGTAAGGTTAAGGAATTATACTCTGGACAAGCTATTGGTTAAATCATGGTCAAATGTCTACGTCAAAGTGACCTGAAAGTGGTATGCGACACTCCGCCATCCCAAGATGTACTCACACACCAAATTTGGAATCCCTAGCTGGCAAGGTATATGAGATATGCTCCTGACAAGCTTTTTGTAAAATTGTGGTCAAGGTCACAGTGACCTAGATGTGGTACACGACACTCCGCCATCCCAAGATGTACTCGCACACAAACTATGGAATCCCTAGCTGTTAATGTCTAGGAGATATGCTCCAGACAAGCTTTTTGTTAAATCAAGGTCAAAAGTCAAGGTCACAGTGACCTGAAAGTGGTACGCGACACTCCACCATCCCAAGATGTACTCACACACCAAATTTGGAATCCCTAGCTGGTAAGGTATAAGAGATATGCTCCAGACAAGCGTTTCGTTAAATCGAGGTCAAAGGTCAAGGTCACAATGACCTGAAAGTGGAACGCGGCACTCTTCCATCCCAAGATGTACTCACACAAAAAATTTGAATCCCTAGGTAGTAAGGTATAGGAGATATTCTCTGGACAAACTTTTTGTTAAATCGAGATCAAAGGTCAAGGTGACCTGAAAGTTATAGGCGACACTCCACCATCGCAAGATGTACTCAAACACCCCATTTGAAGTCCCTAGCTGGTAAGGTATAGGAGATTTTGCTCTGGACAATCATTTGGTTAAAGGTCAAGGTCAAAGTAACCTGAAAGTGGTATGCGACACTCCACCATCATAAGATATACTCACACTCCAAATTTGGAATCCCTAGCTGGTAAGGTATAGGAGATATGCTCCGGACTCCAAGCCCACCCACTGACACACACACACACCAACCCACACAAGGTGCGTTTACTATATGTGCCCAAGGCTTAGCTTTTGGGGCATATATAAAATCTATTTTACCTAACAGAATAAGAATCTGAATGTCAAACAGAGTAGATCCAGATCAGGCCCCACATAAGTGGTGCCTTATCTGTATCAAAACTGTTTGCAAGTCTCAGATGAGTAACAGGATTTTTTCACTATGTTGCAATTTCAATAAAGGTTAACCTCAGCTGACTGGTGTATAAGTTTTAACTTTTTCTAAATTTATGTATTTTTTTAATGAAAGAAGCAATAATTTACCTATTGTATGTCCCATTGTATGGCTGTTGAATTCCCCTTGAAAGGTCTGGTATCATGTTAGTGTGACGTTACCATGCCCTTCATCGAAATCAATGAGATTAGATGAAATCAGCTGTCCTGAAATCATCTTCATCTCTTCATCCCGCATCATCCATCGGTGCTATGTGACCCAGTTTGTGCTGTGGTGCCATACAATCTGACTCATCCATTGGATCCATCCATACCATGTTACCATTGCCCCTGTTGAAATAATTTAGAAATATGTGTAAGTTTTCACAAAAAACAACCAACATAAATCAAAGAGTGAAGGTCTTGAGAGTTGCCAAGGATGAGGTTTTGCAATCCAGTAAACCACTCTGTGGCCACAACTGAAGCTACAGTAATCATTTATTGTATGAGGCAGGTGGTCACTTAAAGGAAGATAAAAGTAAAGCAGATAGCATTTTCTGCTTTTAATTGTTTCACTGTGCTGTAAGTTGTCAGCTATTTTTATTCCATCAATAAGTATTGTTTAGTCCTGGTTACAGGGGGGTATATCCTTGCTTCTTGTCAATTCGCCACTTTCTTGTCATCGATTCGCCACCTAAGCAAAATTTAGAATCCCGTCACGAGCAGGCTACCGAGAATGTCCGAAAACTACAGACGATCCCCGAATACAAGGACTGTTTCACTCAGGTAGGTTTCAAGTGAAAGAAACAGATAAAATAACAATAATTCACAAAAAGTTTCCAATCAAAAGACATGTTGGTAATTTTAATTCTAGTTATTATGAGTTACTTTTAAAAATATTAAATAATTCAAAATCATTAAAAAATATTCAAGTTTCATTAAACGAACTATAACATACTTACAGAGCCTACATTGACCTAATTATCGAACGACCAATCAGAGGTGGCGAATTGACAAGAAAGCATCCCGGTGATCCAGAGCAATGACCTCATTCGAAAACGGTACAGTTATTTACACTTTGTATTTATTTGACAAGTTTTATTTGTACTTATACATGTACGTGTTATTGAAGGTTCAGTTATTAAGAATTAGATCTGTGAACAAGTAAGAAATGTTACATCAGATAGGCGCATGCGCGAAAAATATAGCTAAGGGTGGCAAAAACACAGGTAACCAGGCTACATCAAATGATTAAGCAGAAGGTACATTTTGCACCGAGATGGATCTACTGCTTGATTCACAGGGGTAAAGAATTTTAAATATAGACAGTGTCAAATTCCATCTTTGAAAGGCAGTTGAAATGCATTTACTTCTTTCATGAATGATGAGAATGTTTTAAGATAAATCTAATATTTTTTATTTTGTAATTTGTTGATTACATGTACCTGCATGTGTACTCAACTGAAAAAGCTTTTGAGCTTGAGTACAAAATGGGTAATGTCAGACAAAGGTCATGGTTATTTAGAGACTTCTCACTTAAGGGGGTATAGTGTTTCTCTTGTTTTCATTCAATTTACTATATACTTAAAGAGGCTCGCAACCGGATTTAGCATTAAAAATGGTAATTTGTAAATATATGTCAAATGATTATATAAATGGGTAAGATTTAGTTTAGGATAATAAATTCTGTTAAAAAATGCAATTCCAAAAAAAAAGAAGCTCTGGTGGGATTCGAACCCGTGACCCTCCATTGCGGAGACAAACAAGAAAAATGAGGACATGCCTTTACCGCCTAGACCACGGACGCTCTCTATATAAATGGTAGCGAATTAACGTACTTCACTGGTAGCGATAAATACTACATTATTCGGCTCCGGTTTATGTCAGAGCCCGTGTAGAGAAGCAACAACAACAACAAAATCGTCAGCTGATGCTATTGAAAAACGATGGAATATATGTAAAAAACTAAGATTCGGTGACGATTCTTGAGACTTTTTTTGGACTGATCATATTTTTTTAATGTCAGAAGCCAAATAATGCCACAAATTTGCTTTTATTTGAGTACTTTATTTTATTTTGACAAATACACCATCCGGTTGCGAGTCCCTTGAACAAAAATAGAGCGAGCTACTGCGGGGCGGGGGTCGACGGGCGTCTTCCGCAGCTAGCGCTGGCCACGAGGCACCGAGCGATGCACGCCATACCAGCCTGGCGAGCTACTGCAGGAGTCGAAGGCCGTCGAACGCAGATAGCACTGGCCCCGGGGAACGGAGTTCTGATGCTTGCCGTACCATCCCGGAGAGCTACTGTGGGCGAGGGTCGACGGCCGTCTTCCACAAATACTGTTGTCTCCTATTCTCGTGTGGCTAAGCCTTAGAATATGTATAAAACCCATACATTGCTTTTAAGAATTCTCCTTTTTGGCTTAAAAAACAGTTGAAACTCCCAATAAAGTATAACATCCATAATTATAATACTAAAAAAATAATATCTAGGTCGTTTCTACGTTTGAATATACCTCCCTGCATGATCCGAATCAGTCAAATGTTTCTCCGTATTATATGAATGCTTTTATTATGCTTTGCCATGTTATGTACACCTTTTACCGAATCAGTCTGTCTGTCGTCCTACCTACCTACCTACCTACCTACCTACCTACCTACCAACCTACCTACCTACCTACCTACCTACCTACCTACAAGATTTTCGGTAATGGCTGCCAAAAATGCATATTCATCACTAAATTATTGATATACACTCACCCGCTTTAAAAACGCAACGTTTTCAAACCCTATTTTTAACGTGTTCCTGAAAAGTTTGCAAACAGGTAAGAATATATCATCATTTACACGTGCATCATTTTGTTATTTCCGCCAATGTGTTGTGAAATCATTCAAGCACTAAGACATGATAGTCAGCGTTGAAATAATCGTTGTCGAGCAGTCAGGCCCGCTTAATGTCTGTTGCACACCACCAATTAGCGTATCCAACGCATTCAATGAGCTTTAACTTCTGAACCGATTGAACAAGAGCAATAATGTAAGAAGCAGAATTTATAGAAATTTAACAACATGTATTATGGATCCGACCAAATTCTGACGAGTTTATTTTTTAAGAAACACCGGAAGTGACACATAAAACAATAATGACGTCAATGATTAGAATGTAATATTCTCAGCATCTTTTGATCTTAAATTATATAGCTATTTGATTTCGTTTAGAAGTTATTCAATGTGAAATGTGGCTATTCTTGCTGAATACACACACAGCCACCAGAAAAAAAGACTTAAGCCAATACGCATTTCCGACGTTGGTTTTTTTTCACAAATTGTTGCGGACAACCAAGACGTCCCCCTGATTATTGTACTTTTCCATTACAATGCTAACGGTGAAACATCGTGATTACCTTTTGCAAACAAATTGGATCCGGAAAAAACACGTCATTATGCGGCGTTTCATCAAAATCCAAATGTTTGACACTCGGACCCTATTTTGATTTTTTTTTCTATATCTAGATCTGTTTTAAGAAAATAGTAGGTCAGTCATCACATGGATCTTGATCATTCTTTAAATGTTATCACTTTTTAAATAAAATATTTGCTGGCATGTAGGAAGAAAAACGGGACTTGGGGCACACTTATCATTTAGTGGCGGCTCCACTGTTTGCTTTGTCATTTGAAATACTGACTTTTTTTGTATTTTTTGTTTGCATTTGTTCTTTGGGGGGATGCCAGACTGCCAGACTCTAAATATCACAATAGATCTAGATCAAATGTTGTTCTCCGGGCCAACATTTAACAAGTTTGCACCTGATATTATCAATGTTCTCTATAGAAAAAATAATTAAATCAAAGGCTTGCATATAGATCTAAATCTAGTTGCATACATTATTTTTAAATAGTGCCAAAAAGCGCTAAGTTGGTACAGAACTTTCTATTACATTTGGTTTGGTACTGTTTTACACACGCTTAATTGTACATTATATTTTGTAAACAGGCACGTCGTGATGTCATAATCATACGTCATAAATACGGATGATGAAAACTCACTGCTAAATGACGACTACAATTATAGTCTGTTTCACTTTTTGATCTCATCATCATCTACTCTGCATAGAGTATAGTCGCGATATGGAATCTGTATGAATACTTCTATTCGACGACATTTATGAATGTAATTGTTCAAACAATGCGGATTCAAACCATAAATTGGATATCATAGGTGGTATGTAATCAAGGTCTTGTGAAAAAAAGACCACTGCTTAATTATTTAATATTTATCCATTATTCTGAAAACAACAGACTTTTCCGTTCAACCGTGTAGCTGCTTGAGTAATAACTTGTTAAACTAATTAGTTCAGGAGTTTCAACCGAGTGACTTCTAATGTCAATTTACATGAAGGCGACGAGGGGCAAAGTCTCAACAATACCGTTCGACCGCATTTGAGTGCAGCAACCGTGACGTTGCATGCCAAACCTGTCATAAATCAGCTCATATGTTAATGGTCAGACAGAACAAAATTAGATATTTTAGTTTTAAACGAATATAATTTTATATACAACACCATAAACGGGGAAACCCGTTTTTATTTACCATTCAAGCAAATTAAAAGCAACAATCTTTCATCGTTTCCATGGTCCTTTAATGTTTGTAAATAACTAGATTGTACTCAGGGTAAGATAGTGAAATGGTTTAAGTCTAAATGCCTTGAATTTTAATTTTAGAAAAAAAAACAGATGGTATGTATAGGCAGACGATATTTTGATAGTAAATGTGTTATAGATTGGTTACATATACCATTGGCAGAAAATGTCCATGCATAATAAACCATGCACGTGTATATAAACTGATTTAAGATCAGGGCAAAATCTTTCAATGTACTTGAATAACAACATCTCGAAACAAACAAACAACACCTTTAGCCAAGATAGACCCATTTTTTCATGCAGTGCATGACCTATATAGTTTACTGATTTTAGATTTGATATCCTTTATTTCCCATGTGGGAGGTTTTACAATTTACTGGTACATAACCTTCACAGCAAAAACAGTGAATGCATTGATCTCTTGAGTGCAAAGGAAGACGTAGAAAACATTTGCAAAAAGTTTGGGTCTAGATCAGACTGCAGGTAATATGTCGTTTGATCTGCATCCAAATTGTTTGGCACACCTTTTCAATCAGTTGGCATTTAAACGGATTATAAGATTTTAAAGACTTTATATTTGAATCAGACGGCAATTCAGACGGGCTTGACTGTTTAATTCTTTCCCGTGTTACTAATAATCTTGTCAAAGAATTTTTGTTAGATGTTTTACATGTATTTACTTACTGTGCTGGCGGTCTTTTTGATTGTAAGGTTGTAGAACAGGGTTTATATTTTATGTACACTGTTCGTCTTTATGGGTGAATATAGGAGATAAGAGTGAGGTTGGGCACCCCTAAACCCGGGTTTAACCTCCCAGTGGTTGTTAATGATTAATTTATAATTAATTATTTATTGCTGCTGCTGACCGTACCAAGGCGGGCTCCTATGTTCACTTTGCTTTATGTTTGTATTTCGTGTTGTTTTCTATTTAGTGTGTAGATGAAGGAATGGGATTGCGTGTGTGGGGGGGGTGTTTGTTATGGTATGACTGTGTGTGTGTTCTGCTTTAGAGGTGGGTGTATTTTTTGTGTTGCGTTTCTTGCTTGAGTATTTCGTATTTATTTGATAAGCTTAAGCACCCTCTGCAAGTTTCTTTTACAAAATAGAAAATCAAAAAATACATACATCTGACTTCTGTAAGGAAATAACACCAAGGTGGTAACCACTTGACACACCAGATACCTCATGGAAATCAGGATAAATACTGTTTGCCACAGTTGTAGTTATACTTTCCCAATAGACACATTTACTCAAGAACTTTTATTTCCAGGTCAAATAGTTTGGAGCCAGACCAGACGCCAGCTCAGAATGTTCAACAAGTTGTCATTTTCTGCATTTTATTGCAAATGGTTTGTGTTTTGTTTGCGTATAAATGGGAAAGAATACCGTCTTTAAGTGGGATCTCAGAATCGCCAGATACGTCAAGTTTAGGTCATAACCTCTACTGGGCGAGACAATAATAAGGAAGATATTTCAAAGTTCACAGATGTTTGTTGCAGACAAAACTCTTTTAGGATTTGTCTGTATTACTTTTAACCAACATTAACCCTTTCTACGGTGGCACTTAGGTGACATCCAGTGTACAAAAATTAAGTTTAGACCTTTAGACAATTCTGTTCATTCATGTTAGTCTGAGTGGCAAACAGTTTGGTGCGTGATCAGACGCCGGGTTACCCGGCCTCTGATTTGCTCCAACCTATTTGCAATCGAAATCATTGTTTTAGCTTCAACGCGTTTATTGGGAAAGAATAACATTTTCCCCACTGTAAGCAAGGTAACATCGACTACATCGCCGTACACTTTCCTACTTGAGATAAGTATGGTTCCCGTGCAGCACGAGACCGCAGCGCTAACTTTACTGATATTTTATTATCTCCCAATAAACGAATTTGTATACAAAACTATTATTTCCATTGCAAACAGATTGGAGCCAGGTCAGACGCCGGGTAACCCGGCTTTTGATCCGGCTCCGACCTATTTGCTAAATCTTAATATTTCCAGTTTTTTTCTATTTTTCAAGCATGATTACTTGAAGCAGGTTGCACGTAAAGCAGCATGTTCCTTTAGACACATTCTGCTTTACTTTTAGCCCACTTAAAGCTACGTTCTGCTAGGGTAAAAATCCAAAAGATTTCGGAAAAATCCGGATAAATTGTAGCCCTGTTAGTGGTTATCTTTTATCTTTTCAGAACTTCATACATTATAAAATGACAAACGGTGCAGACCCTGATCAGAGAACTCCGTTAGGAGTCCTGTGGTCTGGGTCTTCACTGTTAACATAGGACAAGTGTACACTTAACATGTACACTTTTCAAATGCTAAGATACGTTTTTCTTACAATATTGGTATTTACCAAATGAGTTCTCTCGTTAAATAAAGTCTTAATTAGTATTATTATTGTTATTATTATTATTATACAATACCATGTATCGATGATGCTTAGCGTACAACCTTCTTAATCAACACGGAAGCAAACTGACTAAATAAATGAAGATTTGGAAAGGATGTGAGATTAAGAATACGTTGAAATGGGACTGACGTATGTGCTATCAGTGGGGCAATCATTTCTCTTTCACGCGAAATGTAATCGCAAGCAAATAAATAGTGATTTTTGGTCGCCAATTTGGTTTTTATTACACAGTCTACATAGTCATAGCCGTTCCATTCCAACGGCCTGTTTCTATTGGGAAACAATGGTTAGCAGTGCGAATCTTAAAAATAGACATTGCTTGTGAAAATGGGAGAATTTTCAGATATTTTTCGAATTCTAAGTTATGTTTAATTGTTTTGTAAAATTTGCCTTTGTTTGATAGGGACATGGTATCATTCCAGCTCTGGCTATTCTGATCTAACAAAGATAGTTTGATTTTTCTATTAATTGATTTTGTTGTTATAATATCTTGTGATAGCAAGAAATGAAAGTTACCTGTGTTGTCAAGAATATTTTTTATTTTCGTAATCCATTTAAAATTATAATTCCTGTCATGTATCATATGTTTGTATATTTTTTTGTATATTTTTCTTCTTTGCTTAGTAGTAATCGATTCCAGTATACAATCATTCTTGTATAGATAGTGACCGAGAGCGGATATCTTTCTAATTCGCCATAAAGCATAGAACTTGGTGTGCTTTTTCTAGAGTGTGTCAGTTTCCTAAGAGATTATCTGTGTATTTTTTGTAGATTAGCAAAGTTTTCGAAGCCCCATATCTCGCATGCATAGGTAAGTATTGGGATAATCGTGTGATCAAACAGTTTCAGTGTTAAGTCTAGCGGAAGATCTAAGTTAGTGGATCTGATGTATAATAGGTTCATCGCTTTCTTAGCTTGTTCTAAATTAAGTTTTCTGGTTCATATGTGATTGGTGATTCATATGTACAAAAACAGAGACAAAATGTGAAAAATCCTTTTTGGCAAAACGTTTTAGACGCTTATTTGGTTCTACTTAGAAAAAACAATCCTTCAAATTGGGACCATTTTCTTTCTACACCAATATTTTTTAACAATAATATTAAGATAGGTGAACAACCTATATATTTGAAGAAATGGTGCCAAAAAGGAATTTTCCTAATCAATGACCTGATACAGGAAAATGGTAAGTGTTATAGTGCAACAGACTTAAGAGAAATTTTTAATATTAAAACTAATTTTTTACAGTACTATGGGGTATTGAAGAGTTTAACTGAATTTGCAAACTTACATAATATTCAATTATCTAATCAGAAATTACAAGCTCCAATTATTCCTTATACATTCTCAGTTTTGATAAGAAGTAAAAGGGGCACAAAAGACATTTACAGTATTTTGAATAAAAATGATGATTCTGCAACAGCTAAACTGAAATAGGAAAAAAAATATCAAATAGAAAATGAAACATGGAAACAAATATTCATGTCCCCTTTTAACTCTTCGACTAAAACCTCTTTATAATGGTTCCAATTTAGAATCAACCACAATATATTACCTACTAAAAAGTACTTGTTTACCATTAATGTAATTTTAAGTCCATTTTGCCAGTTTTGTCAGGTTGAAGAAGACCTTGTTCACATGCTCTGGTCTTGCCCAAGTACACAGGAATTTTTAAAACAAGTCAAAGAATATCTCCAATCAAAAGGCATAACCTGTATCTTTGAGGAGAAACATTTTATATTTAACATTAATGAGAATTACTCAGATCTTTCCTTCTTCATTCAGCTAAAACACTATATTTTTCTGTCCAAATTCCACAATAAACCACTATCTGTCATTGCTTTTATGAACAAAACTAAAACACACTATCAACCAATAAAATACTTAGCCCAAAAGAATAATAGAACAGAAAATTTAATCAAATATTGGGAAAAATATATGCATATTCTGGACAGTGATTAAATAGACAACAAACACAATAGCACCAAATATGTGTGATAAGGACTACTCATAAGAAAAACCCTGACAGTAAACCTAAAAATGTAATATTTTGTTTAAAATTGCAAAAGCTACAATAACTCAAATAGTTTGACATGGTTTCGGCGGGGAGAGAAGTCCCGAGAGTAAAATCACTAAGAAAACATATTTTTATACTTAAAAATATTCCATACCCCTTATTAATAGAGAGAAAGAGAGTGAGAGAAGAATGAATAGAGTAAAAATATAATCGTATTAATAGAAAATGTTTAAAGTTTCTTTAGAATGTTCAATTATATGTCTATTTGTATTATACAGTGAAGCCTCTCTGTAAGCGACCACAAAACTTGGTTAACTACTAGGGTATGCAACAGGTGACTCCTTGGAGTGGGACAACAGTAGAACAGAGAGCCCCTGTAGGAGCTTTCTGTTTTGCTTTCTCCTTACTAAAGGCTGTCTTTTTACATAAATAAGTGTCTCTTTTTAAATGGTCGTAACTAAGAGATTTTACTGTAATGCATGTTCTTCTTTCAAATGTTGTAAAGTATGTTGAGGGATGGCCCACCCCGACCCCCTGCATACTGATTGGACGGGGTGAATAAAAGTATAAAAAAAAAAAAAAAAAAAAAAAAAAAAAAGTTTTCTGGTTTTAGCAAACGAGCCATTACTGGAGAAGATGACACCTAGATATTTATATTCTTGTTGTATTTCAATTTCGTGTTCACCTAGGAAGAACTTATGATTGCTGCTCTTGGAGCAAAATATAACAATTTTTGTTTTGTTTACGTTGACTTTAAGTTTCCATATATCACAATAGTTGTTGAATTCATTTACACATGCTTGGAAATCTTTTTTATCGTCTGATATTACAATGGTATCGTCGGCGTAGAGTAATACTAGTAGCTTCAGCCAATTAAACGCCATTCTAGGATCTTTTAAGTGGACTCCTTTGCAATTAATAATGGACATGTGTGACTCCAGGTCATTCAGGAAGAGAGAGAATAATATAGGGGAAATATTTTTCCCTTGTCTGACACCGGTTTGGCAGGGGAAGAATGCTGATGTGATGCCATTGCTGAAGATGCATGATTTTATATTTTGATACATATTATATATTACATTATAAACCTTTCCATTTATAGAACTTGCCAGTAATTTATACCACAGGCCTTATCTCCAAACCTTGTCAAAAGCCTGTGAAAAGTCTATGAAGGCACAAAATAGCTTCTTTTTGCTATGGCGGAGAGTTTCTATTAGGGAATGCAGAACAAGTATGTTATCTAAACAAGAGTAGTCTTTCCTAAAGCCGGATTGAGTTTCGTTTAGTATGGAGTTAGGCAAAGTATGCGATATGTTTACAATCATGACATCACATAATCGTAGTTATATGACGTCATAATGATGACGCTATCGGAATGTAGAACTTTCCAAAGGTCGTATACAGAAACACATCTGAAACCGGACAAAACACCAACGGTTCCCCATCAGGCGGTCGCCCAGAGCTGCACGATGGTATTACAGAAAGCTGATACAGTGGATAATGTTTTATTCTTTCCCAATAAACGCGTTTACGCTAAAACGTTTATTTCCACTGCAAACAGTTTGGAGCCAGATCAGACGCCGGGTAACCCGGCGTCTGATCAGGCTCCAAACTGTATGCCACTCAGATAAAAATGAATTGTAAGAAATATCTAAAAATTGACATTTTCTACATTTTAGTGTTTTGCGTTTGCGTGCGTTTGCGTACGTTTGCGTTTAAACGGGAAAGAATAACAGATTATACACTGTATAAGATCTCTCTGCAACACCATCACAACCAACAACGCAACAGTTCGTCGTTAGATCCCTCTTTCAACCCTAGTCCACTCTGTGTACAGTTAGAGACAGCGAGCTAATTTTAGACTTCAGGCACTGTCCTCACAGTACACCGGCATTAAGACTCAAAATTGGAAGGATATATTCTGTTCTCTATTTAATTAAACCCCAACGGATTTTTGTTGGGCACCAACTTTCTCAATTATGTAGATCTAAGTCATTATTTTTCAAAGTAAGACTACCAATATATTCAGGATGCAAAAATACACCAACCTGGTACCAAACAAATCTTTAAAACAC
Source organism: Gari tellinella (assembly GCA_922989275.2). Taxonomy (NCBI): domain Eukaryota; kingdom Metazoa; phylum Mollusca; class Bivalvia; order Cardiida; family Psammobiidae; genus Gari; species Gari tellinella. The sequence goes on from OV277858.1 coordinate 1,545,266, forward strand.
TTAATTTGACTTTTAATCCAGAGATTTAAATCTGGTTTAAGTCCAGTGTGTATCATCTCTGTGTACAGCGTGTACTTACAGACATGTAAACAGCACAAAAACAACCTCTGCTGGAGTATTTTGAAATGTTTTAAATTAGATGAGTAGAGCAACATGAGGCTTGATTTTAGGTCAGAAATTGTTTTCAAAATTACTTTTTTTTTTTTTTTTTTCTCAATATTTTATTTCTCAATATACATACACAAACAGGTGAAAAAAACATACATAGCTCTCGTTTCAATAAACATTTCTATAATATAGTACATTTGTATTTACTATTTTCTAGCACGTAAATTTTCCTGTCTATTTATGTACAACAAGAAATAAGTTTTGTATATGATCGGTATAGAAAGGTAGAGAAAGTAGCGGAATATAGGAAAATAGGAAAGTATTAGTGTGAGGAAGAAGCGGGTTTTACACTCTGTGTTTGCTGTCGATTAGTTGGTGTTATAAATTCAACTGTAATTTATCCCATTTGCCGTTATGTTGTTCAATTTTATCTTTCGCTGTTGCTATTATTCGTTCCATATTTTCAACATGTTTAAGGTATTTTATGAAGTTAGTAAATAAAGGAATTGTTTTTGCATATTTATTTTTGAAAATGGAGTATTTTGCATAGATCAGTATGGTATTTAACAGATTTGAAAAACTGCTCCATTCTGTGTATCCCAGTGATATCAACATATAGTTTAAGTTTAAATTTACTTGTCTCTCGTTTAGATATACCTCTAGATTTGTCCACAGTGCTCTGGAATATTGACAATCCCAGAATAAGTGTTTGTTGGTTTCAATATTCATGGAACAAAAATCACACAAGCTTGATTTTTCTAGCTTGCATTTAAACAGAAATTCGTTGTTCGGAATAATTCGCATTATATATTTATATTGGAATGCACGTAATTTTGTATCAATTAAGGCTTAACCTGGTATTGTGTGTACTGTTTTCCAGTCGATGTGTGTGTTTTCCTTTTCCCATTTTGTATGAGGTTTGATTATTTTGCTGTTTTGTATTTCTTTTACCATTTTACTATATAGTATTTTATTTGTACTGCTGGATTTTTGGACTTGTTTCAATAGATTTTCTCGTATATTGTTACTCGTTATAATGTCTGTTTTCAAGCTTTGTTTCCAGATTTTTGGTATGCTTTCCAATAAAATATAGTATTTAGGGAAATCTGAGTTTTGAAGAAAGAATTTGGTTTTAACAGACTGAAACGTATAGAATGACTTTAGTCTGTTATCAAAAATGTGTTCAATGTATGTGATACCTTTTGCATGCCATTCCTTATAAAATAAAGTTTCATTATTGTTTCTTATAAATGAATTGTTCCATAATATTTGGCGTTTTATTTCTTCTGGATTCTGTTCGTAATTTATGCTTGACCATGCCCTAATTATGTCTTTTAAAAACGTTGGCAGAGAGTTGAATTGTGTTTTTGTGCAGTCTTTTTCGTTTATATTACATTCAAATATTAGATTTCCTCCTATTTTGGCTAATTTGTTGATATATATATATGTTTCCAATCGCCATTATTTTCATTATTTGTCAATCTTTTTACCCACCCAGCTTTGATTGCTTTCATGAATAACTTTAAATCTATCATTTTTAGGCCTCCATTTTCGTAGTCTTGTATTAATGTTTTCCGACTTATTTTGTCTGGCTTGCCATCCCATAAATGATCATAGATATCTGTATTTATTTTATTAATTAATTCTGCAGTTGGGTTTTCTAAAACTGTTAACGGGTATATAAGTTTTGGAAGTGCAAACGTTTTGATTACAGTTATTTTACCAATAATGGACAGATTATGCTTTTTCCATTTCTTCAAGCAATTTGAAAATTCCTGAATTTTTGGTATTAGGTTCAATTCTTGGTATTTGTTCCTGTTATTTGAGAAAAATATTCCTAATGTATTAGATCCTTCTGAGGTCCATGCAAATTCATTTCTTGTATCAAAAGTTTCAGTTGAGCCTTTTAGTGAACCAGATCTTAAGATAACAGATTTTTTATTGTTAAGTTTTAATCCAGATATTTTACTAAACATGTTAAGTTGTTTTATTAAGGCTGTAAATGTCTTTACTGATCCATCTATCATAAAAGTTGCATCATCTGCAAATGCAGTATATTTCATTTCTCTATTATACATATCTTTGCCTTTTATGTCATTATCTGTTTTCACAGACATATATAAAATTTCTATTGCTAATATAAATAAGTAAGGCGATAGTGGGCATCCTTGTCGCACTCCTCGTTTAATGTCAAAGAAATCTGACATATATCCATTATTAACCACACAACTTTGGGCATCATGGTAGAATAATCTAATCCAGTTTATAAAAGAGTCACCGAAGTTAAAATGTGCAAGTGCTTTAAAGATAAAATTATGATCTATGCTATCAAAAGCCTTTTCAAAATCAGCGAAAAATATTAGCCCTGGTTTGTTTTCATCATTTAAATGCTCTATTACTTCAAAAATGGTTCGAATGTTTTCTCCAATATACCTTCCTTTTAAAAACCATTTTTGATTATAGTTTATAATATTATTTAAAACCCTTTTCATTCTGTTTGCTTATGTTTTCGTTGCAATTTTGTAGTCAGTATTGAGTAAACTTATTGGTCTCCAATTACCTAGTGATGATAAATCTTTATCTTTTTTTGGCAGAAGGGTGATTATACCTTGTTTTTGCATCGTTGTTAAATTATTTTTTTGATGAGAATAGTTGATAGAATTGATGTAATACGTTTTGATAGTGTTCCAAAATATTTTATAAAATTCAACTGTTATTCCATCCGACCCTGGGCTTTTGCCATTATTCATTTCTTTTAACGCGTTTGAACATTCCATTTCCGAAATTAAACCTTCACATGAGCGTTTTTCCACTTTACTTAAAACTGCTTTACCTTTTTTATTTAAAAAGGTATCGTCATTTTGTAATGTAGTTTCTTTACTATATAGTCTTTTATAAAATAATTTCGTTTCTTCTAAAACATCTTTTGAGTTAGTTACTTCCCCAGAATTACTGGCTATGCGCTTTATGATTTTATTTTCAGACCTTTTCCTTTCTAGATTGCTAAAATACTTTGTGTTTTTTTCCGCCCCTTCTATCCATTGTGCTTTTGCCCTAAGTAAAATTCCTTTAGTGTAGTCTTTGATTATATCTTCTAGTTCCGATTTCTTTTCTTTGATTTTATTTATTAGTGTTTCATTGTCTGAATCTTTTGATAGTTCGTTTCCTAAATTGTCAATGTCATTTTGAATTTTCATTTCTAAGTTTACTGTTTTCCTTTTTTTCATTGAAGTGTACATAATAGTTTCGTTTCTTATTGTTCCCTTTATTATTTCCCACAATGTATTAGGGTTTGCTTCTTTATTAATATCTGCAATATTTTGAATTGAGCGTTTTATTTGATCTTGATAATCGGTTTCTAGAATAACACTATTGTTTAGTTTAAAATAGCCTGGCCCTCGAGGTTGAGTTTCTACTATTATACTAAAGTATACTATCGAATGATCTGATCGTAATCCTGTTGTAATTTTACATTTTGTTATTGAATTTACTATGTTGCTTGAAACAAGGAAGAAATCCAGTCTACAGAATATTGTTGGTTTAGTGTTGGAGTGCCATGTATATTGTTCAGTTTCTGGATTTAAAATTCTCCATATATCATTTATATCGTTATTTTGTATTATATTATTTAATTTGTCACTATTTTTCTTGTTGTTATTTGGATTTCCGTTCTTTTTATCTTTATATCTATCTATAACTGTATTAAAATCTCCGCCGATAATCAATGTTTCACTATCATTTGAAGTAATAAAATCTTCAATTTCCGTGAGAAATGTTACCTGTTCTGTAGAGTTATTAGGTGCATAAATATTTAAAATTAATAATCTTTTTCATTTATATTAATTCTCAATGACTGCATCCTTCCATCTATTAGGTTGTTATATTCTTGTATTGAATATGAAAAATTCGAGTTGATAAGGATGCCCACTCCTTTGCTATTCGTACTGTTTCCACTTAAAAATAGTTCATCCCCCCAATCCTTTTTCCATTTATCATATGACATTTCTTCACAGTGTATTTCTTGTAATAGACATATTGAATATTTATTTAGTTCCAACCAGTGAAATAGCTGTCTTCGTTTAGATGGGTCATGTAAGCCTTTTACATTAAAAATACAGATTTTAATATTCATTTATGGCATTTGGGAAGTTAATACGTACACTATATATGTTATTTTGCAAACCAAGAGTGTAAGTAAAAGAAAGGAGAAGATAGTAGCGTAGTATGAGAAATAAATGTTGAAGAGTGAAGGAGATGTTTTCTCCATGACAGAAAAAAATGAAGAAATCGAAGGGTTTTGCAGAGATATTCTGCTACAAGAGCAAATTGTTTCCCAAGTAGAGGAGTTTGACTCCTTCACTAATAAGGCTTCATCCACTATAACCCATTACCCCATAAATCCGCATCTTCACGCCTTTAATTTATTATACTATTGAAGAAAATAGTTCCACATTATACTGTAATGTGTATGTAACATTATAGATAGTTTCTATACTCTGGCATAAATCAAGCTGTCAGTAGAGCAGAATGCGCTTTTATGCACATTCTGCTTTACTCTCTACCCGCTTTAAGTGGTTTCTTCTCTTCAGAACTAGGAACAGGCTATTGGGTAATGGGTTAATATGTTGTCCTATTGACTGCGGTAATGTCAATATGAGTGCCAAACATTTTAGATCCTGATCTGACACCGAGTTATTCGGCATCTGTTCAGAATCCTAACTATTTTCAATTCTATTGTACCAAAGGAAAAAATAGTGAAGGAGTTAGAACTCTACTGGACAATTAGTAACATCATATTCAATATAATAGACATACACTATAAACAATACTTTGCATGCACATCTACTCTATACATATGTATTCGTGCATAACTGTACATCCATACCTATACACACACCCACGCACGCATTTATATAAACTAATGTGTACTGGTAAAATCAATCAAACACAAACATTTGCTATACAGTCACATCAATACACATAGATACATACATTCACTTCAATATATACAGGTGCGTTCACATACATGCAAGTATATACATACATACATATATACTCCTCAACACGGTTTGTTCCATAATTACAATGGAGACCAGCAACGCCCTGTTTCAAAAAGAGTTATTAATATGCACAGCCTATATACCTACTGCTATAAATAATACAGTAATGCCCCCAGTACGACCACCAGATTGCTATATTTATACTCGTATGTGTTAAATGCGGGCGCCCGCTTAAGGTTAGACGACAGTAGAACTGAAAGCTCCTAAAGGAGCTTTCCGTTTCACCGTCTCCAAGCTCCAAGCGGTCATATATTCCTTTAACATTCAACTAGCCTTCGATTTATTGGTTGCAGCAGAGTGGTCTCATTGTAACAGTGTATTCATTCACCCCTAAAACTTCAAATGGAATATTCTAATCTCATATTAAGTAGATTCTATTTTTAGTTGTTTAGGAGTGTTTATTGTAATGTAATGCAACATTACAAAGAGTGCATACCCTGATCAGAGGGCTCCTTATTGAGCCCTCTTATCAGGGTCTACACTGTTTGCATAAAACAAGTAAACTCTTCATGGGTATACTGGTTGTGAATGACGAGTATACTCGTCGCTAGGGTTGAATGGGTTAATACGATAGTCAATACCTTCCCCTGATTACGTTTACATGCTTATCGAAAAGAAATGTAAGCATGAACTAAGGGTGTCGTGACCATGTCAAATCAACCTGAGATAATAATAAAAAACAACAACAAATCAGCCAACTTTGTACAAAGCGACCACAGATGAAAGAATCAAAGCGAGTACATATTAAGGAACACATGTTATATAATACCTGATGCACTTATGTCGGCCCGGGATACAGTAAAACCTCCTCATCGAAACCACAAGGAAGAAGGGCAATCAATTTAATAAAAAGCCGGGCGGAAGCCGAAAGCAAGATGAAAGCAAACAAGAGAGCTCCTGAAAGAGTCCCCCGCTTTACTTCCATCCCGCCCCTTCACCCACTGCCTCAACGCACAATAATTGACACATCTTAGTGGTTGCAGTAGAGAGGTCACACTGTATTGTACGTAAACAGCATGCACAATGTATATTCTCTCTGGTTTATAAACTTTGCATAACTAGTTCTGAGACAGATATTGAAGACTTTAATATTGTATACATAATATAAACTAGCACATCTTGTTAACCCTGTGCCATACAAGCGCATTTCTGTTGCATTTAGGTTAATTGGTCCGCTAAAGAAAACAATTTTAGTTTATACAGTGGATATGTAACATAAGGGAGAACTTCTTTGTTCAAGAGGATGATGTCTTAAAACATGCTGAAAATAAAGCAGAAGACGCCTAAGGTTTTGGGTAAACGTATATAAGGATTCATATTTTGACGCCCTGGGCGTTATCAGTAGACTACTGACGATGTCCTCTTGATCTCAGACGTACTTTATTTCCACAGTTTTTCCAAACAAGAGCATCAATAGATTCACAGTCAATCCTGTGTCAAACGACCATTCGGCTAATAACGGCTATACATGCAGAAAGCTTTTACGATTGCTGTTCGTTATTAATCTACAACCTGTCGCCATAGTGATCGCTAAACACTGTACTTATATCAGGCCTTCACCGAAATAAAAGGAAGATCCAAAAGCATGTGGCCCCAGATACAGGACAAGAACAATGCAGAAAATTACCTTCTGCATCATTCTATTCCGATCATCGACTGGTCGCTCAGCACAAGAATCGAATGTTATGTATAGGTTAGACCATGGTTGCAAGCGAATAAACGATATAGTTCGAGGGGGAGTAGCCCCCGAGAACTATGTCGTTTATTCGCGCGCAACCATGGTCTAACCTATTTAGCACTGGCTTGGGCTCGAGGAAAACAAGAAAACCATTCGTTTCTGATTTCTGTTTTAGACGAAAAAGTCATTTTGTTTGTAATATTTCACTAAAATTGAAAGGTTATTTCAAATGATAAGTTTGAGACATTAAGCATGCTTTAACACCAACATAATAACGCTTATTGAAGCTCTATATGTAAGCACAATTCATTAGTACTTGTCTTTAAAGTCTAGGTCTCACTGTACATAACATAACGTCATGAAGCGTGTGCAGTTTCCCTCTGACCTCAGCTGTTTTTAGAATTGTGACGTCAAATTGCCTTGAGATGACGGAAGCGAGGAATAAGTGAACAGTTTGTTAGTTATTCCATTGTTTGTTGAAATAAACGATATATTCACAGGTTTTTTAGGCATCTGATTGGCCGAGAGCTCCAAGCCATGTGCTAAATATATTTTTCAGGGCTCCATATAAGGTGTTTGTTTAATACTGAAATTTAATGTATGCATAGAACCTTTAGCATGATTTCTTATCAAAGCTGTCTCGAAGAAGAGATTCTAATGTGTATCACTGTACCTCTGCTTGACCAAACGAGCGAAAATAACGAACGTGTTCAGATAACTCATTATATATGAAGCCAAGCATCATTGTTTTGACCCTTCTGCTGCAATAACGACTGATCCACCCGTATTACCCACTCGTTGGGGTTTTTCTTCTGATTATAATATATTTATTTAAATATAACGTCTGCTTTAACTTATAAAATTTGGAGTTTTATGCGTTCTTGGTATTATAAACTTTGATACTGAGTGTTAGATTGTATCCTGATAAGATGTCACCAAACGTCTGATCAGGATCCAACCAAACCGCCTGCAAGTGTCGGTATTATCAGCATTGGCAGTGAAAGGGTCAATGCTCCAATGCCATTTGTTTAATTCTATAACATGTTAAAGGTCGTTCTAAGGCCCATCCCGGCGTCGGCGAGCTTTACCACTGTCACACTATAGGGTTAACCCTAATGATACTGGTTTTTGCCATCTGCTTCAAATGTACTGTCTACGAGTGTTTTTTTTAGATAATCATATTTTATATTATTTAAATTGAGGTAACAATGAGTAAGATTGGTAAACAGTTTGGATCCAAATCAGGCACCGCCTTGCGTGGTGTATGATCTGGCTCCACGCTGCTTGCAATTATAATTCGACATCACTTGATAAGGGTTAATGTATTGTCCCGATACTGTCTATGTATACCGTTAGCCAAAACGTTCGCGCACTGCTGGTACAGGCTCTCACAAAAATATGTTACCAACTCTGGACTGCATCATTTGGTATTCGGCATTGTCTAAGAGTTTAAGGCCATGGTAAGTCAAGCCAGTGCTGGTACTCATTGAACCTGATCCTTTCAATCTTCGCGTTTGCTTTCCATTTTATGAAGATCTTGCCTTCTGTCGACCAGGACTGGTCCACTTCATTTGGGAGTTTTTTCCTAGTGCTCGCCAGAACTTCGTTATTAACACGTGTTAGATCTTCAAAAATGCTGATTTTGGTCCCTTTTAACATCTTTTTGTAGGTCATGATCTGTGCTTTCTCATGTCTGTTTACAAACTTTACTATAACCTGCCGGTTAGTGCCCTGCTTATATTTTCCTAGGCGATGGGCAATGTCTATGTCTCTCTGTGTTAAGCTGATCTTAAGTTTATCTTTAAACAATCGGAGCACTTTTTCCGTTGTTTCCCTCGATGTTTCCTTTGGCTCATCTGCTAGTGACACAATGCGGATGTTATTGCGCCTGCTGTACTGCTCCTGTTCGTTTATCTGTTCGGCTGCTCTTACTTTTTCTTCTTGTAGCATGGTTTCTATTCTATTGTTTTCTTCTTCTTTCTTGGCTAGATTTTCGCCCATTTTCTTCAACTCTTTTTTCATAGTTTCGTTTTCTAAAACCTTCTCATGCAACTCGCTTTCTATTATTTCTATGCATTTGATAAGGGACCCAATGAGACTATCTCTTAGTTCCAAAAACGTTTCTTTTATCAATTCTTTTAAAGTGCTCCTGTCTGAGCTTGCTATCACATTGCTAAGCTTTGAATAGATTTCTTCCAACTGTGTTTCTATACATTTACTTGTCTCTTCCTTTTTGTCTGACACTCTTTTCTCTGGTGGTACACTTAAGTCTAAGTATAGCTCTGCGTTTTTCATATCAATTCTGGCTGCCTTTCTTCTCTGTGCTTTTGTTTGCTTTTGTTTGCCCTTGCTTACTTTTGAGTCTTTCTCGTGTGTTGGTGTATAGTAAATATCCTTACTGGTGTCAAGGTCACTTGTACTAGACAACTCACCGCGCTTTCGCTTTGGTGTTTCCGTTTGTGTAGCCATACAATCTTTGCGCCTTTGTGTTACGCGCTGTCAAATACTTTTGTACAGTACTGTAGTTCACAGAAAAATTTACCGTGACCTGTCTTTAGGCAACTGCCCCGTGGACTTAGCTAGAAACAGGTTTATCCTGTATACACTATTACATGTAACAATAGATGTTTACACAATATATATGATTGGGTCTCCAGCAAAACCTGCTATAATGACAAAATTTTCGATTTTCAGATTTGTGCAGTTTGCTCAAGAGTAGGGTGTTAGAAATACAGAACAAAAAGAATTTTGGTGAAATCTCAATTTTTAATGAAATTACAGCTAATTTAGTATCTGTCCTATCATTGAAACATTGACACGCGAGTGCTTATTTGACTTTTAAAAAGCGGCCCATAAACAGTATTTTTAGAACCAACAATGCTTACAGTATGCACTTTTCCTTCCAATTAAGACATAACATTCTGTTGAATAAACATATAAAACTTATTTGGAATAAATTATGGAGAAAAGTAAAGTCTGTTAGAGTTCAGTTGCCATAGTAACGCAACCCTAAAAAAGACACAAATCTCAGTTTCTGTATGGATTTTGAGGACACTTAACGTCCAGATAGACATGGCGAACACATGGCCTCACAATATTAAACGGGTACTTCTGGCGAGCGGCAGATATTCCTGCAGGCTGTAGCACGTGCGGCAGATGCTCGTGGGGGAAATCGACGTCACGTGACCTCAGAATATCATATCTTCTCTCATCAACGTCATCACGCTCTTTCACAAAAACGACGTCAGGCTGGTCCTGTTGAAGCGGAAATACTGGATATTTCCTGAAAGTAAAGTAGACAAATGTTTTATTATATAATTTTTCCTCAGAATGTTTGTTCACCCTTTCTTCAATAAAGATTTATTCAAGGTTCCATCCAATTAACTGAATTTTACTTACATGCATGAAAGTAAACAGTCAATAGGTAGCTCTGTAGTATAGATCTAGTATAATAATAAGCCAACATTTACTGATCTCTATTAAACATCTCATATAGGAACATACTTTATCATCTGATAATTTTCTTTTTGCAAAAGCGTCAAAAGATGGATACATGAATGTGAAAAAACCCCGCTAAACTAACGTTATCCATAATTTGAATAATTAAATTTATAAGGCTCGATCAAAAGTATCTTAATTAAAGAAGTGTCTAATGTATATGGTATTGTGCTGGTGTTGCTCTTGCTTTATTTATAGAAATAAACAAACAGTATAAGTAAAATATTCATAAACCAGACAGGGGCGTGGCCGACGATACGCACTTACGCACGTGCGTAACATCAATTTGAAAAAAGAAAAATCAAAATTGGCCAAAAAGTGACATTGAAGGTTTAAAAGATGTGGCGTGAGGGTTGGGTGGGGCGGGGTTAGACCTTAATGTCTAAAGGCTAAATCAATCTAAACACGCTTCTGAGCTCAACATTTTAGTTCTAATGTCTATTTTTCCCGTGGGAGGTTTCCGGAGTTTTAGCAGAAATAAATAGTCACATTATTTCTCATGGCTTATATCCAAACGACCCCCCGGATATATAACGGAGCTTTGATCACAATTAATCGTATTCAAAGCCGCAAACCCCTAAAATCACACTTCAGGGTTCACAATTTCAGTTCTAATTTCTATTTTTCTCTCGGGGTACGTCCCCCGGACCCCAAGCAACGTTTGTCGATTTCAAGTAGATCTATTAGAAACTTAAAAACTCAGTAGATATAATGCAAAGTCGACAGCTTAATATCTATGGTGCTACATGCACCTCTCATGCGTTGAAACCTCAACTACTTTTAGCTGAGCTTACTTTAAGTTAGTCACAAAAACTTTTTTATGTCTTATATATGGGAGCTTTGAACAAAGTTTTATGGTCTCTCAATCAATACATTTTAATCTGGAATACACTCTAAATAGGTCCTGACCTGATGTTTGACATCCAGCTCTCGATCGTCAGTCTGGGTCTAGACAAACGCCTAAAAGCGCCCAGGTCAGTTTCTTCTTGATATCCAAATGGTGTGGCCGTGGACGTTCTATCAAACAGCAGACTCTCTAAATCCTAAAAAGAAAATTAATGAATATGAAAAATAATACTAAATACACTTTATTCATACAGACGGGAAGAAAGACGAAAGACCTCATGATAGAGATCTAAACTAGATCTAATCCAGCGAAAAGATGAGAGAAAACATAGTTATATTGCTATAAATAATTGAAGATACGTACCTCGATATCTTTATCCACCGCTAACAGAGAATCTGGAACTCCTTGATCACGAAAGGTTAAAATTTACTTTGTTTTTAAACACATATGTCATGTGTAAGTTTATATATCATGTTGTAAAATTCTGACGTCATGTTTAATCGGGAATTCCCAACGTCATAACCGATGTCATTATAGCAGGTTTTCCTGGAGAACGGCTTATATATATAATGGCATCCCCCTTCGATTCCTTTGTGTTTTACATTTTCATGAATAAAGTCATAATTAGAAAAGATTCACCTCCGAAAAGTTTGGCGATCCAAAAAGCACAATTTCCTAAATACTCCAATATATTTTATCGTCAAATTGGATCCGAGAAATCACTTGAAATCAATATTATATCAGAGCTATCATTTTCACATCTTCAATGGCTACCGGAACCGGAAAAAAAAACTTTTAGCAAAAAATGTGTGCATTTAACTAGTAGATGTGACTCAATCTGTGATTTTAAGGAATGAGGCAAAACTTAATTTCCTCCCTGTTTTTCGGCTATTGCCATGATACCCTGAGGACGGCACCTGTCAAAAGTTAGCTTGTCGTCACAGGGGTTCATTGATGAGACTATTTCAACTCACATAAGTGTCCATATTTCAGAGGTATAACTGTCATATCTATCAAGACACGTTAGTTCGAGCCCCAAATAAGACAAGAAGACAGACCACTTTTTATGCAAAGTGCTTACCACCTGCTGAAGTTATATTGAGCACCATCATTTTTAACACATCCAACCCTAGCGACGAATATACTCGGCATTTACAAACAGTGTACCTGTGAGGATTACACTTGTCCCATGCAAACAGTGTGGACCCTGATCAACGGGCTCATGTATGAGCACTCTGATCAGGGCCTGCACTGTTAGTCATTTTACAATATATTGTTTAATGTCGGTGCATAACAAAAAAAAGAGTCGGGGAAACAATTTTTGTTGTTTTCCCGTGTCCAAAAAAAAAAAATAGACCGGGAAACAAAAGTTTGTTTTCCCGTATCCAAAACACAAAAAAAAGACCGTGAAACAAAAGTTTGTTTTCCGGTGTCCAAAAATAAAAAAAAAGTCGGGGAAACAAAAGTTTGTTTTTCCGTGTCCAAAAAAAAAGGTCGGAGTCGGGAAAACGAACTTAATTTTTGGACACGGGATGTCACCTTAGTGCCACCGTACCTTTCACTCTCAATGACGCAAATAAGCCTGATTGCAAAAAGTGTGGACCCTGATCAGGCTCCACGTAATGCTGCGTCTGATCAGGATCTAAACTATTTGCCATTTGTATCGATATGTGTTTAGTAATACTACATTGGATCTTACTTTACAACAATTTTGCAAAAAACAAAATTGAAGCAGACGACGACCATGAAATGGTGAAGGAGTAAAATTCTCAGGAAAAATGTTTGCAGTGAAAGGGTTAAGTTACCAATTTTCTAAACACTTTGCCTGTCAACCCATTATGATTTCAACAGTTCGAATTCAGATTAGATGTCACTAAATGCGAGGTATAAATACAAACTGACACTTGACTTCAGAATACTTTAGATAAATAATGCTTACTCGCCATAATGACATAGTTTGAAGACGACACTTTCAAACCAGCTGATTTAACGACAGGAGAGGGGTGGTTAAAGTCCGTAAATGCGACATAGTTAAAGTACATGTATCTCCAGAAAAATAAACTCTGACTGGACATAAAAAAGATCCAAAATCATCCGAGAGTGCTTTAAACTCTTTCGCTGACAGGCTCAATAGGAACCCCTTTGTTTGACGCCCATATCAATGTGTTTTAAGTTAAAAGTGATAATAATTCCAAATTTGATGAATAAATAAAACACGACAAATTTAAGCAGACGATATTATTTCAACGACTGTGTAAGACGGATATTTACAGGGGCGTAGCTTGGCTGAAAAGAAAGTGTAGGCATAACTTTTCTAGGGTGGTCGGGGGGCATGCTCCCCCGGGAAAATTTTGAGTTCTACAACACTGTAGACGCATTTAAGGAGGGTCTGGGGAGACATTTATATGAAGGATTAATGAAATGAAAAGCTTCAAACAACAGACACTTTAATTTTTTGCAAAGGAATATTTTTGCATATTTTCTTGAAAAAAATCACCAAAAAACAACACCACGTCAATTAGTATATCATAGGGTCTGATACCGTAATTTTTTCATTAACATACTCGCTACTTGAAATTATTTGGATGTAAACTTTCTTTTCGGGACAACTTGATCGAGCACACTACAGGCCCGTATGAAATCCAAAGTAACTATACCAATTTATGACCTCACTCTTACTAGAAGGGGATTGGGGAGGGTTGATTCCTAGATAGCATCTGGCTTGTTCTGAGGGCGTTTTTGTGCGTCCAAGACATATGTAAAAACTCGGCTGAAAATGACATAAATTTTCTGTTCCAGGTTATTACAATGTAATTGTTGATAGGTTGTCTTCCATTAATCTCTAAGTTAGACTCTAACACCACCCTATTCCTATTTTATTGCATTTTTTTTTTACTTTTTGAATTGTCGCAAGTATGAGGACAGTGTGTACGCGGTAGCGCGTGTGTTTGCATAAGGCAGCTACATTGTACAATTGCACATGCGTGCCAACTGGGTGATTAGACCAATTAATAAGTGAACGCTTTCTTACTGGGGGCGGGGGGGGGTCTGGGGTTATGCTCCCCAGGGAAATTTTTATTCCTAGATAGTCTCTAGGTGCGTTCTGAGGTCTTTTCCCGCGTTGATAATGGCAAAAAACTAACATGAATCTATGTAAAAATAATTGGGGTTCACCTCTAACCGCCCTTAGATGTCAATTTTATTGCTTTTTCTGCATTTTCAGCCTTTTTTTTTTTTTGGACTTCTGAAAAAAAGTGTAGGCACGTGCCTACTTGCCTAATAGGAAGCTACGCCAATGATTTACATCATAATGGCTGAGAAAAGGTTGAAACCACAGTCAAATCTTGATAACTCTAGCTCACCTAAGTCGAGGTTACTGTACCTGTACATGTATATCAGATATCAAAAGTCACTTGATCACGCTTTCACCTTTATGCTCGACATGTACATGTGTACATATGTAGACTGTAGGTAAATCATTGTCTTTTGTACAGCCAAATAAGTTGTTGGAGTGATATTGACCTCTGACCTAGTGACCAGGAAGAAAGTGTGGCGTGTACAACTCATCTTGGTTTTTATACCTATGCAGTTGGAAGGTTATAATTGGAGGTGCATGTCTAACTGATTATAGAGATGCACATACAATTCAATTTGTAAACTATTATTTAAGCATTCAACTTCATGATGTTGGCTATCAGTCAGATCTCCTAGACTTAGAAGATGGTTGTTTGAAAGTTGGGACAGAGGGGATTGAATATGAGTGGACAAGTTGTGCCATATTACCATGACATCTACTTGGCATATTGTGTTTCTGGTAGTGGTAGTGAGAATGACAAATACTCTGATGTACTTGAGAAATATGTATTGATAATGGTGATGATAGTAAAGAATATAAGTACAGGTGCTAGCTGGATAATGAGCGAATGTAGTACATTTGTATGTATAGTGTTATTATCATGTGCAAAGTACAAGAGTTTGCTTGATTTAACATCTATGTATGTTGGATTAAGTTTAAACTTTATCATTTTTCATCAGTTACGAAAAAAGTATAACAACTCGATAAATTTGGGAAACTGTCCGGACGGGCATAAACGTAATCGCTCACATACCGGCTTATCTGCCACTCAGTGGCCGGTTTCATAAACCTTCGTATGAAAAATGTTGCCGTAGGTCAAATTATAAAATTATTAATTATGATTTGTTTCTCCATCTAATCCTGTCTTGTGGCATCTCTTTAGAATTGTCTAGAAAAGAAAAGAAAATTCCAAAGAGATGTCACAAGACAGGATTATATAGAAAAATCAGAATTTAAATGCATTTTAAATTATTGACTTAATACCGTTCTTGTCGCACAACGTTTTATGACACGGGCCCCAGAATCTCAATGGCGAGAAGCAGGTGCAACATCTGTTTATATGTAACAACCGGGATATGATTATCTGTTGGGTCCACTTCCTTGACTTAGAAATGCATCACTTAAACTAGTTCATTCATTCTAAATGGTGGAAAACATCTGCTCTATAAATATACGCACTCAATACTTAATATAATATATAAGTTTACAAACAAGAGGGCCTTAAAGGCCCTGCTATCTCTCACCTGTTGTTTCAACAATATTGATCTAAATCCAGATTATAGAGTGTAAACAATATTGGAATACAACTTATTCTAGTACAGTTTAGTAGATCAAGGGCAGATAACTAGAGGGTAAACAATACTGAAATAAAGCCTTTTTCTACCAGTTCTAAGTATATCAAGGACAGCTAACTCTAGCCGCAATAATCAGATTTCAACAATAATTGCACTCCTTCGAGAAGAGAACTTAAACCTATTTACATTGTGTGCAAGTATAATTACACTCCATTGAAAACTGTAGTTGTTGAGTGTAACAACTGTTAGATTTGGCACACATCAAGGGCATACACCTATTACCAATTAGTCTGTTTTAAACCATTTTAGAATTCATCTAAGAACTAATGGTCACACACACTTTGAGCTAGTTTGAGAAAGATTCGGTAAAACTTGTTCCCTCAAGAGTGTAAAACACTTTTAGATGTGGGCATTTCAGCAATTCATAGGCAGATAACTCTTGGCCTTTTGGTCCAATTTCAACCATAATCATACTCATTTATAATCTTATGATTATTTACAATTTGAGCAAGTTTGAAAAATATTTGGTAAAAAGTGTGGCCTCTAGAGTGTACACACTTTTATATATGGCATTTTCTGCAATTCAAAGGTAGATAACTCTTGACCTATAAATCAAATTTCAATCATAATCTAACACATTCAAACTCTTATAATTGTTTACAATCATAGCAACTTTGAGAAAGATTGGATAAAGATTGTGGCCTCTAGAGTGTAAACACTATAATTGTTGAAGACGAACGACAGACGACGAACATTCAGGGATTGCAAAACCACACCCTGAGCTAGGTAATGTGAGCTAATAATCAGGCAAATCAAATACAATCATAAATATTCACGAATATGTAAAAAAACTGGTTTATAGATAATGGAATCAAATGATCGAATGCCTCATTGGCTTCCATTTGGTACCACTCTGATGCTTCTAGGTATGATATTGATTAAACCATTAAGTTATGAATGCTCTAATATTTGAGTTCAAGATATGCTAGGGTAACACATTTCAAATATCCGTTACGCACAAACACCCCAACGGCCTGAGTGCAACCATGGCTTAAAATATTTATAAGCATTGTACTTTAAGATAAAGTGTGTCTGCAAAATTCCCCCTAAGGGGAGAACAAACATGCCTCTGGATAGCGGCATATAAGTACTAACTACGTAACATAACCTCATTTATATAATGATATAATGTCAATTACATGTACTTTCAACAGTGACCTTGAACTTTGAGGTCATTAGTTATGTAGGTAATGTCTTAAGTCTTCATCCAATTCAGAACAAATTTTACATTGCTCTCTGTTTGATTTTGCGTTTCTCTGCTGGTATCCATTTGTGCACAGTGTTTTTTTAATTAAGTCCAATTTAAAGAACTCAAGCACTTGTGTTTCTGGATTGCATTTTTGCAATCTATCATTTTAAGCTCCCGTCGCATGGTAACATTCTATACTGTAGATATATGACTATGTTGCAAAAGTAAAACCTCCTTTCTCCTAACACCAAAAAGAGGTAAAAAATCAAGGTTTCCATTCAAAATCAAGTCAATATGAATGCAACATCATGAATGCAATGGCATTTTTAGTATGCTGGTCCACTACACTATGCTTAATAATCCCCCTCCACTGTCTCTAATTTGGTGACAGCAGTCAAGATCATTAAAGAGTAACATGGTGAGAAAACTATGCAACCAGACCACATCCGAGCTATCTGGACAGCTTACACAAATCTCTCACCATTTAACTACAGGGTTGGCATGATATTACCCGCCCAGTAAAACCCAACCCATAAAAACCCCGGTTTTACGCGGGTTGGACGATAAGGTATTGTTGCCCACTCTGGGCAATAAACGGGTTTTATGAAATGTTGGTCATATGAAACATTAGTTTTCTTCCTAATAGTGTGTATTTTAGATTCAATCTTCCCATTTTTTAATTATGTCTGTATAAAAGGCTAAACAGACACATATTAGATGCTGATACGTTTTTAAAACCTAGTTAATATAGGATATACAAGTATAAAGTTAGGCATTTAAACTAAGCATATATACACTCTATTGCTATTGGGATAGTTAGAGTAGTTAAGAGAATATATTATACGTAATACAATTAAAGACTTGCCAATATTTCAGTTTCAATCCTCTAAATTATATAAAATTTCAGTAGCCATGGATAATTGTTTTGTAATAAGTGCCTTGAAGAGGTGCTGAATGTGTCAATGCTCCCACCACAAAAGGTGATAGATTGTAATAAGACACACATGTCTTGATTTTACTTTGGGATAGGGGGTCACCTGGCTTCAAACCACCTGAGATAGAAACATCTTCAATAGTCAGTTTGGTATTTATAGTTGACACAATTTTTGCTTATTATTCATTTTCATTTACATGCTGTTCTCAAGTATATCGTTGTTGATGGCAAGCAATTAATTTTTAAGTAGGTTCAGACTGATTACTGTCATATTCAATTATCTAAAGTAAAAATTTCATAAAACCCGATAAAACCCATAAAACCCTGAAAACCCTAAAACTCAGCTACAAACGCTGCCTCTACACAACACTTTGTCCAAAATTCTGACCTAAAGAACAGTCAATGAGTTTTTTAAATGATATTTGTTCATTTTGCAAGCTAAATGATATCCTTTGGTATTTTTAAGAAGGACACCAAATGCTATATGGTGGGAAAAATATGCAGCCGAACTGGGACTCTTATCCGGAACCCCTTACTTACACGGCAAGTGCTCTCCCATCTGAGCTATCCGGACTGCTTATGCAATCACCATTCAACCATAAACAAATTAGTAGAGAACTCTAACAACTTGTTCTTTTACAGACCCTCAGCAGCTTACAGAAGAAAATATGGATGGGGCAGACCCAATACTGGATGAATTTAACGAACCACTTTCTCCTGAGACATTAACTCAAATAGAAATGGCGACCAAGTCAGCGGAATCAACCCAAACTATACAGAAAGAAGCAGTGATAAACATATTCGTTGACATGTTGAGATTCATTACTTTATTACTGATAAGGAAAATAGAAATACTAGAAGAAAAACACTGTCACATATCCATTTTTTCGGGTCCTTGAAACAGAAAGGGATTACGCAACGTATGGAGCTGCTACTGATGAGCTTACTGACCATTTGAAATCATTCTTCATACCTGTTCGACAAAACATGGTTAAGAATACGAGCCTGTCACATTGAGGTCCATGCTGGGAAGTTGAACGTCACCTCAGGAGGCATAGATATGGTTCTTCAGTGGTCAATGACAAGGCATTTGACACTGCTAGAGAAGCGCTCAAAAGCAAACAGAAATATTTAAAAAAGTAAAGATCGTGGACACAAAGCAGCAGAAGTGATAACATCACATGTACGAAAAGGGAGAACTTGGCGTTCACAGCCATCAAGCCATGCTGAACACACTTTAGCTGAATGACACCCTGTACTTTTGTATGAGAGCTGGGACCCAGAAGCACATAAACTTACAGTGTGGCAACATTTCCCTCAAGTACGATTATGAGCTAAAAAAGGAGTACCTTCAATTTAATGAAATGTAAATAATGGTCTAAATATTTATACAAGTATCCACTCAGGGTTGACATATTTTACCAACTATAATCATAAACTTGGCTTTTGCGTTATCCATGTACATGTATATGCTGTATGCCAATGAAATGAAAATATCGTAAAAACAAAAGAGGAGAGAATATGCTCCATTATTCCATTTTTTCATAAGATAGCCTACTCAGTAGAATTCAAATCTTCTATGTATAAACTGATACTAGCATCGCGCATAAATTTTATTTATTAAATAAATTCAAAATGAATGCTAAACTATTAAATCAACTCGCAACCAGATAGTGTATTTGAAAAAATAAAGAAAAAAACTCAAATAAAACCAAATGTGTAGCATTATCGTGCATCTGACATTAGAAAAATAATATGTATTTAGGCTTTGCCTATGGACGGAAAAAAGCAAAATTGTACTAATAAGTAAAACTTAATGCTTCTTGATTTTGACAATATTGTGGTACTTTTACCAAGAGTCTTAATAAATTATCATCTAAGATATGACATTATGACCTGCTTTTTGACCCCATACTACCCATATTTAAAGTGGAGATATAGCTCTTCAAGATGAATATCCTGAGCAAATATGATCTTGATAGGGGTAAATATATGGCCGCTAGAGTGTACTAAACCAAATGTTGATTGACAACAGACATCTACTGATCACTATAGTTCACTTGAAAAGTCTCGGGTGAACTAATAACAAGAGCCTCATGTGGCATATTTCGCTCACCTTAGTATAGCTGCAAAAATCGAGATAATGGTTTATGTCCAGGACTGACCTATACTAGATATGCAACAGACCGGAATCATTTGAACAAAATATGTAAAGGATATTTCAAAGTGTCACCATACCGAATATAAAAGCTCTGGCCATATCAGTTTCAGAGATGAAGAGGTTTGAAATTTTCTCTATGTAAAATTGTGACCCCCGGGGCGGGCCAATTTTGACCCCTGGGGCATATTTTGAACAAACTACATAGAGGACCTGTAGATGATGCTATGTACCAAATATCTAAGCTCTGGGCCTTGTAGTTTCTGACAGAGACATATATTCTAATATACGTTCCTGTTTCTGACAAGAAAATCTATTTTTAGCTCCTGTGACCTAGTTATGCAACCGACCAGAACCATTTGAACAATTATGGTATAGGACATCTAGAAGCGGCACCATGCCAAATATCAAAGCTCTGGCCATATTAGTTTCAGATAAGAAAACGTTTGAAAATTTCACTAAATAACTCTATGTAAAACTGTGATTCCTGGCGGGGCCAATTTTGACCCCAGGGGCATAATTTGAACAAACCTGATAGAGGACCTGTAGGCGATGCTATGTGCTAAATATCTAAGCTCTGGCCTGTAGTTTCAGACAAGAAGATTTTTTAAGTTTTCATTGAAAAAAACAACATTTTAGCTCCTGTGACCTAGTTATGCAACCGACCAGAACCATTTGAACAATATTGGTATAGGACATCTAGAAGTGTCACCATGTCAAATATCAAAGCTCTAGCTATATTAGTTTCAAGGAAGAAGACGTTTGAAAATGTCACTACATAACTATGTAAAAATGTGACCCCCGGGGCGGGGCCAATTTTGACCCCAGGGGCATATTTTGAACACACTGAATAGAGGACCTGTAGATGATGCCATGTGCCAAATATCTAAGGTCTGGCCCTTGCAATTTTTGACAAGAATATTTTTTAAGATTTCCTTATTTTTTCACTTTGGTTGCCATGGCAACCAGAGTTTTGCATCGTTTTTAATTGTTTGAACAAACTTAAAAGAGCTTGACCCAAGGAACATTTCTGAAAAATCTGTTAAGCGGTTAGGAGGAGGAGATGTCATTTGAAGCAATTGTTAACGACGACGGACGACGCACACCGCACAAGGGACGACGCTGGACACAGGGCCATCCCAATAGCTCACCTTGAGCCTTTGGCTCTGGTGAGCTAAAAATAGGATGACGAACAAGAAAGGTGTCTCAGAAAGTGACAAATGCCCCCGACGGCCGAGGTTTTTGTCACTGCATTTGGCTTTCAAATAAAATCATACAGCAGGCTATAATTGTACTCCTTGTTGTTGTTGTGTTGCAATCTATAACGAAAAACGCTTGCTCAAGCTTATTCAAATGCATCATCACCATCGTATCATGACGTCATCTGATGTCATGATGACGTCGTCGTCATAACAAGGTTTGTCAAATGTCATAATTTGAACTTATTTCTAAATTAAGAAATGATCACATGATGAAAGAGTTATGGCCAGTTAGGATGAGTTACCTCCCTTCCTATTCACTTGAAATACTATAGGACGAGTTATCTCCCTTTTCTCCGGATTTTACCTCTAAATGACCTTGACCTTTGCAGGACATGACCCAAGTTGTACTGACCTCAAGAGCTTCTTGAGGTGAGTACACATTCAAAATATAAAGTATCTATCCCAAGTTTTTCAAAAGTTATGGCCAAGATTAAAGTTGTGTGCAGACAAACAGACAGGCATACAGACAGACCAAAAACAAATTTACCCCGACTAAGTCGTGCGGGGCATAACAATGATGCAAAATACAGCAATGCTGTGTGGTCAAAACCTGCATTCTGTTACAGTAGAACAGAGACAATACATTCACCCTTTCCTCCACAGAAGTTCCTACAGCACCTCTACCTACACCTCAGTATAAGGATATCAAATGAATACTTGCTACCCATTGACAGTTTTGAACACATGAGGTAGTTCAAAGCAAGATGAAAGTACAATGTCTAGATGTATTCACTACAAATAGAACCATTTTGATCCACTCTGTTTTCATCGGTCACTAACGTTCAAACACTTTACTGTTTTCAGTAGAATAGAGATCCGAATAAAACATAGAATAGAATAATGATTCAGCACTATCCAGCATTTAACGTTGATAACTGTCGAGAGTTAGTCCATATTACTCCTTATAGCGGTGAATCTTAAGTAAGTTTCACAATATGGATGCGGGCATATAGGCGGTGCGGCTTATTTGCCGAAACCTTTTCCATTTTTAAATTTTCTGTGGGCAATATGCCTGATGCGGGCTATCTAAAGGTGCGGGCTTATTGCCGGAAATTACGGTAGTTGTGTTATTATGTGCTATAAATACATGTTCATTTTAAGATTTTAAGACTTTTATGTTTGTGTTTTAAAGTTGAAAAATATTAATTAGAATATTAATACATTTGAGTGACATGGGATTATATTTTGAAAGGCAAGTTGAAAGGACCCAATCATGAATGGAGTAAAATCGTTCGTAGTAGAAATTCATGCGCGGTGTTTGTGTATTACTCTTTTAATGCTTTTTAGGAATAATTGAATTGTCTGCAGTGTTGCTTTTGCAATTTACTTGAAATATTTATGAGTAGCAATTGCTCAAATATAGTATCATCACATATGAAATGGTGGAAACTTTTGTGATTTTATCCCTGCGTATGTCCATAGGAAAGGTAATTGGGTCAATTTACATAACTATATGTCCGCCATTCACAAAGTAGCGCGGAAACAGTCCTTGCAACTGTATAGTGAGATGTACGCGTTTTTAGCGTAGGCAAGGTGAGAAAATAAATCTAACACCACACATAGTTGAGTATCAGATGAATATCCTACCCTCGTTTGAAGCCTCGTGTTCCAAAAATATCTTCAAAACTCGTGTGGGATATTCTTATCTGACACTCACGGTGGTGTTAGATTCACTATATCTCTGCCAGACGAGAATATGTTGACCTTATTCCTGAGGTTATAAATTGTCTGTTTAGTACAATCAACGTCCCATGCGACGTCAGTTACACCTAACCCCGTCCCGTAGCTTGTCAACTGAATAGTTCCGCTCTGCGTCATTTTGAATTGGCTTTTTTGAACATATCAAAGTTTTAATTTGTATTTCCTGTACTGATCGCTTGTTAAGTTTTGTCGGGTGTAGATACTCTTAATAAATCATGCACGTATGTGCACGTGCAACGCTATGACTACGTTTTGTCCGTTTAGAGGCTGATGTAAACAGGTATGGTTATGCTAGACTACACAGTAATAAACCTCGACGATAATCAAACAATATAATGTAACCAATTTAAAATAACGCCTACGAGCTACTGATTTATTCTCTAAATACAAGTGTAAAGGATCTTTTTTGGGTCTGTGCATCTATCTTGACTTCGAAAAATGCCAAATTGAAAAATGATATACCCCAAAAGTCTCAAAACGATAGTTTTCCAAAGGTCCGGACGGGGGTTAAGTTGACGTCTTTGCAACGGGAAGAAATATGTATCTCATGTGCGTCACTACAATGCATCGGTCCTAGGGGTATTGTTAACCGTCATTTTGTGTTTCCTGGGGCGGTCTGCTCTACTTTCGATGACGTCAATGTCCGTAGTATAGCCTAAATGGTCGAGAGTGTCTGGTGAAAAGTTTAAGTCAAATGCAAAGGGACGGAAAAGTTTCTTATATGGACTACACGGAAAGTAGTCTTCTTTTGTTTTCACTTCCGGAATTCCTCGGTGGTTGAAACTTTTTTTCCGTGAGCAAACACCGGCGTGCAACATTTCGACGGCTCTGCCGCTCTCTTCGTAGGTTTGTCTCGCAAATTTAGGTGTTTTTCGGGCTAGGTAATCATTGGAGATTACACTCGTGTACTTTTGCGATATTATTCCCTACTTTACACGTGCAAATTAGGCCACACAAGCCACGTGGTTGTTCTGACGTTCACGAAGTAGGATAACGTGTGTAAAAACCAAAAAAAAGGAACGCTAAGAAACCATCATATTGTGTGTAAAAAATAATAAATATTAACTTAGTATTTAACCCTTTCCCTTATGCGCGCGTGTCAGCGCGTGTTTCATTATTACCTTATCAGCCCGTAAAAGCGCGACTTTATCTATTCCCTGATAAGCGCGGCTTTCCGCGGGTTATCAATTACCTGATGAGAGCTGGTTAGAGCGATTCCTCTATTTAGCGGCTAAAATATCATTCTTCTACTGAAATTTTACTGTCCGTGTGTCTACACATTGAAAGTATTTTCAAATATCTTCCGAAATCCCAAATCTAATTATAGGGTTGCTACACAAATACTTTCATAAATCGAGGCTTAGGTCATTAGGTGTGACCTATTGTTGATCGGTGATCTCCATAAGACATGCATATGATACTGCACGCACTACTCGTCATTTTACGGAAAGTACGATCTATGTCAACTTATGAAATATGCAGAAAGTTTTTAACTGTTCCTGAGGTCAACATCTAAATATAGCTAACCAATGGAATCGGGGAATTCCATAGAGCACGCTCCACATGCATGCTATCTACAAAAATATCACAAGGGGATGCTGCTTGACCGTTGCGTGACACACCGGAAGCGGGGTAATAAAGTTTCGGCTCGGGGATAAATAAAGCTTCGGCTCATCAAAAGTAAGTATAATCCTAGGCGGTAGACAGAAATATCAATCAACTAATTAACCAATCAAGAAAATCACATCTGTAGGTCTGTGACAAATTTTTACTGTCCTATCTCGCAACTCGGGTTCTCATCTTGATCCAAACTGTAAACATGAAACGAAAAACTGAGCTGTGAATCATTTTGGATCCTGATGAGAACCAAGCTACTCGGCGTCTCATCTACATCAAATGTGTGTAAAACTAGAAAGAAAGTAAAAATTGAATAATGCAAAGGTGTCAAACAGTTTGGATCCTGATGCAGATCGAGCCGATCTACACGGTGTATGATCAAGATTCAAACTGATTGCGTAGGAATTCACGTGAAATTTTTTTTATAATAGATATCAAACAGTTACGACGCAGAGTCACTCATCATTATGATCGGGATCCAAACTGTCTGAATTTACATCAAAGGAATATTTCTTCATAAAATGTAAATCTGTTTAGATCTTGATCAGATGGCGAGCTACTCGGCGTCTCATCTTCATCCAAATCACTTTTGTAAAACTATGATAAAAAATAATTGAATGTGTTCTAAGATGTCAAACAGTTTGGATCCTGATGCAGTGCCGATCTACACGGCGTCTGATCAAAATTCAAACTGATTGCGTAGGAATCAACGTGAAAAAACAATCCAATATATATCAAACAGTAACGACGCCGAGTCACTCAACATTGTGATCGGGATCCAAACTGTCTGAATTTACCGGGTTTTTTTTTTCAAAGGAATATTTCTTCATAAAATGTAAATCTGTTTAGATCTTGATCAGATGGCGAGCTACACTGCGTCTCATCTTCATCCAAATAGCTTTTGTAAAACTATAATGCAAAATAATTGAATGTTCTCTAAGATGTCAAACAGTTTGGATCCTGATGCAGTGCCGATCTACATGGCGTCTGATCAAAATTCAAACTGATTGCGTAGAAATTTACGTGAAAAATAATTCTAATAGATATCAAACAGTTGTGACGCCGAGTCACTCAACATTGTGATCGGGATCCAAACTGTCTGAATTTATACCAAAGGAATATTTAATTCATAAAATGCAATTCAGACTCCGAGTTACTAAGTATCTGAGCTATATCATTGCTTTTATCCAGATCAGACTCCGAGTTACTGAGAATCTGAGCTGTATCAATGCTTAGATCCAGAGTTACTCGGCGTATTGTCTGAATCTTAGTTGTTTTGAAATGCTATTCTATTGTATTATATTGTAGACAGCAGGTAAATCGTTACTCCATGCGGTATATATACTTACCATAGTAACATACATCTAAGTAAAATATACATGTATTGGAAATATATTGACTTGTATCGTTTTCACCCAATTGCATGCAACTTATTCAAACTTAAAATTGTATGAAAATTACACCGTTAGAAAGGACATTTAATTGTCTACAAACTTTACATTTACTCTGTTATGCTTTTGTGAAGCAAAAAAGCAGTTATAAGGGCTTGAAAATAGCAGGTACCATAAATCTAAGTGTCAGTAATAAAAAGGATTTGAAATATAATGACTTGTATCGTTTTAACCCAGTGACATTCTACTTATTCATAGTTCACATTGTATAAGAATAGCACCGTTAGAAAGGGAATTAAATTTTCTCCAAAATTGACATTTACACTACTATGCAATATTTAAGCAAAAGGGCATTTAATAGGGATTGAAAATGACAGGTGTCAAATTCACGCTAATTGTCCAATATTTACAATTAGGTGTTTGGTGAGAGTGTGTACTCTTATCAGACAGATACTGGCTATATATAGCCAAATATCTCTTATCTATATCCCTGATAGATACGCCTTTGAAGTTATTGCTATGAGGTAAAGGGTTAAAGACATATGTAGCTTTATAAAGTTACCGATTAGAAATGTTGGTAAGATTACAGACAGATGGACTGACATAGACAACACACATCCCTCAGGGCCACTTATGCCTTCAGCATGTGACACAATAAAATAAATCGAAGTACCAGTGTTGGAACATACATGTACACAGTATTTATATTCTGTCGGATATGTTAAATCAAAACTCCAAGTCTCACATCATTAATTTGACCTAACCCCTTACTCCAGGCTAGATACACATTTTGTTAATTTTCTTGTTGAGGAATAAAGTAAATAACTGAATCTATACGGTTATGAAAATGTATCTAAATCCTGGGAAATATCAACAACGGAAGACCAAACATGGCTGAAAGTAAAGCAACGTGTGACCCATGTGTCGTTTCAAAGTTCAGATAAATAATCAAATCAAAATGTACCCGCACAGGTTGAAAAAAGAAACTGACAGTGCAAGTGCTTTTGCATGAACTGTTTTCTTTCCAGTTTTAAATATAGAAGCAAAATGAAAATACATTACAAACAAAAGCCTAGAAATACAAAGGAGAACAACAAAAGGTATACATGTATATGCAAATGTAACACGAGGCTTTTCATTGTCACCGATTGTGCGTACAGAGGCTTATGTCAATCAATTGAACCCTTTACTCCATCGATATGTCTTCTAACGCCCCTTATAATTGCCTACTGGAGAAAATATATCTATTTTGTGATTCATTCGTATGCACTGTCTTAAACATGTTCTATCTCCTAGCAGCATACAACAAGTCGAAAGCAAAGCAGAATGAACCTTAAGGTCATTTTTGCTCTACCTCCTACCTACTTCAAGCTGTCATATTACCTGTCTTCAAAACTCAAGACAAAGACTATTGTGCAAAGTGTCAAGCATTTACAAAAGACATTTAAAGTCAAAACAATGAGTTACACTTTTCATAAATGACGAGTATACTCAATGTATTAAGAATACCGTTGAGGTTACCCCATACAAGTTATTTGGGATTCAGATCCGTCAAAAATGTTTTCAATCCATTCTGTCTCTCCTTCTTGAAGACTCGAATATGTTTTCTACTAGCTCCATTGCATTGTTAGAAGAATGACGCGATGGTATCGTCCGTCGCAGCATCTTTTGTTTCGACAATTCAGACATGCAATAAGCATACTTATACTGAACGATTACTATGCAATAATCAATATTTGTAGTATAAATAAACCATTTCCCAGTAAGAAAATTGCCACAGGTTGGTATCAAACTCATGACCGTATTCAGTAAAACACTATTTTATTGTCTCGACCACGATGCCAAATAGGTTTAAAAATATTATCTAAGATATCAAGTTAAAGTTTCAACTCTGACGTTCCCAAAATCGGGAATCGTTGCAACGTGTATAATAGAAAAATGCAGTCTCGACTCATCGCGCAAAGTCCATTTATACTGAATAGTTTTAATTCTATTACGGGAAGGTCGTGTATGTATACTCTTTCAATTAAGATGTACTTAACGGGCCTCTGTATGCGGCCAAGCGAATTATACTTGTCTTCTGAAATAGGCGCGCCAATTCATTTTTTTACCGTATGGATATTAACTGTTGAGGTTTTATATATGAATAAAGGTATAGTTAAACAACTAGGTGTGACGTGTCACGGCCGAGTCAGTCGTTGGGACATAAGCAATTTTATCTTATATATTCTACTTAATTCTAGACATAATATTTAGTGCTGCAAATCGAGGGCCGTTTTGACCACCTAACCGGTCTCCATCTGTAAACAAAGGTTTCTATATATGTTCGTACAAGAGTTATCTCTTATCTCAGACCAACTATAGAATACGCATCTATAGTCTGGGATAACTGTACACTCCAGGAACAAGAAAGTATTGAAAAATTACAATACGAGGCAGCAAGAGTTGTAACGGGTCTTACCCGTTCGGTCTCAATCGAAAGGCTACTAAAAGAAGTGGGTTGGATGTCACTTCTAGATAGGCGAAAAATGCAAAAATATATACATACTTTTAAACACAAATACGGGTTACTCCCAGACTACCTAAATGATCTTTTCCCTCACACAGTTGATCAAGCAACGACCTATAATCTTAGATCTAGAGAAAATTTTGTTACTCCTATCCGTCGAACAGAAATATATAGCAGATCCACGTTACCGTCTTCGATTAAGCTATGGAACGAACTAGATCATGATCTTCGAAACATCACTTCTC
Organism: Gari tellinella; assembly: GCA_922989275.2. Classification (NCBI taxonomy): domain Eukaryota; kingdom Metazoa; phylum Mollusca; class Bivalvia; order Cardiida; family Psammobiidae; genus Gari; species Gari tellinella. Next base: position 1,574,173 of record OV277858.1, read on the forward strand.
TAGGAGCTTTCAAGTCAGCTATTTCCAATTTATTTACACGACAGACTGTACCTAAATTTTATCTAAGTGGCTCACGTCTTTACTCTGTCCACCATGCTCGAATAAGAAATAAGTGTAGTAATTTACACCATGATCTTCATAATAACCACTTGCGTGATAATCCAATATGTAGTTGTGGCGATGATCACGAAAATGCTGAACATTTCTTTTTTAGATGTAAACTTTTTAATGACCAAAGGATTCAGCTGTTTCGAACCACACGTAAATTTCTGCCTCTAAGCACTAAAAAGGTGTTGTTTGGTATTGATGAACTAACGTTGGAAGAAAATGAATTTTTATTTATTGAAATTCAAAGGTTTATTAAGTCCACACAACGATTTGACAGTTAATTCTTTACATGTGCAAATTTCTGTATTTTCAGTTTACCTATGGATACTAATAGTTTTGAGAACAGAGACCCCATGTTTATTTTAATGCTACTTGACGAATGCCTTTGTTAATGGTTTGACTAATAGTGAGTCTGGGTGGGGGTCCTGGGAACAAAATGCAGAGTTGGGAATGGGAGAAAAATTGTCAGCAATTTTTCTCGGTTTTTTTCTCGTTTTTTTCCCTATTTTACAGTTACTTTATTCTTATATAATTTTATTGTCAAACAAATGTTTCAATTCAACGAAGCTTTTTTCTGTCTCAATGTCGTCATTGTCTCCATTCAGAACTTCCTTTTTACTAATTGAAGACAGAATATCGAAAGAAATTAACATCTATATTGTTTACCGACTTGTTTGTGACAGAATGGGAAGGGCCGAATCTAATGTTGCAATAACTTGTGGCCCAACCCTTTTGTTTATATTAAACAAATTATATGATGCTTGTGTGAATATGTAAACTAATTGAACAATAAAATATTATTAAACTAAACTACAAGTGTTTAGATTATGAAACTGCTTGGTGCAGTGGTGATATCTGTGGGCCAACATCACTATTAAAGATGGCGTCCAAGATTGCCGCCACAAACATGAAATATCATGAACATACTACCGATTGCAATTCTGTTCTGATTACTCGACTGAAATAATTCAAATGAACTTAGAACATTATAAATGAGTCATAGTTTTCACCGTTTTACCGCCAAGTTGGCCGCCATAATCATAAAAATATCACGCACACACTAACTGTTTCTATTATTGTTTATGGTTTTACTAAGAGGGATGACAATACACGCTGAACATTACAAAATAGTCATATTGTTTACTAAATATGATTAAAGTCGGTTTATTTCTTATACTACCAACAAAATGTTAATATATGGCGTTCAAGATGGCCCCTAGAAATATAAAATTATCATAAAAATACTATCTATAATTAACAGTTTCTTTATAGGTTGACTGAAAACGATGATAATGCACTTTAAATATTATAAGAGAGTCATATAATTACAAAATCTTAATATAGACATTATCACTATTCTACTAGGAACAAAATATTCAAAATGGCGTTAAAGATGACCACCCCAAGCTTAAAATAGCACTTACATACTAATGATTACAATTATTTTCTTAAGATTTTACTAAAATTGATTACAATTGACTTTGAACACTACAAAAGGGTCATTCTATTTACATATTTTGTATAAAGGCCGTTTAATCCTTAAACTGCGAAAAAGAATATTCAAATATGGTGTCCAAGATGGCCGTTACATGCATAAAAAATCATGAACATACTATTACAATTGGTTCCCTATAGTTTTACTAAAATAGATTACAATATATTTTGAACATTGCAAACTGGATACGTTATTTACGTTATACATGTGTTTTACACAACGAACAAATTGATCAAGATAGCGTCAAAGAGGGCCGACACAAACAGAAAATATATATATCGAAAATTGTACAACAATTGTTTTCTTTTGGTTTGGCTAAAAATGAGAACAACAGACTTTAACAAAGGCAATTGTAATACGTAGTGAGTATGTTGGTGATTTTGTATATGTGTGCTAACCATTTTGGATGCCATCTTGAAATAAAAGGGTTAAACGGTCTTTATACACATACATTACATGCTCTGTTCGTATGTTTAAATACCGTTTAACCCTTTTACTTCAAACAAAATGTTACAGGACGGCATCCAAAATGGTTAGCACAAATGTAAAATATCACCAACATTCTGACTACGTATTACAATTGCCTACTTATGGTTTTTTTGTTGGTTTTTTTGTGTTTTTTTTCAGGCCTTGTCAGTAAGGACCTCATTTATTGTCCCCGTCATAGGTGTTGGGGTCGGGGAGCTATCCACCGCCACACCTTACAAAACATGTGATAACGTATATCTATGTCACTGACAAAACTAAAAAAAAAAAAAAAAAAAAAAAAAAAAAAATATATAAAAAATACAAATAAGAAATTACCCTAAGCCAGGATCACTAATTGATTGTTCTTTGTTGGGTTTTCTTTTTCGAACAGAAATATTATTGTTACATTTCTTAATATTAAGATGTATTTATATTAACCATCTTTATTAACAGCTTTTTACTTTAAGATATATATATAAAAGTGCATACATTTGAGAAATAGAAACAAATCAAAGAAAAAAACAATATGTTTATATGTGTTTTTCTACAAAATTGTAAACTGCTCCCATTGTTTATAAAATTTGTCTTCAGAGTTGTTTTGAACTGCCATTGACTTGAATAAAGTGTGCTTTAAAGATAGGTATTTCCTTAGACCTTGTGTTGTAGGTTTATATTTATTATATTTGCACTGGAAAATATACATTTTAAAAAATATTAGAATAAGATTTTTTACATTTTCTGCCTTTTGTCTAGAACCAAAGAGCACTTTTTCAATATTTAGAGTGTGAAAAGTGTTATGAATGGAAAAATGTGTGCTTTTTATTAGTTTTTGGCTGATAGGGCACCGCCAAAACAAATGTTCGACAGTTTCTATCTCTTTGTTACAAAAAGTACACAAAGGGCTATCAGCATTTTTCATTTTGAATAGGTATGAGTTTGTGCCTAGTATCCGATTTATTACTCTAAACTGGAACCATTGTATAGCTGTATCATTAGTTATTAAAAAAGGCATATGAAATATATATTTCCAATCATTGTTAGACATTTTCTTTCCTAATATTTTACCCCATGTTTGAATGCAGGTCGGGATATCGTTGTTTCTATTTAAACACTCGTACATTGCTTTTGAACCTTTAGAATATTTAAAAAGTATTTTTATGTAAGGTGGGAAAGCTTGTTTCTGTATGGACTTTAAATTTCTCTTTTGTATTTTTAAATTTTCAAGCCCCTTTTCAATTGCAAGTTTAATTCCATTGTAGATTAAAGAATTGGTAGACAGATTATATTTATTTATAAATTCATTAAAGTTCATGATATATCCATATTCATTTACTAGGTCTCCAATTCAATGTAACCCTGCATTAAACCATGACTTCAAAAAAACACTGTTTTGCCCAACCAAAATCATATGGTTATAAAACAATGGATAATCTTGAATTTCGTTTTTATCTATAATGTGATCAGTCAATACTTTTGAAAATGCTATAAATGTTTCAGCCCAAAATGTATTACTACGCTTATTTGCTAATGATTCATAGAAAAGTTTCCCACAGTTAAGCATTTTGTTTAGGTCAATGCTATTTTTGATTATGTCAATCCACCCGCCATTATTTAAAATTAGCCTTCTGATCCAGGTGATCTTAAGTGAATCGATAAAAGCTCGCAGATTTATCATTTTTAAACCTCCTTCTTTATGGTCTTTTACTATAATTGATTGCTTTATTTTATTACACCCGCCCCAAATGTAGGTAAAAAATATATTATTTAACTTGTTTATCATTTGATCTGTAGGTTTTGGTAATGCAAGAAACAAATGATTTAATTTTGCAATTAATAAACTTTTAATAATTGTTATTTTGCCTATTGGAGTTAATATTCTGCTATTCCAATTTTTATGGTGTCTTCGATTTCAATACGTTTTAAACTATAATTTAGATGTATCATTTTATCTAAATCTACATGGAAATTTATACCTAGCATTTGACAAGTTTGTTGGTTCCATGTTAGTTTCCATTTAGATTTAATTGTATCGGATCTATATTTTTTCTTGCCAATCCATACCACTTTTGTTTTATCAAAATTAACTTTTAAACCCGATATTTCTGAAAACTTCGAGAGTGTATCCAGAGTTTCATTAAGATATTCACTTGAGACCGAAACCTGGCCTTCCTCTTGTCACATTGCTATCATTAAGAATTCAAAGGTTTTCCTCATGAAAACTTTCTTTTACTAATATTTCATTTGGAGGGGATATTTTAACCTTTAGTACTTTGACTTGTAACCAGGTCACTCTGTTCCCTTCTGTATCAATTTTGGAGCTTTCAGTTCCTGCTTTGTATACTCCTTAAGATTCAAGAACTTTCATAATACATTGGCACAACCACGTAATTATGGTTTATTCCTACGAGCAAAATGGACAAACGTATCCAACTGATCAGGATGGAAAATGGAAGTTCCCTTTTTGCGAGTTCTATTGTCGAGTGCATGGAGTCACACCCCAGTTGGGTGTGACCAGACTCCAAGAACTTTTGTTGTATGTTCTAAATTGATCAGATGCACTAGCTATAACTGTGTGCACCAATCCTCCAGTCAGATTACTGATTCCTGTTCTGTCCAAACAACAATCTGAATATAAAATAACATGCTTTATGGTAGGCGGGAGACCATTGATGTCCGTTATCAAGCATGGACCAATGTCGGATGAACCTTCCTGCCAATGTCTCTCATCCCATAGGTAGCATGTACCTTTCTTGTAAGAAAGTGCAAACACTGTCAAATTATAACAAATTAGCTTTCTTTTGTAGTATACTTTGCTATGATTTGAGCAAGGCGTGTAAAACATGAATTGTCGATCTTTTACCGACTTGCTTGTCTTCGATGTTCGAAGAGAACCTGATAATCACCTGTGTTGTTACTTGTTGTAACATGTTGAATTAGTCTTTGTTGTATCACCAGCTGTAGGCAGAGGTGACACTTAGGGATCACTTTTCCGGCGTCTGTCTGTATATCTGTCTGTATGTCTGTCTGTCAATCACACTTTTTGCGTCATGCTTCATAACTCCTGTTCTACGGAAGCTTTTAAGATGAAATTTCATTTATAGAAAGAGCCTGACAAGTGTATTGCACAAGGGTCATACTAGTAACTCTTGCATCAATATTGTGAGAGTTATTATCCTTTTCAACATTTTTCTTTCATGCAGATTTCTTCTGTTTTACTGAATTTTATTTTATGGAAAGAGATTGTTAGACTAATGCTTGCTGGCATTATTTTCTGGATAGATGGATGCGTTTGGTTTTACAGCACGACAACACTGAATATGTCATATAGGGCAGATGAATGATGAGATGATGCAATGATGATGAGGGATGATCACAATAATTTGTACCGAAAATTTGCAGAGCCATAAGGGCTCATCTCGCAAAAAACTGATAAAAGTTAAATATATTTGTACCTTGATAAATCTAATCTAAATTCTAATCAAAACATTAGTCCATAATACATGCTTACTTTTCTGTCAATGCACTTTGTTTTTGTGTTAAATATTACAGTGAAAAAATACATGTTATAATATAAAATCTGGTTAAAGCCATAAGGGCTCATCTGCAAAACAACAGATGACCACATTCCTTTGTTTCAGTCAGAATTTATGAGTTTAACTAACTTGTACTGATACAAATCCTGCATATTTACATATTCAGCAGAAATCAGGTGTCAGATAACATAAATCACCCTATTTGTAGGGGCTGAACTGCAGTGAAAGCTGCAGATGAGCCCTTATGGCCCAGATGCTGGAGCAGATTAGCCCTTCTGGCTCTATAAATGTTTCAGTTTTGGAGATGAGCCCTTATGACTCTGTCATTTTTACCTACTTAAATATGCAAACTGATGTTAGATATTTTTACAGATGATAAACCTTGATATTACCTATCAGAATTTACGGAAATGTAATTTTTGACCAAATGTGCAGATGAGCCCTTATGGCTCTTATAGGGCGATATATCTTTTTTAAACAACAACATTTTCCTGTATCAATGATTAGATGTTTATAAATGCGCCTGACATTAACTTGCAAAAATATTTAATTATAAGCCAAATTTATTGTTCAGTCTTTATAAAGTATTCTAGGCCCCAACACTTTTTCTAAGACAAACTTAATTATTTCCAGTTAGGTGCGGCCAAATATCTTCATATTTTGGATTTAGATTGCGTAAGTATTGTATGAAAAAACAAGCAAGTGTTTTGCTATGCCCAAGTTTTCATTTTTGTACAAACATACAATCTTGTAAGTCATATAATGTAAAATCGTATGGAAAATATTGCATATTTTTAAGAGGACGGTTCAGATTTTTCAATTTTTCTCATATGATGCAAATATTGGGACAATAATTTTTATTTTGTGATGTTCACGTCTGCTGGACTAGGCATTCCATAAAAATATCAGTATTTTAAGGTAAGTAAAGGTAAAATCACCTCTCAGGAATATTTGTCTATTAAGTTTCTCGCATATGTTTCTACCTGTAAGGCTATATACAATATTTCAAATATTTTCGAGAAGAGATGGCGAAAAGCCTTCATTTTTCACAAAAGACACGGGAATTACATATAAATAAATACGAAAGACTCAAGCAGGAAACGTAACACAAACAATACACCCACCTCTCAAGCAGAACACACACAGTCATACCACAACAAACACACACACACACACGCAATACCATTGCTTCATCTACACACTAATAGAAAACAACACGCAAGACAAACATAAAGCAAAGTGAACATAGGAGCCCGCCTATCCATTCATAATATCATTTTCACATTACAATTATTTGAACCCATGTTGGAGATGATAGAGTAGGTCCTATTTGTGAAGTGTTTGACAATTGCAGAGGAAGCAACATGTTCAAATACTTTACAGAGTGCGCAGGTTAGTGAAATGGGTCTGTAATTTTCTGGATTTGATCTGTCACCCTTTTTGAAGATTGGTGTTATGTTTGCATTTTCCCACTGAGAAGGTAGGGTGCCCTTATCTATAGACCTTTGGAAGATGTGTTTTAGGATAGGTGGCAGTTCCTCTGCTAGGTTTTTCAGTAATATAGGCCTGATGTTGTCTGAACCACAACCTTTGTGCGGATTTAGGTTTTGTAGGAGTTTAGTAATTCCTTTATCATCTATCTGTATCTCTCACATGTCCGGGAAGTGTTGACCATTATTTTCTGTGGAGCTGGAGATATTGTCAAGTTTCATTTGGCACAGAGACGATAGCTTTAATGATGATTTTGGGATGGAAACTGATTGAAATTGATTGTTTAGAGCTGTGGTTTTGTCTTAGTCATCATAGGAGAACTTACTTTCAGCTTTTAGTGATGGTAATGTTGTGGAGTCTTGTCTGGAATGTTTAATGAGTGAAAATAGCTTTTTGGTGTTTGGTTTCTTGTTCTGAGATGAGTCGGTATCGTCAAAATTTAACATGTCTTCGAGATAGTGGTTATAAGACTCCTTTATCTTTTTCTTGACGAGATGTTTTAGGTCAAGGAATGTTTTCCTATCTGAAGGTTTGTTTGTCTTATTTGCTTGACTAAATGCCCTATTTCGTTTAGAGTTCCACGGTGCTGTCAATTGTATAGAATCTACCTAATGTACGATAAATCAATCATAATAAGTTCATTCGTTAATCTGTATCAACATTGTTGAGATCATCGTCAATAATATTGGCGTCACTTCTCACCATCGTGTAAAAGCCTTAATAGGATTCAATTCAGATTGTTACATTCCGTACTTTTCAGTACGGCCGATCAGGTCTTTCTTTGTGGAGATATGCAAAAGGATAAACCAAATACATGACCAAAGTTGTCAAGGGTGGACCCGGCACATTAATGAAAGAAGAAGAACTTACGCATATTCAAATATGATTTCGCCCCGTTGGGCGCCTCATACTACATTTTGGTGCTTTGTACTGAGGTTTTGAGTCTGTAAGGCTTAAACTAAATGCCAGATGCTTAACATGTTTAACGATTCATCATGATTGAACACATTCTTCTATTAGTATTTTTAATCGGTTTGAATGATCGATGATATAAGCTCAAACACTTACCAAACAAAAAGCTGATGTCACGTTGTCCGCCATTTGTATTATCTCCACAACTTCCGGTCATGTCACATGACACATCAAAACATAGTGCTATTTATATCAGAAGTTTTACTTACGGTTTGTTACGGTTTTAAACCACCCATGTTGGTGATATAGGTCTGTTTACAACATTTCAAAGATCGGCTTGGCCCACAAGAATGTTCAAACATTATTATTTACCTTTGTTGTATTTTAAACATAGAAAAAGGGTCTGGAAACACAATAGGACTTTAATATGTTGGCCATTACAAATTAAATCTAAATGTGATTGAGATCTAAGTTGAGGTCTAGAACCAATCAGGATTGACTCAGTCTTACCGAGATGAAGTTAAAGTTTATTATCAACTAACAATTCACTAACTACACTCAGGTCTTTAGAAAAACAACTTTAAATTTGGAAAATACTTTTGCCGGAGACAAATATACCAGAATTATCTGCATACAATAAAAGCTTGTTTGATACAACACCCGGCATGTCATTGACATAAATTAAAAACAAAAGAGGCCCCAGTATTGAGCCTTGTGGCACACTACATACGAGATACCTTCTAGAGAATAGAATGTTCCTGAAACATCAACCAATTGTTACCTGTCTGAAAGGTAAGATCTAAACCAGTCAACACTGTAGTGGTGTAAATCCAAAGCTTCAAAAGCTTTATGTAAATCGAGGAGTAGCATGCCTACCATATTACCTTTATCCATTTGGAATCTAATAAAGTCAGAAAGATGAATAAGACAAGTCTCTTTAGAAAAGCCTCGTTTAAACATTGATTGAAAACTGTACAGAAGTTTATATTTTCGCCGACTGCTGATAATTAGGCCGAGTGACTAATTTGTAAACTTAATAGGCAATATCTGTAACTCATATGGACAAAAAATTAAACGATACAAATATTAATCATTTATCATTAGATCCAGAAGGCCCTTAAAAAGGAAAAATGTGTTTTGAGCAACGGTCGGAAACAAAATAGGTAGGGTCGGGTTCTCCGAAACAGGGGATTCTTTTTTTGCCTAAGTAGGCATACTGCAAACTGCTACCTTTGGGTACGAGTCCTGTCTTTAATAAGACATGGGTATATGTGTGCATCACGAGCATTGTGCAGTCTGAAAGATAGTATAAATTAATATTTGGGCGATAAGCCAAAGCACAATGTATCTACAGATTACTACTAGTAAGCTTAAATGTAGGAAAACATAATCATGTAGGAGATTCAAAACTGTGCAGGAGATTCAGACACAGGTCTGCAAACTGACTTTCATCGATTTTCATATAAGCCCTTTTTATTTTAATACTAATATATATAGCGTAGAAAATAAACACAGAAAATGCTTTATATAAGCGTCACATTTCTCCTAAGAAGAATTTATTGATTTACCCGAATTTTTATTTTGTGACCCGAATTGGTTTTCGTAGAAAAAAATAAATGCCATGGGATTCGCGAGTTTTTAAGTAAATAGCCTTCAAATGTGACAGTTTTCACATCATTTACAATAAATTATACATACTATTTTTCATTTCAACCTTCTACATGGAATTTTTTCATGCTTTAAAACAATTTTTCGAATAGGAAACGCAAACTTCTTTCCATTTGCTCTATAAAAGGGGGCTCATACAATAGTTTTGACTAATTTCGATAAAATAAATATTTGTTGTACAATTTATTGAATATATTGATATTGAATATATCTTATAAAATTAACCGAGTCTAACCATGGTGGTTTTAGTATGTCTTACCTTACTATACTGCGGACAAGCTGAAATTGAGTCCGTATCAAGGTAAACCCAGTCAAGTGCGGGCCGTCATCTTTTGCGCGACGACGTTATGAAATAGCTGTTATGACGTCATGATGTAGCATATTGTTGGGATATGGTGACTGAATCGGGAAAGAGGAATTTTACAAACTTTGACACCAAATATTTCTTTTTATTGAGCGAGCAGTTTTGTGGGACTTTTAGTATGAACTACACTTCGATCTATATTTGCGCACAGTCGCAAACAAGTTTCTGTTGCAATTAGTTCTACCTCATGATCTAATTTGACTGGACTAGTATTAATTTGTACATTGTTATTGTTGTCCATGGTATAAGTGTTTTTTTTCTAACCTGGCCGACTAAGTGGTTGTTAATAATTAATTTATAATTAATTATTAATTGATACTGACCGTACAAAGGCGGGCTTGACGTTTATTTAATCTGTTTACCCGGATGTCAAGTGTTTACGCACAGGATTATACATTCCATTGTGGTAACAGTATCTTCAATATCTGTATTATACCGTTCTGCGTTTATCTACCTTGTGAATAACGAATTTAATAGCTTCTGATTGTGACAAACTTTACTCTGTGTTTTCAACCTTCTTTTCATGTTTTGGAACACTTTATTTGGAGCACATATCATTATTTAAATTGTATACCTATTAATATTCTACAACACCATCATCGTGACAACACCTGTATTAACTATAGCCTTTGGTGAATTCTAGAGACAGTGTTTATCCTCAGTAATTATCATCAGTGTAATTTGAAAATAGTGTGAACTAGAAGTGATTGATGTCTGAAGGATTGATTGATGTGTTGATGTGAACTAAATTTCAGTGTATATATTATCATCGTCTTGTTAAAAAAAAAAAAAAAAGGTTTCACTGTATAGATCTAGTTTTCATTCAATTTATGACAAGTAGATCTATCTATTGAAAATATTATTCAGCGTTCTTTATTATTTAGAAATAAGATCAATTATTTTGTGACTGCATTTTTGATGTTGTTTATTTTGTGTGATTTGATTTAAAAATTGTAACTTTGTTTTGCAGATTGTGTGTACATGTAGTATGTTTGGCTATGGTTTATGTGTACAAGGCCAGCAGTGTTGATCCTGCACTCATCTGACAGTCACCGCTAAATGAAGAATGTTACACCTGCACTTGTTTGGTTTTGGTGAGCAAAATTAATATTACTAACCGTAACATCTCATTTCATTTGATCGTTCCTTCATTCGCCGTGTCCATTAGTTAGATCCAATTATGGCCTGATCAATTTCTTCAAAGGGGATAAGCAACTGATCTGGTATTGTGTCATTTTCTATATTTCATTTAATTAAATATGTTACTTATATGTGATGCTGATAACTCTGACCTTGGCTAGGAATGTTGGTAATGTTTGATACAGCAGTATTTGTATAGCTATTTAGTTTGTTTATATGCTATCCTAGTTACTACTGCTTTTGTATAAGTACTTGTTTTAGTGAACAGTACAGGTTATCCGCTTGGTTGTATTCGAAATGTCGGGACGACATTTCCCAAAGAGGGGGAGAATGTCACGGGGTCAGGTCAGTTGCTATCTTCATCACATCATTGCCCATTAGAAGCTCATCCCATTTCATCTCATTTCATCTCATTTCATCTCATTGTATCTCATTTCATAGTATTTCATGGTTCCCACAAGTGGTTCCCATCATATCTATGTTCATCCAATCGTTTGGCTTCATGCTACTAACCGGTTTATACTTACACGTACCTAATACTATTTTTAGATAACGCATGCTCACTTCACTTCTTCATACCCGTTTGTGCTTACGCCAACGTTAGGTCGTTATAATTAAAGAATATTTACAGTGCTGCGCCTTGTGTTTTCAGGTATTTGAGTGTTATGTAGTTGGGTCTAAACCATTTATCTTCATTGTTTCATTCATACATTTATATGTTTCATTTCATTTAGTTGATAAACTTCGTCTTTTTAGCCGAAGGCACTTCACTTCTTCATACCCGTTTGTGCTCACGCCAACGTTAAGTCGTTATAATTAAAGAATATTTACAGTGCTGCGCCTTGTGTTTTCAGGCATCCCAAACAAATAAATACGAAAGACTCAAGCAGGAAACGTAACACAAACAATACACCCAACTCTCAAGCAGAACACACACACACAGTCATACCACAACAAACACACACACACACACACACGCGCAATACCATTCCTTCATCTACACACTAAATAGAAAACAACATGCAAGACAAACATAAAGCAAAGTGAACATAGGAGCCCGCCTTGGTACGGTCAGTAACAATCAATAATTAACTATAAATTAATTAATTATTAACAACCACTGGGGGGTTAAACCTGGGTTTAGGCGCGCCCAACCTCACTCTTATCTCCTATATTCACCTTTACCGTTTGCCCTAGATTACCAGCCAATGGTAGGGCTCCATTTCAGCGAGAAATGAAAAAATATATCGCATATTCGTTCAATTTTGTACTTGGGTATGGCAGAGAAATAAACAAGCCATGAACCGGTCAAGGACACCGCGTGCTAAGGAGGAGCGTAGCGCATCATTACGTCATACAGCAACCGCTCAGCTGCGAATTACAGTATAACCTATGTACTGCGGCCTTTCAATGAAGAGGCCCGAATAAATCAAATATTTCTGTAGACAGGAGACTATAGTTAATGCATAATGAAATTAATATGAAACGCATTAATCATGTCCTGCATTAACTCATTGAACCCTAGGTGACGAGTACACTCGTCATTTAAAATGTACCCGTTACACTTGTCCACTGCAAACATTGTAGAACCACATCGTAGATCTCCTATTACAAAATGGCCTAGACTCGAATTGTTCATTGTATAAGTGTTGGGTTGAGAGGGTTAAGCAGTCGACATGTGGGTATTGTCTTCTTTTGTGTAATCGTTTTACAAATATTTGACTGTAAAACGTCTCGAAAGAAATGTGTTTATTTTCAATATTGTACTAAAATACGGTTGCTTTTTATCAATGCATAAGGCAAACAATACAGAGGCTCCTATAAGCGTTAAATGCTTGCGTTAAACAGCCACCCGTCTTCAACCCCGGCCTTCGGTGACATGTGCATTTTTGTCATTTATAGTATAATGCACTAAACAACACAGTCCAAATGAACATTTAAAAACCAAGAATGCTCTTGACTTAACCCTATAATTTGGGGGGGGGGGGGGGTGGTTCTAAACTGAATTTAAAACAATTATTGCTTGGCTCCATTAGTGCATGAATGAAGAAAGGAATCGAATCTTGGTTGATCAGGTGTTGCTTAATGCTTGGTATTTTTTAGCAAATCAATTGATGAAGCATTTTAATATTCACAGCAGCTCTTTCACGCCAGTTTTCAACACTTTACTGTCGGAACACAAATAAAAATCGTACTCAATTGAATCTATTTTTAAATTCCATTTGGGTGACACGCTAGCTCATGCTCGGTTTTGTTTCTAATTGGAAATGCCTACAGCGAGCTCTACACGCGTACAGGGTTCCCGGTCGATTTTCTAGTTTTTCGTGTGACGTCATATGTAAAAGTGAACTCGCCGGCTTCCGAAAATACAAAGCACCGCCCATCGCCCTTTCATTGGCTGACAAACTAGGTCGAGCGGTAATTTGGGTTGAGCGATAACTTAGTATAGGTAAAGTAGGTTGAACGGTAACTGCCATACACTAGCCAACGTGCCATATTTGAGGCAAACGGTAAATCAGTTATAGTTCATTTGTTTGAAAATTATACAACATAACCTGTTCGCTCCCTACGGTCGCTCCAGGTTATATTGCATAATTTTCAAAAAATGAACTATAACTAATACATAAAGACAAACAGTGTACATAAAATATAAACCCTGTTCAACAACCTCACAATAAAAAAAACCCGCCAGCACAGTACGTAAATACATGTAAAACATTAAGCAAAAAAATCTATGACAAAATCATTAGTAACATGGGAAAGAATTAAACATTCAAGCCCGTGTTAAAAATAACCCACTATGGCAACGGTCAAATTGTACTCAAGCGACTAGTCTGTAATTACGAGTAGCTGTAAGACATGGAAGGGTCCAGGGTACGACAGAGAGGGAGAGAAAAAACAAAGCACGAAAATCCGACATAACTCTCCCGGTTAAGGACGGCTTTAAAGATACATCATCATGTAGTGCTAAGCCCTGTCTGTCGTCGCACAACCAAAGAGGAAAGCATAGTTATCAATTGTAGATTGATCGATAACCAAACGTGAAGTGCGCAGCAATATAGTTGGATCATAATCTTTTTTGAGGAAAAATCTAATACGTTTCACAAATAGGTTTTGAAAATGTATATGTCCAAGAATCTTACGAAGTCTGTAAATCACATCACCATAAAAACTCCGGATGTGAAATACCTTGCCGCAGAAAAGACTTTAAGTTACATTTATACTTGTTAATGAGAGGAAAATTTCTATAAAATAATTTAGAAAATGTTTTACGAAGTTTATGAAATCTGTACCCCTGTTTAAGAAGCTTTTCAGTAATAGTTTAATTACGAATGTGGACGTCCTCAACAGAGGTACAGGCCCTAGCAAAGCGAATAAGTTGTGAAATATAAACCCCGTAAGATGTGGAACGGGGAACATCGCCATCTAGATGAGGATAATTTACGATACTAAAATCAAAATCATCTCGTTTATCGTAAATCTTAGAAGAAACAATTCCGTTATTTATAAAAAGATCCAAATCTAAAAATGGTGCCGACAAATTTGACTCGTTTGTTTTATTAAGGCGTAGTTCTTTTGGGTAAATAAAAGGAAACAACGTATCAAAAAATGGGTTGTCTATAGTAAGAATATCATCTAGATAGCGCGATGTATTGTTAAAGGCTTCGATCATATCTGCCTGTGTATCAGGTTTTAGACTAAGCATAAAGACCCTCTCATAACAGTACAAAAATAGGTCTGCGACAAGGGGCGCACAGTTTGTACCCATATAGGAATACCAATCACTTGGCGGTATATGGTACTCCCAAAACGTACATAAATATCATCCAGAAGAAATGTTAGTGATTCACAGACATCGGTGCAAGTCCACATAGTGTAATGCTTAACCGTGTAATTTGTAAAAAATGCACGATCAGTATTACACGCCAGAAATAGTTTCCTTTCTCTGGCAAAAGTCTTTTCAATAAGTTTAGCTTTTATTAGATTATGAGGTAAGGTAGTATATAGTGTTGAAAAGTCATACGTACTTATATTGCAAGCTTGGTATTTTCTATATTCAAGCTTCGCCAAAATTTCATTAGAGTTTTTGATAGACCAAAACATATTAAGTCCAGAATTTTCGTAAGTCTTATCACAATACCTTTGAACATGTTCTTTGATTTTAATTAAAGACGATGTTAAAAGTTTGGAAAGCTTAGTAGTAGTACATGCACTTGAATTAGCAATAAAACGAGACTTATATGGTGTTTTGTGGAGTTTTGGTATCCAGTACATTGTAGGAAGTTTGTGACATGTAATGTTGACTTCAGCTTTTAATTGTTTACATGTATCAAGATGATCAGATACTACATTACGCTCCGTTAAATTGGTAGATAAATAGGAAGTGGTATTCACAAGTTCCTGGTTTAAAGTATCAACATAATGTAATCGTCATACAGTTATCACATTATTGGATGCTTTGTCGGCAGGAACGAGTACATACTTGGAATGAAAGTCTTGTATGACGAATGTTAAATTTAGGTTTAGGTGGTAAAATATGGTTATTGGATAAATAGAACGAAATCCGGATATCGATAATATCAAAAATTAATTCTTTCCATTTTGAAAGAGCGTCATTTTCAGCATGTTCTCTTCGGCACCAGTTGGTACTATAATTATTCAAAGCTTCCGAAATATGATTACGGCAAGTATCGAAATCAATTAAGGCAGGTAATCTAAATTTAGGTCCCTTACTCAAAAGCGCTCTGATGCGTTTATCTTTAATGATATCAAAATTGCCTGTTATTATATGACCCACTGGGGCGTAACAGAATTTAGAAGAGGTACAATCTCATGTAGCTGGTGTATTTTCGATAATTTTAAGATCAGAAACAATTTTATTGTAGTTAAAAATTAACCCTCTTACAGATTTATTATACTTAATAAGAAATAGTACAGCCCGCTGAGGGCCTTCTTGCATTATAGTGACCGACCAGTCAGCCCCAAAATAGTTTACGGCCCGAAGCCGAAGGCTGAGGGCCGTAAACTATTTTGGGGCTGACTGGGAGGTCACGATAATGCAAGGAGGCCCGAAGTGGGCTGTACTATTTCTTATAGTATACCGCACATCTGATTTGGATCAAAACTGTTTTCAGCAGTATCTAATGACGTTCCGCTATTACCTCCCTTTAATTCACTCTTACTAGATTCTAGATATTTTCACTTTTCTTAATGAATTTTGGAGATAATGCTATAAAAAAATGACAAAACAACTTCTAATAGAACAATTGTATCAAAAGTAAATACTATTTAATTTTCTAAAAATATTTAAAAGGTTCTGAGTTAAGTTTTGTTTGAAAATTAATAAAGACAAGTAGATTTTGTTTATGAAAGGAATCGGCGCACCATACATGTATACGAAATATTGTATCGTCAACATCAACAATCGGGATACTTTAACTACTGCAATTTTATTCAACAAGTTCATAGAACAAATCATTACAGTTAAAACAATCAAATGTAGATCTAGATCTAGATTTAATTCTAACAGTACGCATAATAATCACAGCATGGCTTGGCTTTTTTTTTATCTGTTTAGGCTAATTACGCACTGCTTTTAACTACCAGTACTGCTTTTAACTATCAGTGCTGCTTTTAACTACCAGTACTGAACCAGAAGCGACTGTTCAATAGATCTATCGAAAAACATTTGTATGTGGGTATAGGCCTAGTGAGGTAAATACTATCTAACAATAGATCTAGATAAATAAATTGTAACAGGACTGAGTGAAAAAATCGTGGCCCGACAGGGACTCGAACCCAGGGTATCTGGGCTTACCGTGCCAGCACTCTAACCACTTGAGTTCCGAGCAACCCGGTTTAGGACTTATTGATTATCCACACCAGACAAGTAGCCCCCGCTACAAAATCTGGGAAGCCTCTTTTCATACACATCTCATGCTGGTTTTCTGTTTACCTCCCTTTAACTCAAATTTAGCATTATTGATTTATTTTAATCAAACAATGTATTTTTTTATTCTATTGTTATTATTTGAAAGTTAAACATGTACGCTGTCTGTTAAAAACCGAAAATACTATATTTTACAAAATTGCAAAAAATTAGGTTTCTTCTGTTGTAAATTATTAAAAAATTATAAATTTAGAGGGACATAAACGTGTGCCGATGCACATCTTTTAATGGGATGACGCATCTGATAAAGCTTAGGCGGAACTATAAACCTCAGCAGAAACAACAACTAAACTTGTGTGCCCTAAAGCTCCCCCAATATGGCGCAAGTTTTTATAGATTAATTCGGGTGAGACGCTAAAAGTAAACAAGCAAGCAACGAGCGGTTCCTCAGTAGCAGCGTCATATGACGTCAACATTTCTTAGCGGTCACTATTACCGGGCACTATCGTATAATAGTGACCGGTAGCTTGTACAAAGATAAAGAAGGAGCGTACGTAGGTAAAGTATACTATTAGCAAATAATAGGTGGTTCAAGATTTTTGAAATAATTTGGAACAGTATTCATCACATTTTTGTTTCGGAGAATACTTTGTAAATCTATAAAATCAATACCTTTATTTATAAAAGGGACCTTAATGAAAAATCTTTTGTATAAAAAACAATTTATTTATTTTACACTGAAATATTATTGTTTCATTACGATTGTGTTAGATAGTGCCTGAAATCTGAAAAAGAGAAAGTCAATCTTCACACTTTTGCCCTTTTAGGTCATGGCTTGTTTAACCAAACAGCGTAGTCTTTGTACTTAATCTCTGTGTTCTGAGTACTATTCTTGTACTCAAGGAATAGTTTGCCCTCAAACGACCAGCACTTAGCCACGTGTTCTGGGTCTTTCAGTCTAAGTGACGATAACACTTGCTGGTTTAGCCAGGTTAAGTCTTCATTTACGTAGACTTTCTTTTGTCGCAGATCTTTCGCGCATTTTATTTTTCAATCTTTGTCTGTCTTCTTGTAAGCCTAACTATCACAGATCTCTGTCTCTCATTCTTCCATGGTCCTAGTCTATGTGCTATATCTATATCTGTTGCTTTAATGTTGATATTTGTTTTCTCGTTCAAAGTGTTAATTACAAGATCAATGACTGATCCTGATGGCTGCTTTTCGCTGTCGCTCGGGATGCCGGCTATTCTAATGTTGTTTCGTCTACTATACTGCTCAGAGTCGTTATTGTCTTTTTCCCTAGCTTGTTTCTCTATATCAAGTTTAGATTTGAGCTGTACGTTCTCGTTTCTTAAGCTGTCGATCTTTTCGTCTCTTTTTTTCATTTCCTTCTTCATTGAATCGGTCTCCTTTTCCAATTTTGCTCTAAGCTGTGTGCTCTCGTTCTTAAAGCTGTCGATTTCGTCTCCCTTTCTTCATTTCTGTCTTCATTGATTCGGTCTCTACACATTTATCGTGTAGATCGCTTTCCAATACTTCAATTCTCTTTATGACTGTTTTTAGAATATTTTCTTTCCGAAACATTACAAAATAAACCTATTAATCACTTAAGGTTATCCAACACTGAAGGTAGGGTAATTGTTATGTGAAAAATGATTTTATTAATGGATACTACATGTATTTCTCGTGTCTTGTGTGAAATATGAAGGCTTTTCGCCATCTCTTCTCGAAAATATTTGAAATATTATATATCGCCTTACAGGTAGGAAACTATGCGAGAAAATTAAAATACACATATTTCTGAAAGGTGAATTTTACCTATTCTTACCTTACAATACTGATATTTGTTATGTCATGCCTAAGACTGAAGACGTGAACATCACAAAATAAAAGTTATTGTCCCAATATTTGCATCATATGATGTGATTAATTAAAAAATCTGAACCGTCCTCTTAAAAATATGCAATAATTTCCATACGATTTTTCATTATATGACTTAAATGTTGTATGTTTGTACAAAAATGATAACTTGGGAAAAACAAACCACTTGCTTATTTTTTCATACAATACTTACGCAATCTATATCCAAAATATGAAGACGTTTGGGCGCACCTAACTGGAAACAAATAACTGTGTCTTCGAAAAAGTGTTGGAGACCTTGACTACTTTGTAAAGACTGAACAATAAATTTGGCGTGTTATTAAATATTTTTACAAGTTAATGTCAGGCGCATTAGTAAACATCTAATTATTGGTTTAGAAAAATATATTGAGCTCGGTCGGGATTCGAACCCGTGCGGTGAAGGCCAGGCAAATTTAGAAGACGAGATTTGCAACATTTCGGACTACGTTCGGATTATTTATAACATTATCGTCCAGGTTTATATGGGAGTGTTCGGAATATTCCGTTAAAGACGGGAAATGCTGAGATAACACGGAAGGAAAAAGGCGATCTTCAGTCTTGGAATTCCTTAATGGGAATCATTCTTTAAAATTGTTCGAAACTAGTAACAATGTTATCTGTATGTTTAGTTAATATACGGAATTGGTAGACAAAATGGCTGTCAGTATTACAGTACCTTGTACTGCTCTTGATGCTTACTGACAATAGCCCATTTTAATTTATTATAACGATAAAAACAAATAATATCCAGTATAACGGGTAGATGCCATACAATAATACATAAATCACTTTAAAATATGAAGTGACAAGAACAATGACACCCATACTCGTACAATCTTCTCTGAATCAACTGGTACTTGAGGCCGTTTCAATGGATTGTTATTTTAATTTATCTGCTGATGCATGAGGGACTGTTGATAGGTTGAGTTCTCTTTTCTTGAGGTCTTTTTCCTACAGTTTTCCCCTCTTTTCCTCGGTCGCCATTTCAAGGTTACTTTGTAGAGTGAGTTGGGTTGTATGCGGTATACATGACCAATAATTCACTAAAATCGTAGTCGAAATTATTTTCTAACTGGTGGCATGATGGTCTGATTGGGTAGTTTCTCATGTGAAATGGTGTTGAGATCTTCAGCATGCAGGTCTTGTTTCAGAAAACAGTGCTTTTGTCCTCGAGTACATACAAAAGAATGCCTTGTACTTTTACAGTTTGGCATTGATGCCTAAATTGTTGATCACCAAACTGGTCTGAGCATGACAAGTAGCAGTTATTATTCGATGTAACTTTAGATGGTGGTATTGATCGTCAGGACGAGTGTCATATCTGAGTTGACGTTCAGACCTGTACTATTGGCGGTTACACTGAGAATCGCATCTTTGTCTTGTTGAGTGTCTATCTGCTGAATAGTAGTCCCACGTCGTTCTACATAATATATCAACCAACGCTTTTTGAATAACTGTTCTGAGATGTGTGCAAGAGGGTAGAGGCTATCAGCACGGCCGTCGTGCCGATTACATTTCCTATTCGTACGATGGTCGTGCGGATAAGCTTTCTAATCCGCACGACGGTCGGGCGGATAAGGATTCTTATCGGCACGACCGTCGTGCGGATTAGAAAGCTAATTCGCACGACCGTCGGTCCTATACTAGTCGTACGGATTAGAAAGGTTATTCGAAAGACGTTCATTCCGATACTACATTGTAATTAGCTTTACAAAGTTCGTTGTACATAGTCCTGAGCTTAGTTCAGATGCAACCCTATCGACGACTCTGATCTTTATTTAAAACAGTGTACATGTGAACAATACAATAGACTAGTCCAAGGGCTGCCATTTCTCCGGATTTTCCTAAATCTTCGGATTTGTGTCTGGTACATGGTAGTTTAAAGTTTGCTGAAAGTAAAACAGAATGTGCCTTAATTCGCATTCTGCTTTACTTCCATCCTGCTATAAGTAGTTGCATGCCAACACAATTAGAAACAGGCTATGTGGTAAAGGTACGATTCGTAAAATCGCACTAGAAAAATGCAAATTTGGAAATCTTAGGATTTTCATGCCAATTATTGGCAGCCCTGTAATCATATGCATACTATGTAGACCCTGATCAGAGAGTTCCGAACAGAGATTGACTCACTTTATGATTGGAAACGTGAACTGTTTATTTGAATGTAAATAACTTACAATAACAACTCTACAAACTTTTTGAACAGTATAGTTTATTTGCTTTCAATAGAATAGTCATATTTGTCCTATCGCCAATCTCTTTAACAGTTTATGATTATCAAATGGTACACTCCAGGCCCGTATGCACAGCAGGGGGAGTGTGTGTGGGGGGACCCCTGGTAATTTTGCCGACATTAGTGAAAATATCTAGACCTTTACATAGATTATTATTATACTGCAAAGGAAATTCCTTACTTTTCATTGGTCAACGAGCCGTAGACCTGACAAGATGTACCCTGTGGGCTGACAGGGTACATAGAAATGCAACTGTTTTCATTGGTTGACAGGCTCTTCAGTCTTTGCAGAAACAAGACGGCCGACTGCTCGACAGGACTGAGTGCACTCAATCGTGCATCCTCCGTTTTGAGTCCATTTCGGATAAGAACTAATCGGGGTGTGATCTTTCAATAGTCACATTTTTTCTTGAACAAAATTTGATGCAACCGTCTATATACGAGTTTGCCTATTTCTCTTTTGAGTTTTGACGCGGTTTTGTTACTGTTTACTTTGTGCGCTTTGCACGACAAATTCCGAAATATTTAATTTGAACAATGAAAACTTTGCAGTATAATAAATTCGTTTAAAGTTTTCTCACAGGGTACATGAGGATTTCTTCCCGGCTGGTAAAATCATGTAACCCTCGCCTAACGGCTCGGGCAACAATGATTTCCCTCAGCCGGGAAGAAATCTTCATGTACCCTGTGAGGAAACTGTATAACTAATATTATTACACGGCAAATATATTTCCTCGCTTTTGATTGGTCAGTGGAACCTGGACTTATACTATGTTCCCTGAAAGCTGACAGGGTACATAGACATTCCCCTTGAATGTCCCTCATGTTTCGTTACATCACAAACAAGATGGCCGACTACTCGACTCGACCAAATACTATCAAATTTTACTACAAAGAAACGTTTATAATGTAAAAATATATACTTGGAAACGAATATTTTTTTTAGACTTTCGTTTGACACATAAAACAGTCTTTGAAAATAAGTTATTTGTAATATCCGTTTCGTCTATTTTGACGTGATCCGATGACAAAGTGCCGTCACGAAAACATACAAGGTTGTTATGTTTACGTTCGTTTCTGACAGCTTTGAGCTAAGTTGACGCCTGAGAGAGACTGGGGTGGATGCAGAACTCCTCGGATCGATGCTCTACCTTTATTGTCGACAAAGTTCTGTGGTTTCCTTGGATGCAAAGTGTAAAGCACTGATACATCGGACCTCGGTAAAACAAAACTGGGTAAACATTTTTAAAACTGTAAACAAGGATTGAGTACATGAAAGTCTAGAGTTGCGGCAATACACGTCCTATTATAGATCTAGGCAGTTGTCAGTGTATAATACCTGGCTCAACGTTACACACGTCACAGAAATTGGGTCAGTTTAACCGAGGCAGACTTATCTTCAGACATGTCAGAGGTCTTTGAATCGCCTTATCCTAACGCTTCGATCGCATACATTCAAAGAAAGCAGTAAAACAATAAAAAGAGATCACTTACAATTAGAATTGAATATTTTCCTTTTCAATTCCATTTAAATTTCACGTTTATTATCTGGAGTATCGTCTTTATTTCCCAAACAATGGTCTCAGCACAATTGCAGTTATCGATCAGCTGGTCTATAATGACGACATTCTACTAAATTCTGACGTAGATTGATGTCACGTCAGCTACATAGTGTTTTTTGGGGTGCCCAACGGGGGATTAGTGTTGCATTATGAAAATTGACAGATGGAGTAGACATAATTATTTTAAAGCGTTTAAACCGTAAAATCTTTGACAGTATAATAAATTCGTTATACCGTTTCTTCCCAGGGTACTTAGGATATAACTTATAATGTAACTATCTTACCATTTTTGCATTAGGAAACGCCCCCAGAACGCACAAGAGACCATCTAGGAATAGTTTGTTCACAGGGGAACATGCCCTTGCATCCCATATTAAGAGTGCGTACACTTTTCGGATTCGGTAGGGCATGGAATTAGAGACTAATGGCTTGAAGGCAACCTGTAGCATATTTATTTTCCCATATTCACGGTTGCCATCCCACGTGACTTAATGGTCCGGTGCGGTGGTGTTTTTTCATCAATTAAGGTATGAAATTTGGCGATAACTTTCTTTATAAAGCACGGATCTACACGAAATAAAGACGAGGGCCGTCTAACAATGAAAATACACCCACGGTGATTGTATTTAGCTCATAATCAGCGTAAACAAAAAGTTATTGAAGTCCGCGTAATTCGCAAGTCAGAAAACTGCATGATTCGGTCCGGAGCATTTTACCAAAAATATTCTAAAAATGGTTTTGAAGCGTTTTTCGTGGTAGGATGTGGACAAAGATACAGTATTTCACGTTGGCCATTCATTTGTGAACGATACTTGGAAGAGACTGAACTGATCTGGGGTTTTCCGCAAAACAAGCAGAATGATTCGGTCCGGAGAAAGATTTGGTCCGGAGAAATTGTGCACTATTTCCCGACATTTCAACCACATGATCATATGCAATGGCATATGGTTTTGTTTTTTTTGTTAAACTTTGTCAATTTTCAATGATCAAATAGATACTATTTCATATCTATGAGACATGCTGTTATAACTACTTCAAATGGATAAGTCCTGTTTTCAAATACTTTCAATCCATTTTTGACTATCAGAGTGACCTGTATTGTGATCAGAAGGTCACAACAGGAGACATCTGATAAGGATCTGGGCCCGTATTCACGAAGCTCCTAAGTATTTCCCTAACAAAAGATTTACCTAAGGGAGAGTTTCCCCTTAACTTTAAATTTTCACTAAGGGGTATTCACAAAACTCCTTAGGGCATCCTAAGGTAAGTATTGCCCTAAGGGAAAAATAGTCCCTTAGTGGAAATCAAATCGCTATCTGACAGGCGCGTTGGGTTATTCCGCTTCTAAAATTAGTATCAGTGACGCTGAGCTTGCGCACAACGATCGACGGAAGTAAACAAAATCCATCCAAAATGGCTGACGATCGTTGACGTTTGTGCGCGAAGATTTGTAATTTATGTGATTACCTACTCCTAAAACGTCTGTGGTGAAATCGTGATTTGAGAATATGAGGGTAGCATATGATATATTTTGTAAATGTGTTTATCCACATTTTATCATTATATCACGTTTGTATACCTTCTTATAGCAGCTAAGATGTACTCGACACCCGCTATCCGAGGAAATGAGCATCGTCCGACACACTGCACTGTAACTTAAAGGATATGCATTTGAAGCAGTAAATAACCGAATGATAAAACATCATTTCACACAAGTTCACGTCGCTTTTACAAGGTATCAAGGTCGGTTACCATGTCCATGGTATGGATTCATGAGCGGTCCCATTCATGAGGATAATTCGTATGAAACATTCTATTTGCTGTAAAGTTTGTATTAGAATGATTTACAATCTAGAGAATTCCATAGAGAAAATACTTGCATCAAATCTGAACCTAAATGTTCTTATTTGTAGAGCATGGATCCCCAAGTTTACTCCCCCCCCCCCTCCCCCCATCTATCTACATTGTTTTATAATGCTTTGATACTGCTTTACAACCCTTCTACTTCTACATGGTTACTCCTCACTATTAATTCAATTTGCCGATAATTACAGGGAGGTCGGTAGTCTGGTATTACTAGCTGGAAAAAACTTATGAGGTGCACCAAGGACTTAACCTTTTTATCCTTACACCGACCAACCAGTCGTAGTGCTAACCCGAAATCCTGAGCGCCAAAGAGGAAAGCCATTTCTACCAATTTTTTAAGACTTTGGTTTGATTCCGCTGGCTCGTGGGGGGTAGAATTCATAACCTCTTACACTGCAAGCTGACGCTTGAGCACTGAGCTATGCAGCCTGATTTCAAATGCTGTCATAGTGAGTAGCATTGCTGCACATTATTATCTCGACGTGGTTGGGTGCACTGTCCACAGTACTTATTTTTCCGAATTATGGTCAAGAGTCTTCAGACTTTGATATTTCAGGCAGTGGTTGTTAATGGTTAATTAATTTATGGTTAGTTTTTTATTGCTACTGACCGTACCAAGGCGGGCTCCTATATTCACTTTGCTTTATGTTTGTCTTGCGTGTTGTTTTCTATTTAGTGTGTAGACGAAGGAATGGTATTGCGTGTGTGTGTGTGTTTGTTGTGGTATGACTGTGTGTGTGTGTTCTGCTTGAGAGGTGGGTGTATTGTTTGTGTTACGTTTCCTGCTTGAGTCGTTCGTATTTAATTGTGCCTGTAATTTTGCAGGCATTTTCTCCATATTCACCTATTTTTTTATTAAATCAAATCTCAAGCATTTCCCCATTTTATATCCCTCCTATAGTCTATTATTTTTTTAAATTTCAAGCATTTCTAAGGATTTATTCTAGAAAGTATGGTACCCCAGTACCCCTTGGTGCATGAATGTGCACCTAGCAAACAAGGTTCAATCCTGTTTTTTTATCAAGTACATGTATAACTTATAAGAATATCCGGTTATATTTGGCGCCCAGCGTAGTGATTCTCTGACATTATATGCTCCAAGTATGATCTCCCAGTCTCATTCTCATACCTATGGGTCATGGATATAGAAGTTTGAGACATATATCAACTTGCTGGAGGAGAGTGTCGCAGTGTGTATCATATTGTTCAGCCTTGCTATTACTATTATTAGGGTGCATGACTGAACCTGGCGATTCAAGTCTGTTTCAATATGAGACCACTCAGTTTCAATGATGTCAGCATGACTGTTTAATTACAGTGCATTCAATTCAATAATTAATTTGATGTAAAAGAAAAGTAAATGAATTAAAGTAATTTTAAAATATTCAGTCAATAACAGAAACTTAATCTAGAATTCATTACAAAGTCAAAGCATACAGTGACTTATAGGCGTTATTTTCAATAAAGTAGTAAGTGATGATCACTGGATTTTCACCCATAACCCAAATACACCTTTTATTTATTCTACTAATGAGAAAATAATTAAACTTTATACAGTCATGAATATGCCTAATAATTATTAATATTTTCTATCTTAGCAGACAAGTGCTTACAGCAGATTGAAAGTAAAGCAGACAGACATACCAAAAACAATATGTCTCCCATTTGAAGTTGTGGAGACATAAAATGATAATTATCCCAGCCTTTGCTAAAAAAAATTCAGACCAATTGACCTAAATGTAATATGCCAAATTTTGATGCAAATAGCACCTGCCCAAATCATAAACCACTTGTCAAGGGCATCAGGTAAGTGAGTTAGGGCGAAAACTATTTCCGTGATAATGCAGACGGGTGCGATATGATATCAGTATCTACACTATTTCCATCTTATATAAGATTGGATATATATATTAGATAAGGTTAGAGCTACGAAGACCTATCCATTATCACCAATAACCCCACCCTATTTTACGCCTTTGATTTATTCCTCCACTGATGAAAATAGTTTACTTGTACAGTTACGAATGTGCACCATACAAAATGCTTTTCTATATCCTAGCAGATGGAAGCATAAAGCAGGCTAAATGTATTGCAGAATGTGCCAAAAGATACATTCTACTTTACTTTCAACCCATTTTAAGTGGTCATGTATCTTCAGTACTATATAATAAACAGGCTATGGGGTAAAGGGCTGTCCCTTTTATTCATAGCCAAGTGTCATAATTCACGGGGGGCTAACTACGTATTATCATCAAACTGTATAGCTACGACAATCTATATAGGTATTATAACAGATTTGTATTGCTACGAAGTATGTGTATATAGTGAGAAATGTTTGTCTACGAAAACAAAGTTTCCTTCGTAGCAATACAAATTTGTCATAATACCCATATAGGTTGTCGTAGAGTAACATTTCATCGTAATACCCAGTTGACCCCCAGTGTAATTAAGAAATAATACGGAAAAAAAGCTTGCTTTTTTCCGTTCTGAGGTAATGCACGGAAAAAACAAAGGATTTCCAATTCAATTCAATCCCTGACAGACTTTGAAAAGTGTTTGATTTGCGCGTGCATAACTTCCTGTAACTAAGCAACAATACGAAATAGTACTTAAAGAATCCAACAAATGCAAGTGGTCGTCAGTTTTAACCTCTCGATTCAAATTTTCGTTTTGTTATTCACCATATAATGAAGCAATAATTGATGAAGAAAGACGATATTTACGTGGACTTTTTGATATTAAATTGTAGTTAAACGAACTATATTTTGCGAAACCTACGCCGGAAACGGCGTAGTACTTCGTCTTAGTTCGGTCGTCAAATTATGTCAGGACAGTTTGAGTGATTAGGACAATACCATTTAACGATTAGCATCTACTATTGGACATGGATATTCCACTGGAAAACAGGATTGTGACACAGAATTGTATACACCCGGGATCAGTTATCAGGTAAGTTGATTTAATGGTATTATTCCCTACTGCTATGTCTGAAGTATCGAAAATTCGACGAAATTGACATCAGATTTGTGCGGCTGCAATTATCTGTATCTTCCTGATTATTGTATCAAGTCTAAACATACAAGTCGCGTTACATTATAACTGTATAATCTCCCGATAATATCTTTGCGGGTCTGTCGGTTACACTATACCAAAGATGGCTACACGAAAAGGCAAACCTATGTTTTGATATAAATTCGACATCAATAGAAATGTCTGAAATGATTAAGAGCTAGAGACCACCAGTCGTTAAAGGTGTGTATAAGCGCCACAGGCTTCTGTGAAAGAAATGGATTTGTTTGATCCCAAATTGCGGAGGGTGATAACTGCTGAAGCAGGGCTGCCATAAGTTGACATGAAAAATCCTAAGATTTCCTATTTTGCATTTTTCAAGTGCGATTTTACGAGTCGTACCGTTACCCCCATAGCCTTTTTCTTGTTTTGTTGACATGCGACTACTTGAAGCAGGATGTAAAGCAGAATATGCCTTAGGGCGCATTCTGCTTTACTTTCAGCCTGCTTTAAGCTACCATTCCGGAGTTTTAGGAAAAATCCGGAGAAATGGCAGCTTTGCTGTACAGTACTGCATGCTGTAGGTGTTATTATTATTATTATTATTATACCAGATTTATATAGCGCTCTTTTCACACAGGGGTAGTGCGTTCAAAAGCGCTTCACATAAGATTACACAAAAGTACCTACAAAGCGAGAAACGACAAAATAACTACAATTAGATCTAAAATAAACATGAATAAACATACAAAAGACAGCCCCACAAAACGGCGATCACATTACTCCCATCAATCAGCAATGAACCGACCGGCTAATGATTGCCGACTGATAGAAATAATAGTAGAGCGCCCAAAGCAGGCCGCCGAGAAATGACTATAACTACAATTAGATCTTAGATAAACATGAATAAACATACAAAAGACAGGCTTAGGGTTAAATTGATCAATTACCACTGTTTGCTATTTAGGTTAGCAATTGTTGCAGAGTACACTACATTTTTCTTTCCAAATAACCCCGGTTACATTACACTTTAACTTTTGTTTTCATTGCAAACAGTTTGAAGTTGGTAACCGGGCGTCTGATCAGCCTCCAAACTGTTTGCCACTCAATTTAAAACTGGTAGTCTGAGTTGTCAAAAATTTGTCATTTTCTATATTGCATTGCAATGCGCTTCGTTTGAATGGAAGAATACCGTTTTCTTCACTCTGACTGTATTTTAGAGACAATCAGTGAATCAATGGCCGTAGATGGCCATCGATTTCTTTACTGAACTCATGACTGTATTCGGATGGTTACAAACTTGGCAGCGGGTAGTTTACAAAAGCGATGTAGGGTTTATTTTACTGTTAAATCATGCCGTTTGTTGTTTTTCATCGACTCATAAAAATGACAGTTCGGCTCCCGGTCAAAGACAATTACATGCCATCTTTGAATCTGTGGGGGAAAATCCGTATTTATATGAAGTCTTCCTTTTTTAAACTGACACTGATGAGTAATCAGTATCACTCTGAATTTAATACTTGCTAACTCCCACTTGATTTTTCTAATGCGAGATGAATTTCAGAGTGCAGATTTCATGTTAGAAGTCGAAAAAATAATTAATGTAAACAACTTTTTTACAGAGGATACACTTTTTTCTATTGTTTTCTCCATGATGAATTATGAGTAGGGCAGTTATGATATGCACCAGGGACTGTGCCCGGCCCGTCACTTTATCTGGAGACCGTCAAACCAGTCAAAATACTATCCCTGAAATCCTGAGCGCCAAGGAGGGGAGCCTTTAATGCCAGTATTTAAAGTTTTTGGCTTGACTCGGCAGCTTGGACCTACATTAATCTGGAATTTTATTGTGACATTAACCTGTAGCGTGTTCAGTTACCGTATCGATTGCATCAATTGCATAAAAAACATAACAATTTAACTAAAACAGACTGTTTGCATGATATCGATTGCGAATGACACGAATGGTCTCATTGGTAGTTAACCAAAACGAACAAGAAAAACAAAATGGTGACCAAATGAGTTTACAAAAATAAGCGAACAGTCCCGATTTAATTTCTCATCAATAAACCAACATTTTCCGATACTTAAAAAAAGCAGCTTACATCTGAGCAGTTAAATCTTATTTTTATATGCGGTAAAACTGATGCATTTGAGTTAATTAGTAAACATTTGCTTGTGTTATTTCGATTCGTGATTAAATCGTTTGTACCCTGCAGGGTTATAGATAAGGCGCGTATGTGCGTAATACGCAATTAAATACAGTAGAAAAGCAATTACTTTCAAATCCATGCGTACTGAAAATCAATTATTGAAAGGGTTTACGCAAAAGAATTCAAGCAAGCGCGTATCGTACGCAATTAGTCGCATTTCTCAAGTTTAATGACGGGATGTTTACTACGACACTGGATAAATATTTTACCGATACACCGGTTAGACTGGTTATTTATTTTCAAGTAATAGCCTATAGGATTTATGCAGCGCCGCTTTTTGTTAGCTCGTTTAATTAGTAAACCAGTCACGTCGTCTGCCAGAATGTCTTCTGTCAAAATGGCATCGCGTGGACGGAAAAAGCGTAACAAAAAACCCCACATTATTCACTTACGTTCAGCCTTCCGCGAACGAACCAGAAATAATTTGTAACGGTGTCGTGAATGAAATTTTGAATGATGCATGTAACAGCTAAAAAAGAGGTTGTTTAACGTTACCGACATAATCGACGATCTTTTGCCCCGAATCTGTAAGTCACCAAAGAAACACGACAGTGCTAAAGTTAGCAACGTTACGGTAAAGGAATCCTGGAATAGCTTTTAAAGTTTCCGTGGCTGAAAATTAATGAATCCTAGTTTTCCTACACAAACATGAGCTGTTGCATTTGTGTTGAAATGAGATCGAAACTGAAATTATCGAGTGTGGGCAAACGAGGGTACATTACATCAAACAATCAGCTTGTGTTTTGTATTAAATGAAAAAAAAATAGAGTAAAAAAGCGATTCATATCAAATTGATGGAGTAACGCACTGTAACGTTTTTTTGGATACTCAATTGAAATTCAGAAAACCCAATTCTTAGAAAATAGAGGGAGTAAATACCCAATTAATACAAAACCTTATCTATAACCCTGTACCCTTGAATTAGTAAATAAACATGGTGGCGCAACTGTAAATTAAACTTTTTTATTCACACTTTTTAGCTCACCTGGCACGAAGTGCCCAGGTGAGCTATTGTGATCGCCCTGTGTCCGTCGTCGTCTGTCCGTGCTCACAAAATGATCGTTAAGTGGCTAAAATTGACTAAAATAACTAGGCACGTAAGTGAAAAAACATTAATCTGGCAGTTTCTTGTAACATTAACCTGGCCATTTCTTGTGACCTGGCCAGTTGTGGGACATAGGGTTAGGGGTAGGGTTAGCCTCCAGATCATTCTATAACAAAGTTAGATTTCAATTAAATGGCTTACCACACACATTTTAACCACATAAAAGAGATAAAATAAAGAAGGCAATGGCCACTTAAATGGAGATTGTGGGTATTTCCGTCTTCAAACTTTTTGTTAATGATCTTCTTGGAAACTACTGGGCCAATTTCTTCAAAACTTCATAGGATTGTTCCTTGTAGGGTACTCTCTCAAATTTCTTCAAATAATGGTCGTCCAAATGAAATTGTTGTTGCCATGGCAACCAATTGAAAAAACTTCTTGTCAAAAACTACTGGTCCGAATTGAAAATAATTTTACCCAAATGTGCCATTGGTGACCGTTTATCAGATTTTTTAAAATAATTTTCCTATCTTAAAAAACATGGCCGCTAGTGGGTGGGGCATATTTTCGATTTGAAAGTAATTTCACACAAATGATTCATGAGCGACTCTCTACAAGATTTCTTAAAATAATTCTGATATATAAAAAATATGACCCCCAGTAGGTGGGGCACATTTTCTATATGTTACTGTATTGTAAAAACTTCTGTGAAACTACTGGTCCAAATTGAAAATAACTTTACACAAATGATCCATTAATAAATCTATCAGATTTTGTTATCTTAAAAAACATGGCTGCCAGTGGGTGGGGCAAGTTTTCCTTATATTTCTGTATAGAAAATCTTTAAAAATATTTTCCCTGAACCTGTTGGTGTCATTTAAGAATATTTTTAAATAAATAATGATTCATATGTGGCCCTTTGCCAGTTTACTTTAAATAATCTTCCTAGCTCAAACATAACCACCCGTTGGTGGGGGTGAATTTACCGATGATGGCTTATATTGAACACTTAACCATTACTGGTCCATTACCATGACCATAACCATAGGTACCAGGTGAGCGATTAAGGGCCGCATGTGGCTCTTGTTACTAATTTGCTCAGACGCGTAGCTGCACATAATACTCAATACGAAGGGGCTGCAGTATGGATAGATAGATAGATAGATAGACATGTAATCAAAAAATTACAAAATAAAAATAATAGATCTATCTTAAAATATTCTCATCATCCATGAAATAATTAAGTGCAATTCAACTGCCTTTTAAAGATGACATTTGACACTGGCTACATTTAAAATTATTTACCCCTGTGAATCAAGCAGTAGATCATATCGATGCAAAATGTACCTTCCGCGTAATCATTTGATGTATATCCCTCTTAGTCTATAACCAGGACTAAACAATACTTATTGATGGAATAAAAAATATCTAACAACTTACAGAACAGTGGAACTAAAGCAGAAAACATCTTTAAATGCTCTCTGCTTTTCCTTCATCTTTCTTTAAGTGACCACCTGCTGTATACAATAATGATTACTGTAGCCTCAGTTGGGTCTACAGAGTGGTTTACTTAATTGCAAAACCTCATCCTTGCCAACTCTCAAGAGTCAAGACCTTCACTCTTTGATTTATGTTGGTTGTTTATCCTGAAAACTTACACATATTTTTCAATTATTTCAACAGGGGCAATGGTACTATGGTATGGATGGATCCCATGGATGAGTCAGATTTTATGGCACCTAAATACAAAATGGGTCATATAGCACGGATGTATGATGAGGGATGGAGAGATGATGATGTTTCAGGACAGGATGTCTCATTGATTGAGATGAAAGCCATGGTAACATCACACTAACGTGGTACCAGACCTTTCAAGGGGAATTCAACAGCCTTAAAATAGGTAAATTATTGCTTCTTTCATTAAGAAATTACATAAATTTAGAAAAAGTAAAATAAAAAACACCCACCAGTCAGCTGAGGTTAGCCTTAATTGAAATTGCGATATGGTGAAAAACATGCTACTCATCTGGGACTTGCAAACAGTTTTGATACAGATAAGGCACCACTAATGCGAGACCTGATCTGGATCTACTCTGTTTGACACTCAGAAGTCATACAATACTGAGCATGTAGCTATTTGGTGTAGACACTGTGTAATGTATAATAATTGTTAAGGGTTGTACCTTCAAGTACTTGAACCAGCTACAAACTGCCTTGGCAAACAGTGTAGACTCACATGCAAAATATGAAGTATCTATCAAATGTAGCTGCAAAGTTGCGGCCTATGTCAAGTTCACCCTATGTGACCTTTAGATGACATCTACATGGCCTTGACCTTTGTCTGACTTAACCCATGTTGTACTGTTCTCAAGAGATTCTTTAATGCACATGCCAAAATGAAATCTCTATCACGTGAATTCACAAAGTTATGGACTTATGGCCAATGCTAAATTCTGCCTATTTTTCCTTTAAAAGCTGAATCTCCTTTAAATGCAAAATATTTTCGTATATTATATTCTGATTTAGAGAGCCTACAAAGTACAGTATATAGTAAATATTCGAAAGAAAACATTTGAAAGACAAGTTAAAGGCAATGTGTGTGGGGCTTTAGATTGAAAAATAAGCCAGTAATGTGTACAGTTCTGACACTAACAGTATAATGATTTCCATTTCAGTCCATGAAATCTGATTTATGATTACGAGTCAGTGCTCCACATAAGTTGGAGTAATCAGACTAAATGCAGCTTTTCTTCATGTCAGCACCAACGCCTATGGTGTTACCATTCATTAGAGTTGTCTTGAGAACAGGATTCTAATAAGTAGTCACACCACTGGGTTTAATGTAGACATAAATAATTCATTTTCAGTTATATGTAGCCTTGTATGAGTAGAACTATGTCAACATTAATTTATTATCATTCTGATTTGGCTTTAGCTCCATTGATTGAATACATATACCAGACATGCTGAAAAATTCATGGGAAAGTACAACTTAGCCAAAACCATGCCTTAATCACATGTTTCCATAAATCCAAATAATACTTAACATTGCCTCCGAATTTCAGCTTTTGCTTTATAAAGAATAGTTAAAGAAACTTCAACATAACCTCCTGCTTTTGCACAAGTAATTAAATGCTAAAGCATGAAATTATTAGAGACCACTAGTGTCACTGTGCGGAATAAAACCTGCTATTTGATCAATATGTTAAGTCGTACAAAAATTATAAAAGAAAACAACAACACAAAAGCCCTGATATGTTTGAGGCCTGTAGAGTGCCTTATACATAACAATAAATTATTAATGTATTATCTATTGCAGAATCAGCATAGCCTTTATGGTGTTTCATAAGCAGTGCAATGTTTGGAATGTTTCCCTGCCTGAAGTGGTAAACATTGTCGGACAAGCCTTCAACCATGACATTCAGCAGTTTTCTATCCAAGATGGACTTTTATACAGATAGTCAGAGAATGTGATGCAAATTAAAACTGATTTTTTTCAAACGAGAACAACCTAATTATGTGCTGAATTGGAGTAATAAATATATGAACTGATCAGAGCGGTGGATAAGTTAAAATTGATCAAATTCCATGTCAGCACCAAATCCTTTGGTGTGTTTTAACTAATCATTAAAAGTGTCTCTTTGAACCATTTCTAATGGGTAGTCACACCATATGGTTTAATGCAGACATAAGGATTTAAGTTCTTGAAGTACTCCCCTTATGTGGAGCCCTGTATCCATGTTAATTATTTAAAAGAAAAACTATGCTATCGTAATTTGTGACAAATGATTTAATATAGTCTCTAAAGCTGTAATTATCTATATATGAAATTGAAACGTAACTTTAGTGTTGTTTTCTTTTTTATTGCTGTGTATTATCAGAACTGATGAAATAATAAAAAGCAAGTTAAATGTACATATCGAAATATTTTTCCTGTTGTGTTTATAAATAATTCCTAAAGTGCCAGTAAAAAAATCAGAATTGAAAGCCCTAGAGAATCTTAATTTTAACAAGATCATGTTTTTCTTTTTTCAATGTGATATTTCACTCTCTGACACACTTTTTTTGAATCTCGATGCCAACAATTGTCTCATTTACAGTAAAACATATTTAATACAACCACTACATGAGGTCCAATTTTTGGTGTGCAAGACAACTTGTCAAGTGACTGCATTATGCAAGAATATTTAGATAAAAGTAAAGCACAAAGCCCCTAAGGTGCTTTTTGATTACTTTCACCTTGCATTACCCCTTTCCTCCATAGCAAAAAGTGCAAATCCCCTATATCAAACTATGTCAAAAACACTGACTGCTTAAAGTAAGATGAAAGTAACTTTTTGCAGGGAGCTCCTTTCAGAGCATTTTGCTTTACTTTTATCTTGCTTTGAACTACCTCATGTGTTCAAAACAGTCACTAGGTAGCAAGAACTCATTTGATATCCTTATACTGAGGTGTATGTAGAGGTGCTGGAGGCACTTCTGTGGAGGAAAGGGTGAATGTATAGTCTCTGTTATACTGCAACAGAATGCAAGTTTTGACCACACAGCATTGCTGTATTTTGCATCATTTTTATGCCCCCGCACGACTTAGTTGGGGTATATTTGTTTTTGGTCTGTTTGTCTGCACACAACTTTAATCTTGGCCATAACTTTTGAATAACATGGGATAGAGACTTTGTTAGCTCACCTGAGCTAGCTCAGGATGAGCTTTTGCAATACTTGAATGTCCGTCGTTCGTCGTCAACAATTTTAGTGTCAACACTGTAGAAGCCACACTATTTATCCAATCTTTCTCAAACTTGCTCTGATTGTATATGACTACAAGAGTTCAAATGAATTCATTTATGGTTGATATTGGACGAATAGGTCAAGAGATATCGACCTTTGAATTGCTGAAAATGCCATATTTAACAGTGTTTACACTCTAGAGGCCACATTGTTTATCGTATCTTTCTTTAACTTGCTCAGATTGTATATTACTATAAGAGTTTGAACGAGTTTAATTATGGTTGAAATCGAATGAATAGATCAAGAGTTATCTACCTTTGAATTGCTGAAAATGCCGTATTTAACAGTGTTTACACTCTAGAGGCCACCGTTTTTCTCCATTCTTTCTTAAACTTGCTCAGATTATATATGACTATAAGAGTTTAGATGAGTTCGATTTTTGTTGAAATCAGACTAATATTTGGAGAGTTATCTACCTTTGAATTGCTGAAAATTCCATATTTAAGGGTTTTTACACTCTAGAGGCCACACTTTTTATTTAATCAATCTGAAACTTGCTCAGATTGTACATGACCATAAGAGTTCAAATGAGTTCGATTATGGTTGAAATCAAATTAATCGGTTTAGAGTTATCTACTTTTGAATTGCTGAAAATGCCATATTTAACAGTGTTTACACTCTAGAGGCCACCATTTTTATCCAATCTATCTCAAACTTGCTCAGATTGTATATGACCACAAGAGTTCGAATAAGTGTGATTATGGTTGAAATCGGATCAATAGGTCCAGAGTTGTCAGGCCCTCTTGTATTTTGTATGTCTACTCACCTCAAGAAGCTCTTGAGTTCAGTACAACTTGGGTCATGTCCTGCAAAGGTCAAGTTTATTTAGAGGTTAAATCCGTCATCCTATATTATTTCAAGTGAATAGGAAGGGAGGTAACTCTTCCTAACTGGCCATAACTCTTTGATCATGTGATCATTTCTTAATTGGGAAATGCTCCTCATTATGACATTTGACAAACCTTGTTATGACGACGACGTCATCATGACAGCATATGACATCGTGATACTATGGTGAAGATGCATTTGAATAAGCTAGAACAAGCGTTTTTCTTTATATATTGCAACAACAAGGAGTACAACTATAGCCTGCTGTATGATTTTATTTGAAAGCCAAATGAATACATTGCAGTGACAAAAACCTCGGCCATCGGGGGCATTTGTCACTTTCTGTGACACCATTCGTGTTCGTCATCCTATTTTTATTAGTTTACCCGATACTTTTCAAGTAAACTATAGTGATCAGTAGATGTCTGTTGTCCATCTAGCGGCCATATATAGATTTTCCCCTATCAAAATCATATTTGCTCAGGATAATTATCTTGAAGAGTTACATGTATATAGCTCCACTTTGAATATGGATCGTATGGGGTCAAAAAGCAGGTCACAATGTCATATCTTAGATGGTAATTTATTAAGACGCATTAAGTTTTACTTATTAGTACAATTTTGCTTTTTGTCCGTCCATAGGCGAAGCCTAAATACATATTAAATTCATACCAGTGTTTTATGGTGCAATCGAACACTGGTAGGAGTTGAGATGCGTAGTAATTTAATCACAATTCCTATGCCGAGTGATTTAATTACAAGCATCTCAACCACTACCTGTGTTCGATTGCACCATAAAACACTGCTATGAATTTATCATTTCGATTCTAACTCTTCAGTTTAACCACAATTTGTACCCAGGCAACGGTGCTTCATTTCTTGGCGTATGCATTGCCGAACCCATATTACGCCAGTAACGTCCCATTGTAGTTGTTACAGCGCGTGCATGTTATATTGAGAATTCAAACACAGCTGCGTCCTTCTCTGTTAATATAGGGGTATGCGCAAGATGTGTTAGAATCCTACGTATTAAATGCGTAATGCAGTCTATTGCTGAAGCAAAATCAAAAGTAAAACAGAACACTCAGTTAAGAACTTTCTGTTTTACTTTTATTTTACTTTAAATTATTCTGCAACTTGTATTGAATATCACAAAGGACTATTCATTTGGATACATTAAAAACACACTAAAACAGCTCTTATTGCAATCACTGAAGATCTAAATTTTTTAAGTGTTTAAACCCACTATCCAATAGCCAGTTTCTAGTTTTAAAGAAAGATCACTTAAAGCAGGTTCAAAGTAAAGCAGAATAGCCTTAAGGCATATTCTGCTTTACTTTTAGCCTGATTTACCTGCCTTAAAGCAAGAATCTGTTAGAATTTAGAAAATACTTCTCATTAACGATACATAAATTAATCGTGACTGTATAAAAGGGACATATTTTCTTCACTGGAGGAATAAATTATAGGCGTAAAAAGGCGCATTTATGGACGAAATGGGTTAAAGACATGCAAAATCTTAACCCTCTCCTCCACAAAAGGGCCTTTGAGCACCTCTACCTACACCTCAGTATAAGGATATCAAATGAATACTTGCTACTCAGTGATTGTTTTTGCACACAGGAGGTAGCTCAAAGCAAGAAAAAAGTAAAGCAAAAAGCTCTGACAGGAGCTCCCTGCTAAAATTTACTTTCATCTTACTTTAAGCAGTCAGTGTTTTTGACACAGTGGGGTATAGGAGATTTGCATTTTTGGCTATGGAGGAAAAGGGAAAAGCATGCTGAAAGTAAGCAGAAGGCACCTTAGGAGCTTTCTTCTTTACTTTTATCTAAATAATCTGGACTGATGCGGCCACTTGTCCTGCACAACAACATCTTGACCTCATTTAGTGGTTATAATGGATGTGTTTTACTGTAAATGAAACAATTGTTGGTTTCGAGATTCAAAATAAGTGTCAGAGTGAAATATCACATTGACAAAATGAAAAACATGATTTTGTTAAAAATAAAGGTTCTCTCAGGCTTTCAATTCTGTTTTTTTGGACTGACACTTATACTGCATCAAGACTTAAGGATTTATTTATAAACACAACAAGAAAATATTTAATTTGCTTTTTTCTTTCCTTCATCAGTTCTGAAAATACACAGCAGTTAAAAAAACAATACAAACCTTTCAATTTCATATACATAATTATAGCTTTTTGAGAGACTATTTTAAAATCATTTGTGAAAAATCACAAAGCATTTTCTTTCAAATAAGTTACATGGATACAGGGCTCAGATAAAAGGAGCATTTCAAAAACTTAAAGTTTATGTCTGCATTAAACCATACTACCGGCAGAGGTAGTCCAGTGGTAACGCGTTGGACTACGGTACCAGGGGTCGTGAGTTCGATCCCTCGCCGGACCAGCAGCCTGACTAGGGGATCTTTTCCGAATCCCCGATGATGTACAGGAATATTCTTGAGCAAGATATGTACCGCGAATTGCTCCTCTCTACCCAGGGGTTAAAATGGGTACCTGTGAAGGGTTTGAGCCGGTACTGCGGCTGCTTTAGCGCCATATGTTAGCAGTGCTCAATATTGTAGGCAAGATGGCTCAATGATCAGGGGAGTAAATGTATAGTCGGCTGAGTTGTCATTCGGACTGAAAGTAGACTTTAAATTGATGCTTTACTTTTGCTTTATATGGTGTGACTACTCATTAGAATTGTCTAAATATCTTTAAGAGACGATTCTAATGACAATTAATACCATAGAATTTTTTGCTGACATGGAATTTGCATTCATGTTAACGTATCCACCATTCTAATCAGTTTTTATACGATATTTATTACTCAAATTCAGCACATAATTATGTTGTTCTCTCTTGAAATAAATCAGTATTTATTTGCATCATAGTCTCTGTATCAAAGTCCATGTTGGATAGGAAACAGCTAGATGCCATGGCTAACGCTTGTCCTACATTGTTAACCACTTCCGGCAGGGAACTATTCTAAACTTTGCAATGGAACACCACACAGGCAATGATAATTCTGCAATAGATAGTACATATATAGTTGATTGTTATGTACAAAGGCACTCTACAGGAGTAGTATAAGCGTCACTTTGCATCCAAACAAATATTACGTAACATTGCGTAATTGGCGGCCATCTTGACCTACTTTCGGTGGCGTGGTTACTTTGACGTAACTTGACCTACTTTCGGTGGCGTGGGTACTATGACGTAACTTGACCTACTATCGGTCGCGTGGGTACTATGACATAACTTGACCTACTTTCAGTCGCCTGTGTACTATGACATAACTTGACCTACTTCTGGTGGTGTGGTTACTATGTTTAGTAACAAGAGAGGAGCTCATTTGCATATAATGATGTCACCGGTTTTCGCGGAGGTAGGGCGGCCATGTTGGATGTTCGCGCCATATTGGATGTTCGCGGGGTAGAGTGGCCATATTGGATGTTCGCGGGGTAGAGCGGCCATATTGGATGTGAGTGGAGTAGACCGGCCATGTTGGATGGATTTTTGCACCATAGTGGATATTCCGGAAGGTAGAGCGGCCATGTTGGATGTGAGCGGAGTAGACCGGCCATGTTGTATCTGGGTCTACACAGACAGACAGAAGGACTGGCATACAGACCATGACGTTAACGGTCACATTTCAGAGCATTACATAATCGGACAGACGGACAGACGTACAGGCCAACCCACCGATCAACGTACTGACTGCTATATACCCTCTCTCACACTTCGTTTGTGGTCTAAAGTTATACAAGGAATACATAAACCTAATAACTGTTTTTTCTCACAGCGATACCCGTTTCACGCTTCTGCTATATTATATGAAACTTTATTTGTGTCTTTAGATCAATAACTCTTGGGTAAACTCGCATGAAAAATATATCACGCTCACTTTATTATAAATGCACATGCAAAGTTGTGTGCAATGACAATAGGCCCGAACTTGTATACACCTTTTCAATTTGGAGTGGACGTTTTAAGCTGGAACAATTATTTTGCATGCAAGCAGCTTGGAGCTAGATCAAACGCCGTGTTACCCAACCTGACTCTAATTTGTTTGCCACCCAGATAGAAATGAATAGTCGTATACTTATCTGGAACCACACTGAACTTTGGTGTGTCAACCATTCTTAAAGCTAACGTTGAAATGAATTTACAGACAATCATATTGAAGCAGACGACATGTTTGCATATCACTACGTTTCTATATGAAAGGGTATGACGATATGTCAAGCAATTTTGATCAAACTGTTTTCGCTTTACCATCCACCCTTTGCCTACTTAGACCAACTAATTGGCTGAGATAAAACTCGGCGTCCGAAGTCGCTGATTGACATTCAGTAATCTAACCTTATGACCGTTCAAAACAGAATGGAAAAAAGTTTAAACATAGAACTTGTATAGTTTTGCTTATTCAATAAACCAGAGAAAATATTGTTTTCCTTTCCTTTTTTTTTAAAGTTAAAAAAGTAAATCTATGCAGGGCTGCCATTTCTCCGGATTTTTTTATCCTAGCAGATCGTAGCTTAAAACAGTCTGAAAGTAAAACAGACTGAGCCTTAAGGAGCATTCTGCTTTACTTTCAACCTGTTTTAAGCAATCGTGTGTCTTCAAAACAAGAAAAAGACTATGGAGTAATGGTACGATTAGTATTATTTCGTCTGAAAATTTGAAATCTTAGGATTTTTATTATCAACTTATGGCAGCCCTGTCTATGTACATTTTATACCCTATGGTAAGTGTTTGCGATTTTTTGAGGGTCAAATCTTCCCTACCAGCTATAACAACACTAACACGACTTCTATAGATAATAATAACAACAACAACAACAACAACAACAACGACAACAACAACAACAACAACAACGACGACAACGACAGGACAACATAAGAGCATGTAAGACCTTTACTACTAATGATGACGCTACTACTACTTCTTTTATAACCATTATTATCATTTTAACTAACTACAACTACTAACAACAACAACACGACTTCTATAGATAAAAATAACAACAACAACAATGCTATTACTACTACTACAATAAATAGATAAAAAGGAACATTTAAATACTACTAAATGTACTACTACAAGTAAAATGTACCTCGGTCTACGATGTGTACTCTCTGACGTCCCTCGCTCAAATGACTGAGATAACCTTAATGCGCATATACATGACACAGTTTCGGATCCAGAACTAGTACCAAGTTAAATCTCCAAATTGCAGCGAAAGACACCGTATCTACAAACATTATTGATGTTCGATACAGACTGTGTGATCAACAGATAGAATGGTTGTCATGGAGATGAATACCTTTAGGTCTATACCTGTAAGAATTATTGATTTTCCCAACCTAATGCAAGCGCATTTACCCCGAGGGTAATATGTACAGCAATCAATATTTAGCTGACCTGTCCAAGCAGTAGAGACCCAATAACCCAAATAACTCGTGCTAAATGTACTCACATAGTGTTGTCTGCTTAAAAATTGTAGTGTGCATTATATTTTTCTCAGCAAGTTACTGTCTGCTTAAACTGACGTCTGCATTAATTTCAAAAAGCAATTACCCCTTTGTCTTCTCTGGCCCTATCTCTCTGTCTCTCTCTCTCTAGCTGTCTCTATATCTCTACTACTCTGATTCAACTATCTGTCACATTCAATATCTCACAACATGATCAGAGTCTACATTGTTTGCACAGCATTTGGCAACCGTTTGTAATGACGAGTACAAGCCTCTCTCCAGCCCTCTGATCAATATATATACTGTTTCCATAGGACAAATGTACTATTTGCAAGTACACTGTTTACATAGGGCAAGTGTACTCTTTACAAGTACACTGCTAACATAGGGCAAGTGTACTCGTTGCAAGTACACTGT
Source organism: Gari tellinella (assembly GCA_922989275.2). Lineage (NCBI taxonomy): Eukaryota > Metazoa > Mollusca > Bivalvia > Cardiida > Psammobiidae > Gari > Gari tellinella. The sequence goes on from OV277858.1 coordinate 1,616,586, forward strand.
TTGCATAGGGCAAGTGTACTCTTTACAAGTACACTGTTTACATAGGGCAAGAGGACTCTTTACAAGTACACTGTTTACATAGGGCAAGTGTACTCTTTACAAGTACACTGTAAATGAGGGGAGTATATTGGTCGCTAAGGTTGACCCTGTATCTGGATCCAAACTGACATTCAATTACTGTATTATACCCATATTTTGCTGAAAACTGTCGTCTGCATCTTTTTTTTTCAAAGCAATTTTGAACAAAGTCAGCAGTTTAGACCCGGGTCAAAATATCTAGTTAATTCGGCACATTTCACTGAAAGACTCTTACTGCAAATTCTTCTACTACTACTACTACTTCTACAACTACTCATCCTACTACTACTATAGTTATTAATATGTATTTAGGCTTCGCCTATGGACGGAAAAGAGCAAAATAGTACTAATAAGTAAAACTTAATGCGTCTTGATTTTGACAATATTGTGGTACTTTTACCTAGAGTCTTAAGAAATTACCATCTAAGATATGACATTGTGACCTGCATTTTGACCCCATACGATCCATATTCAAAGTGGAGCTATATAACTCTTCAAGATAATTATCCTGAGCAAATATGATTTTGATAGGGGTAAATCTATATATGGCCGCTAGATGGACAATATACATCTACTGATCACTACAGTTTACTTGAATAGTCTCGGGTGAACTAATAAAAATAGGATGACGAACAAGAATGGTGTCACAGAAAGTGACAAATGCCCCCCATGGCACTTGTCACTGCAATGTATTCATTTGGCTTTCAAATAAAATCATACAGCAGGCTATAGTTGTACTCCTTGTTGTTGCAATATATAAAGAAAAACGCTTGTTCTAGCTTATTCAAATGCATCATCACCATAGTATCACGACGTCATATGATGTCATGATGACGTCGTCGTCATAACAAGGTTTGTCAAATGTCATAATGAGGAGCATTTCCCAATTAAGAAATGATCACATGATCAAAGAGTTATGGCCAGTTAGGAAGAGTTACCTCCCTTCCTATTCACTTGAAATAATATAGGATGAGTTATCTCCCTTTTCACCGGATTTAACCTCTAAATGACCTTGACCTTTGCAGGACATGACCCAAGTTGTACTGACCTCAAGAGCTTCTTGAGGTGAGTACACATACAAAATACAAGAGGGCCTGAAGGCCAACTGAAGCTTGATAGCTTTACCTTTCTGTTTCACCCGTTTTAATCTAAATCCATTCAAATTTGTAGTATAGCATGTAAACAATTTGGAATACAACCTCATAATTCTAGTACAGTAGAGTACATCAAGGGCAGATAACAATTATTAACTGAAATGAAGTCTGTTCTAGCATTTCAAAGTATATCAAGGGCAGATAACTTTTGCCACAATGATTAGATTTCAACAATAATTGCACTCTATTGAAAACTTATAGCTATATACTTTGTGTGCATGTATAATCAAAATCCATTGAAAAATGTAGTTGCAAGAGTGTAAACGCTGTTAGATATGGCACTTTCAGCAATTCAAGGGCAGACAACTCTTAACCTATTGATCCGATTTCAACTATAATCACACTTATTCGAACTCTTGTGGTTATATACAATCTGAGCAAGTTTGAAATAGATTGGATAAAAAGTGTGGCCTTTAGAGTGTAAACACTGTTAAATATGGCATTTTCAGCAATTCAAAGGTAGATAACTCTAAACCGATTAATCTGATTTCAACCATAATCAAACTCATTTGAACTCTTATGGTCATTTTACAATCTGAGCAAGTTTCAGATTGATTGGATAAAAGTGTGGCCTCTAGAGTGTAAACACCCTTAAATATGGAATTTTCAGCAATTCAAAGGTAGATAAGTCTAAACCGATTAATCTGATTTCAACCATAATCAAACTCATTTGAACTCTTATGGTCATTTACAATCTGAGCAAGTTTCAGATTGATTGGATAAAAGTGTGGCCTCTAGAGTGTAAACACCCTTAAATATGGAATTTTCAGCAATTCAAAGGTAGATAACTCTCCACCTATTAGTCTGATTTCAACCAAAATCGAACTCATCTTAACTCTTATAGTCATATACAATCTGAGCATGTTAAGAAAGAATGGAGAAAAACGGTAGCCTCTAGAGTGTAAACACTGTTAAATAGGGCATTTTCAGCAATTCAAAGGTAGATAACTTTTGATCTATTAATCCAATTTCAACCATAATTAAACTCGTTCAAACTCTTTGGTAATATACAATCTGGACAAGTTTAAGAAAGATAGGATAGACAATGTGGCCTCTAGAGTCTGAGTGTAAACACTGTTAAACGTGGCATTTTCAGCAATTCAAAGGTCGATAACTCTTGACCTATTCGTCCAATATCAATCATAAATGAACTCATTCGAACTCTTTTGGTCATATACAATCTGAGCAAGTTTGAGCAAGATCGGATAAATAGTGTGGCTTCTAGAGTGTTGACACTAAAATTGTTGACGACGAACGACCGACATTCAAGTATTGCAAAAGCTCACCCTGAGCTAGCTCAGGTGAGCTAATAAAGTCTCCATCCCATGTTATTCAAAAGTTATGGCCAAGATTAAAGTTGTGTGCAGACAAACAGACAGACAGACCAAAAACAAATATACCCCAACTAAGTCGTGCGGGGGCATAAAAATGATGCAAAATACAGCAATGCTGTGTGGTCAAAACTTGCATTATGTTGCAGTATAACAGAGACTATACATTCACCCTTTCCTCCACAGAAGTGCCTACAGCACCTCTACATACACCTCAGTATAAGGATATCAAATGAGTACTTGCTACCTAGTGACTGTTTTGAACACATGAGGTAGTTCAAAGCAAGATAAAAGTAAAGCAAAATGCACTGAAAGGAGCTCCCTGCAAAAAGTTACTTTCATCTTACTTTAAGCAGTCAGTGTTTTTGACATAGTTTGATATAGGGGATTTGCACTTTTTGCTATGGAGGAAAGGGGTAAAGCAAGGTGAAAGTAATCACCTTTACTTTTATCTAAATATGCTTACATAATGCAGTCACTTGACAAGTTGTCTTGCACACCAAAAAATGGACCTCATGTAGTGGTTGTATTAAATATGTTTTACTGTAAATGAGACAATTGTTGGCATCGAGATTCAAAATAAGTGTGTCAGAGAGTGAAATATCACATTGACAAAAACAAAATCTTGTTAAAATTAAGGTTCTTTAGGGCTTTCAATTCTAATTTTTTTACTGGCACTTTAGGAATTATTTATAAACACAACAGGAAAAATAGTTCGATATGTACATTTAATTTGCTTTTTTTTATTTCATCAGTTCTGATAATACACAGCAGTAAAAAAGACAACAACACTAAAGTTACGTTTCAATTTCATATATAGATAATTACAGCTTTTAGAGACTATATTAAAATCATTTGTCACAAATTACGATAGCATAGTTTTTCTTTTAAATAATTAACATGGATACAGGGCTCCACATAAGGGGAGTACTTCAAGAACTTAAATCTTTATGTCTGCATTAAACCATATGGTGTGACTACTCATTAGAAATGGTTCAAAGAGACAATTTTAATGATTAGTTAAAACACACCAAAGGATTTGGTGTTGACATGGAATTTGATCCATTTTACCTTATCCACCGCTCTGATCAGTGCATATATTTATTACTCAAATTCAGCACATAATTATGTTGTTCTCTTTTGAAAAAAAATCAGTTTAAATTTGCATCACATTCTCTGACTATCTGTATGAAAGTCCATCTTGGATAGAAAACTGCTGAATGTCATGGTTGAAGGCTTGTCCTACATTGTTTACCACTTCAGGCAGGGAAACATTCCAAACATTGCACTGCTTATGAAACACCATAAAGGCTATGCTGATTCTGCAATAGATAATACATTAATAATTTATTGGTATGTATAAGGCACTCTACAGGTCTCAAACATCGCAGGGCTTTTGTGTTGTTGTTTTCTTTTATAATTTTTTTACAACTTAACACATTGACCAAAAAGCAGGTTTTATTCCGCACAGTGACACTAGTGGTCTCTAACAATTTCCTGCTTTAGCATTTAGTTACTTGTGCAAAAGCAGGTGGTTATGTTGAAGGTTCTTTAACTATTCTTTATAAAGCATAAGCTGAAATTTGGAGGCAATGTTAAGTGTTATTTGGATTTATGGAAACATGTGAAAAATGCATGGTTTTGGCTAAGTTGTACTTTCCCATGAATTTTTCAGCATGTCTGGTATATGTATTCAATCAATGGAGCTAAAGCCAAATCAGAATGATAATAAATTAATGTTGACATAGTTCTACTCATACAGGGCTACAGATAACTGAAAATGAATTCTTTATGTCTACATTAAACCCAGTGGTGTGACTACTTATTAGAATCCTGTTCTCAAGACAACTCTAATGAATGGTAACACCATAGGCGTTGGTGCTGACATGAAGAAAAGCTGCATTTAGTCTGATTACTTATGTGGAGCACTGACTCGCAATCATAAATCAGATTTCATGGACTGAAATGGAAATCGTTATACTGTTAGTGTCAGAACTGTACACATTACTGGCTTATTTTTTAATCTAAAGCCCCACACACATTGCCTTTAACTTGTCTTTCAAATGTTTTCTTTCTAATATTTACTATATACTGTACGCTGTAGGCTCTCTAAATCATAAAATAATATACGAAAATATTTTGCATTTCAAGGAGATTCAGCTTTTAAAGGAAAAATAGGCAGAATTTAGCATTGGCCATAAATAAATACGAAAGACTCAAGCAGGAAACGTAACACAAACAATACACCCACCTCTCAAGCAGAACACACACACACAGACATACCACAACAAACACACACACACACACACACACACACACGCAATACCATTCCTTCATCTACACACTAAATAGAAAATAACACGCAAGACAAACATAAGGCAAAGTGAACATAGGAGCCCGCCTTGGTACGGTCAGTAGCAATCCATAACTTTGTGACTTCACGTGATAGAGATTTCATTTTGGCATGTGCATTAAAGAATCTCTTGAGAACAGTACAACTTGGTATTCAACTGGGTACTTGGTCATCTAAAGGTCACATAGGGTGAACTTGACATAGGCCGCAACTTTGCAGCTACATTTGATAGATACTTCATATTTTGCATGTGAGTCTACACCGTTTGTCAAGTCAGTTTGTAGCTCATTCAAGTACTTGAAGGTACAACCCTTAACAATTCTTATACATTACACATAGTCTACACCAAATAGCTACATGCTCAGTATTGTATGATAAATTTCAATAAACATCTATTTTACCTAACTTAATTAGAATCTGACTTCTGAGTGTCAAACAGAGAAGATCCAGATCAGGTCCCGCATTAGTGGTGCCTTATCTGTTTGCAAGTCCCAGATGAGTAGCATGTTTTTTCACCATATCGCAATGTCAATTAAGGCTAACCTCAGCTGACTGGTGGGTGTTTTTTATTTTACTTTTTCTAAATTGATGTAATTTCTTAATGAAAGAAGCCATAATTTACCTATTTTATGGCTGTTGAATTCCCCTTGAAAGGTCTGGTACCACGTTAGTGTGATGTTACCATGGCTTTCATCTCAATCAATGAGACATCCTGTCCTACATAATCATCTCTCCATCCCTCATCATACATCCGTGCTATATGACCCATTTTGTATTTAGGTGCCATAAAATCTGACTCATCCATGGGATCCATCCATACCATATTACCATTGCCCCTGTTGAAATAATTAAAAAATATGTGTAAGTTTTCAGGATAAACAACCAACATAAATCAAAGAGTGAAGGTCTTGCTTCTTGAGACTGTGGCTACAGTAATCATTATTGTTTACAGCAGGTGGTCACTTAAAGAAAGATGAAAGAAAAACAGAGAGCATTTAAAGTTGTTAGATATTTTTTATTCCATCAATACGTTTTGTTTAGTCCTGGTTATAGAGGGGTATACATCAAATGATTAAGCGGAAGGTACATTTTGCATCGAGATGATCTACTGCTTGATTCACAGGGGTAAAGCATTTTAAATGTAGCCAGTGTCAAATATTATCTTTAAAATGCAGTTGAATTGCACTATGATGAGAATATTTTAAGATAGATCTATTGTTTTTATTTTGTAATTTTTTGATTACATGTCTATCTGTCTATCTATCTATCTATCTATCCATATTGCAGCCCCCTCGTATTGAGTATTATGTGCAGCTGCGCGTCTGAGCAAATTAGTAACAAGAGCCACATGCGGCCCTTAATCGCTCACCTGGTTCCTATGGTTATTGTCATGGTAATGGACCAGTAATGGTTAAGTTTTCAATATAAGCCATCATCGGTAAATTCACCCCCACTCACGGCTGGTTATGTTTGAGCTAGAAAGGTTATTTAAAGTAAACTGACAAAGGACCACATATGAATCATTATTTGTTTAAAAATATTCTTAAATGACACCAACAGTTTCAAGGACAATATTTTTAAAGATTTTCTATACAGAAATATAAGGAAAACTTGCCCCACCCACTGGCAGCCATGTTTTTTAAGATAACAAAATGATTTTAAGAAATCTAATTAAATAATTATTAATGGATCATTTGTGTAAAGTTATTTTCAATTTGGACCAGTAGTTTCACAGAAGTTTTTACTATACAGTAACATATGGAAACTGTGCCCCACCTACTGGGGGCCATGTTTTTTATATATCAGAATTATTTTAAGAAATCTTGTAGAGAGTCGCCCATGAATAATTTGTGTGAAATTACTTTCAAATCGGATCATCGATTTCAGACAAGAAGATTTTTTAAAGTTTTCTCTATATAGCCATATAAGGAAAATCTGCCCCACCCTCTAGCGGCCATGTTTTTTAAGATGGGAAAATTATTTTAAAACAACTGATAAACGGTCAACAATGGCACATTTGGGTAAAATTATTTTCAATTCGGACCAGTAGTTTTTGACAAGAATTTTTTTTAATTTTTTTCAATTGGTTGCCATGGCAACAACAATTTCATTTGGATGACCTATATTTGAAGAAATCTGAGAGATTACCCTACAAGGAACACTCCTATGAAGTTTTGAAGAAATTGGCCGAGTAGTTTCCAAGAAGATCATTAACAAAAAGTTTGACGACGGACAGACTGCCGGACAGACTGCCGGACATACCCACAATCTCCATTTAAGTGGCCATTGCCTTCTTTATTTTATCTCTTTTATGTGGTTAAAATGTGTGTGGTAAGCCACATAATTGAAATCTAACTTTGTTATAGAATGATCTGGAGGCTAACCCTACCCCTAACCCTATGTCCTACAACTGGCCAGGTCACAAGAAATGGCAATGTTAATGTTACAAGAAACTGCCAGGTTAATGTTTTTTCACTTACGTGCCTAGTTATTTTAGTCAATTTTAGCCACTTAACTATCATTTTGTGAGCACGGACAGACGACGACGGACACAGGGCGATCACAATAGCTCACCTTGGCACTTCGTGCCAGGTGAGCTAAAAAGTGTGAATAAACAAGTTTAATTAACAGTTGCGCCACCATGTTTATTTACTAATTCAAGGGTTACGTACAAACGATTTATATACGTATCGAAATAACACAAACAAAAGTTTACTAATTAACTCAAATGCATCAATTTTACCGCATATTAAAATAAGATTTAACTGCTCAGATGTAAGCTGCTTTTTTTGATAAATTAAGTATCGGAAAATGTTGGTTTATTGATGAGAAATTAATTCGGGACTGTTCGCTTATTTTTGTAAACTCATTTGGTCACCATTTTGTTTTTCTTGTTCGTGTTGGCTAACTACCCATGAGACCATTCGTGACATTCGCAATCGATATCATGCAAACAGTCTGTTTTTCTTAAATTGTTATGTTTTTTTATGCAATCGATACGGTAACTGAGCACGCTACAGGTTAATGTCACAATACAATTCCAGATTAATGTAGGCCCAAGCTGCCGAGTCAAGCCAAAAACTTTAAATACTGGCATTAAAGAGAGACAGAGATATCTGATCATGTTGTGAGATATTGAATGTGACAGATAGTTGAATCAGAGTAGTAGAGATATAGAGACAGCTAGAGAGAGAGAGACAGAGAGATAGGGCCAGAGAAGACAAAGGGGTAATTGCTTTTTGAAATTAATGCAGACGTCAGTTTAAGCAGACAGTAACTTGCTGAGAAAAATATAATGCACACTACAATTTTTAAGCAGACAACACTATGTGAGTACATTTAGCACGAGTTATTTGGGTTATTGGGTCTCTACTGCTTGGACAGGTCAACTAAATATTGATTGCTGTACATATTACCCTCGGGGTAAATGCGCTTGCATTAGGTTGGGAAAATCGATAATTCTTACAGGTATAGACCTAAAGATATTCATCTCCATGACAACCATTCTATCTGTTGATCACACAGTCTGTATCGAACATCAATACTGTTTGTAGATACGGTGTCTTTCGCTGAAATTTGGAGATTTAACTTGGTACTAGTTCTGGATCCGAAACTGTTGAAACTGTTCAATAAACAGTGCAGACCCTGGTGATGTTTTTTAGAGAATCTCTATTCTGGGTGAACACATATTACAAAGGCGTTCAAAGTCGTATATAGGTATGGATGGGTTAACTCATTGTACCTTTAATATTTAAAAACGAAGCGTTCGATCTGGATCCAAACTATATAACACTGAACTTTTTTTGTGTCACACTATCTTAAAGTTAACTTTAGAATGATCTTACATACATCATTTCTGAAGCAGATGAAAAGTTAGCATGTGACAGTGTGTACATTTGAAAGGGTATGACTGTATGTCAAACGGTTTGGATCCTAATCAGAGAGACATGTATGTCTGTCTGTGTAGACCCAGATCCGACATACCGAAAATCAATAGCACATAGGGTTTGTTGACTCTATCTGAATATTGTGTGCTTTCCATTGTGTCTTAAGTCAACAATGAGAGGATTGTTATTTGAACAGATGTTATTCTAGAAATTATGTCATTCCAGAGGTCAGCGTATTTGTCTGCGTGTCTGAACATGTCCAGTTCTAAAATTTTCCCTTAGGAGCTTCGTGAATACGGGCCCAGCACTATTTGCATAAGACAAAATATACTTTTGGACTCAATAATCTTAAAGTTTTGTTATACATGTAGAAATGGCTCTCTGAAAATTGCCAATGAGATATTTCAGTCGAGTTCAGATCTCCTGGCATGTTGGAGGAGTGTTCTTCTTACCAGACAAATTTGCAAGACTGATTTGGACATGCATGACGCGGCATGACTTGTGTATGGATTGAAATATACATAGCTTTAATAAACAGTTATAGTTCAGGACAATGGTCAACCAGCTATAGCAGCTTACTGAACTTGAAAGAAAGTCTGGTTTAGAAACCAGCCAGGCCATTGTTGACCATATATTTGCATTACTGTCAATCTTGTGTTAAGCCACCACTCAACTTAAGTAGCAAAGTGAATTATTTTAAGACAGGTGAACCTACTACAGGTTAAAAACATAATGCCTAAAGCTACTATTAAGAGCAATTCTCTGTAACCATCAACCAGGTTATATAGGGGGGTCGGCACGCATAATCACCGATTTGCATGAAACTTACACCATGTGTACCTTTCTACATGAACTTGAAAAAGACACCCCTATATCTGGTTACCAAGGCAACGCCGAAACAAGATTTTCGTCAAAAACCAGTGTTTTTGGTCAGTAAAATATGACAAATTCACATACTTTTTCGGAGAAAACTTTACATATTTCAAAAGGCTTCAATTGTAGAATTTAGATAATCTGAACTTTGCAATTGTCAGTTTTAAAAGGCACTTCTTTGGGAACACAAGTTTAAAAATTAGTGAAATACATTATTTTGTTAGTTCATTGCTCTGATCTTGGTCTACAATATTTGCATGTAGGACAATAGTACTCTTTGAAAATATGTGTAAGTAACTTTCCTACCTAGAAACAAAGAATATTCATATTATGCCCCTGGGATCTTCTTTTCTGAAATCACTTGACCAAGCTTAATGTAACCATGGTCAGGTGTTTAAGGGCCTTTCTGGCCCTCTTGTTTTATATTATTTATTTATGAATTTCAGAACAGGGAAAGACGTTTTTGTGATCAATAAATAATGAATTGCAAATGATAACTTTTTTGTTAATTTCCTTATCCTTCAGGAGTTTATTAATGCCATTTCTTTTCTATACATGTGCGAAACAGGTCAGTTTTGCCAAACAACTGATCAGTCACTTTCGCCTTCTTTACGCATGCAATCGGATCCAATGGGTAAATCTTAAAAATACAGAAGAATACTTTTAAGCTGTTGTATAAATAAATATCCAGAAAAAAACATAAATACATGAACTATAGGATTTTGGGATACAAACTAAAATGACACATTTATGATTTTCTGCAAATATCATGCCAAAATTGTAATCATTTGTCTCTGTTAGTATGCATCTAGAAGAGTTAATCAGTCTTTTATATGGAGATCATTCTTTTAGCTTGGATCCAGATTATCATTGATATGAAAATTCCATATGTGGATGTAAGGCATCTGTGCATTTTTAGCTCACCTGGAACAAAGTGCCAAGGTGAGCTATTTTGATCATGCTGTGTCCGTCGTCATCCGTTCGTTCGTCGTCAACAATTGCTTTAAACGACATCTGCTCCTAAACTACTGTATGCATTTTTACCAAACTTTGCAGGAATGATCCTTATATGATCCTCTTTCAAAGTTGTTCAAATAGTTCCGGTCCGTTGCATATCTAGGTCAGAGGAGCTAAAAATAGATCGTTTCAATAAAAACTTAAAATAATCTTCGTCTGAAACCACAGTACCCTGAGCTTAGATATTTGGCACAAAGCATCATCTACAGGTCCTCTATCAAAGTGTTCAAATTATGTTCCCGGGGTCAAAAATGACCCCGCCCCGGGGATCACAAATTTACATTGAGTTATATAGTGAAATCTTCAAACATCTTCTTCTCTGACACTAATATGGCCAGAGCTTTAATATTAGGCTTGGTGACACTTCTAGAGGGCTTTCACCAATATTGTTCAAATTGTTCCGGTCTGTTGCATATGTACGTCACAGGACCTGAAAATAGATCGTTTCAATGAAAATTTCAAAAGTATTCTTGTCTGAAACCAGACTACCCTGAGCTTAGCTATTTGGCACACATCTTCATCTATAGGTCCTGTATCAAAGTTGTACAAATTATGTCCCTGGGATAAAAAAAATTACCCTGCCTCAGGGGTCACACATTTACAAAGAGGTATAAAGTGAAATCTTCAAACAGCTTCTTCTCTATGGCCAGAGCTTTGATACTTGACACGGTGAAAGTTCTAGAGGCACTTTACCAATATCTTCAAGTGGTTTTGGTCCATTGCATATCTAGGTCACATGAGCTAAAAAAAAAAAATTTTCAATGAAACCTTCAAACAATCTTCTTGTCATAATAGTCACCACAGTACCCTGAGCTTAGGTATTTGTCACACAGCATCATCTACTCAGCAATTGGCACTGTCATATTGTCATAATTTCTTAGCTTTCAAACATATTGTACATTTACGTCAACTGTTCCAGGTGAACGATTTAGGGCCGTATACGGCTCTTGTATTTATACACATTTATAATGAGGTGTGAATAATAAAACCGAGTAGCAAACTGTCTTGGTAGCCAATCAACAAACCACCAATTGAGCTACAAGATAGTAAGCATTCAAAGGTGGCAAATGTTGGGTAGCGAAACGACCATGAACCTTTCTGACCCTTTCATATCATTATATACTACTCAAAGTTTGCTAAGCACTAGGGGTATTAATACGACAATATATTGTTATATTGCAATATGCCTCTTAGCAATACATTTTGCAATACATTATTCCTTAATGCAATATTCTATATAGTATTTGAGCACATATGAGAGGAGATGCCCTTTTAAGGTGAATGTAATGCTGTGACAATTATAAAGTTTACAGCAAATGTCTATGTTAATTTGGACCCTCCCTCATATTTATCCTTTCAATGCTATAAATGAGATTTCAAGTTTCACATTTCAATCCAATTTTTGTTATTACAAGTTGCCACAATATATAGCAATATATTGAAATTCGGTTGCTATGCTATGTTTTGTAATATATTCAATTCAATTTTTCACGGTGTTGTTACATCTCTACTAAGTACCAAAGGTATAATATCCAAAGGAACCAATGCATCAACCCTATCACTTTCTCACTTTATTACTTTCGACAGTTTTATTACATTTAAACAATATTTTCAGGAGTTGCAGCTAGAGGTCAATTCTACAGGTTATAATGTGTCTTACTCATGTAAGTGTCCCATGCAGGTGCATTATGGTAAAAAGATAAACTATATTTTTACATAGAAAACTCCAAAAGTGTTTTTGAGTTAATGAGCATGCTAAATACAATCCAATAATGGATGTAAGTGAACTTTGAAAGGTAAAACATTGTTATTACCAACAAATACCATTTCTAAGAACATTACAATTTAGAATTCAATAGATTTTAAAATTTTGTAAAATCTCCAAAACTTTACATTTTGATAATATCCTTTGGTTTTCCCCACCAGGACCTGAACAAACCCTTGGCAAAAATATCTCCGAATATAGAAGAAATACAACCAAAAATGTTATGCGGGTTGAAAGTGATAGGGTCAATGCATTGGTACCTATGAAGGTAGTTAGCAAACTTTGAGTAGTATGATATACATGTATACATATATTATTATATGCGACTTTAGATAAGTGGACCCATTCAAATATTAACACCAAAACCAAAGTCAATTAGAGGTTGTTTAAAGGCCAAACAGATGTAATTTTACATTTGTAAATACCTGTGATAGAGACTTCATACATACAATATGTACCCAACTCAAAATACTCAAGTTTGGTCATGTCTGACAAAAGTCATTGTAATTTACAGGTCATGGTCCCAGTGGAGGAATAAATAATATGCGCTAAAAAGCGCTGCTATGGGGGAAAGGAATATTAATCAAACTGTCTGTTCATATAAACCATGTCCGGATCATATCTCCTATTATTGCTTCATGTTGGAATGCATGTGGATTTATCTTGACAGAGTGTCACATACCATTTTCCAGTCACTGTAACCTTGACCTGTTACCTCAATTGTACTAAAAACATGCCAACATCACATCTCTGTTGAAGTGGCTGGTGAACACTTAAAGCAAGTTAAAAGTAAAGCTGAATGCGCCTTAATGCGAAAGTTAGTATGTGGATTCATCTTGGCCGAGTTGTACTAATTATAATCTAGTACAGGCCTTAACCCATTACCCCAAAGCCTGTTTGTTGTTTTGAAAACAGGTGACAACTTAAGCAGTTGAAGTTAAAACAGAATGCACCTTAAGTGCATTCTGGTTTACTTTCACCCTGCTTTAAGCTAACATTTACTAGTATAAAGGTAACATTCCTTATACAAGTCATGATGGTAAACACGAGAACTATTTTCTTCAGTGAAGGATTAAATCAAATGTGGTAAAGGGTGCTTGGAGTGATGGGTTAAGTATTTGAATCCGAAGTCAAAAGTTAATATTTTCTCATTTTTAGCTCACCTGAGCACAAAGTGCTCAAGGTGAGCTTTTGTGGTCAGTCAATGTCCGTTGTTGTGCGTCAAAAATGTCTTCAAATATTTTCTTCTCCGAAACCACTTGCCTGATTGCAACTTAACTTCACAGGAATGTTTTTTGGGTCATGCTCTTTCAAAGTTGTTCAAAGCATTTGAAACCATGCAGAACTCTGGTTACTATGGCAACCAAAGTAAAACAATAAGGAAAGCTTAAAAATCTTCTTGTCAAAAACCACAAGAGCCAGAGCTTAGATATTTGGCACACGTCATTACCTATAGGTCCTCTATCAAAGTTAGATAGAGACCTGGGGGTCACTGTTTTACATAGAGTTATATAGTCAAATGTTCAAACATCTTTTTCTCTGAAACCAATATGTCCAGAGCTATGATATTTGCATGATGTAACTTCCGGAGGTCCTTCACATATATTGGTGAATTGGGTTTGGTCTGTTAAATATCTGGGTCACGAGAGCTAAACATAGATTTTTTCAATGACAACTTCAAAAATCCTCTTTTTTGAAATTCCTTGACTCAGCTATAAGCCCTCTTGTTAGCTTGACTATTTCATAAAGTATTTGAGGTCTGTGTTGGTTAATTTTAAGCTCACCAGAGCACAACGTGCTTAAGATGAGCTATTGTAATACCGCTCTGTCCGGCGTCCGTTGCCTGTCTGTCTGTCTGTCTGTCAACAATTGCAAATAACTTCTTCTCTGAAACCAATAATCCCAGTGTAACCAAACTTCATCAGAAGCATCAATATGATGAGGGAATGAAAAGTTGTTAAAATTTAGTGATTGGGGTAATTTGTTTAGTTGCCATGGTAACCGTGCACAATATCTAGAAAAATCTTCTTCTCCGAAACTACTGGTCCGATTCCAATTTGGATTTCACCAGAAATGTTTCTCAATTGATAGACTTTAAATGTTGTCAAAAGAATTTTGATCCGTCAAAAATCATGGCTGTCAGAGGGCATGGTCATTTTCGGTGTTCGGAAATATCAAATTAAAAGTTAAAAACTTTCTCGAAGTCCTATTTTGGTTATATCTTTATGAGATTTTGTCAGTGTCATGTTGTAGATAAAGTTCAGGTCATAGTTGAATGTAGGTTATGTCGGGTCTTAAAGTAGGTCAGTAGGTCAAATCGCAGAAAAAGCTTTTGGCCACTCCGGAGGCCATATTTTTAGGCTAATCTTCTTAAAACTTGCTTAGAATGATTGTGTTTACCAAAGCTAAGCTTTGTGTGAATATGTGTTACATAACATTAAAAATTAGGTTATTAGGTCAAATCAAAGAAAAGGTTTATGAACCCTCTAGATCATATGGAGTTCTGACATCAATCTGGGAACTTTGTACTCTGGTGAGCGCCTTAGAGCCCATCGGGCTCTTGTTTGGTTCCGGTTTTTTGTCAGACTGTGTTTAGGTTTGGATAAATGCCTATATATAACTTCTAGGTCTTTTGAGAAATTTCTTTCATAGTTGGTTTGTTTGTGTATATGGACAATACCTTTCCATGCATTGAAAAATGTATACCCCTGTGACATTGACCTTGAATTTAGGGACCATGTTTAGGTTTTTAAATCTATGTTTAGTTTTCAAAAAATGCCTTTTAAATTCTATGTCCCTTGAGATATTTCTTTCATATACCCTGGGATTTGTCATTCCAGAGTTATTGCCCTTGCATTGACTCAAATTTACTGTAAATGAGTTTCTCATTGACCATAACAGTTATGAACTTCAAGTATGAGAATGTCAAGCGTCTAACACCCATTGTGTCTCGCTATTCAACATACTAAAGTATGAATTTTGTAAAATAGGTGCAGAGGAAAGAAGAATAGCAATTGAGAAAAAGTGTTACCATCAAGGTGTTCCTTGTGTGACCGTAATTGCAGATGGAGGGTGGAGTAAACGTACTCATAAACATTCATATAGTGGTTTAGGTGGTGTTGCCATAATACAGTTACCCTAAGACAGACCCTACAGATGTACCTACACAATAACAAACCGAACAGGGAAAGGTATTTTTGAAATAGACATTTGAATTACAGTAAAACATCTCTATACCAGACTCAAAAGACAGGTAACTCATACATGCAGAATACAAGTAAGGCAGAAAGCCCCAAAAGGGAACTTGTATGTTCTTGTAATCTGCATTAAGCTGCCAACCTCCTGGTTTAAAGATTGAAGGTGTTGTTTTATAAGTGTCAAGTTCAGAGAGGTTAGACTGTATAAATTGATATATTTTTGTCAATGGAGGAGTAAATCAAAATGAATAAATGAGTTGGTTTTCTAAGGCACTGCAACACACAATTGGTCAAACAGGAATGATGAGGTATGATGAGATGAGATGATGCATTCAGGAAGCTTATTTCGGCTAATCCCATTCATTGTGAAGCAGCGCCTTGAATCAAAACCACATGCCTGCCTTTCTTATTTCTTGACAGAGGGGATAACAATGGTCCAATAAAAAAGAAAAGATTCCCTATGAGAATAAAACCCCAGAACTGGTCTCTAATGTTTCTCAACATGTTTAAATGTGTATGTATGAAGAAAGGGTAAACCCCGTTCTCACTGTTCGTCGGAAAGGACATAAACCAGGGCTAAAGTGAATTAGCATCGGTTCTCTTTTGTCTCTCAGGGTAAATGAGATGAAATGCAAAATAAATGCAATAAAGTAGAACATTATAATGTTGTAGACTGTTCAAACTTCATTTTTTATTTGAGTTGCAAACAGTTTTCCTGGCATCTGATCTGGCTACATGCTGGTTGTAGTGGACATTAAGACTTAAGCCTGAAGCCTGATGTTTTATGTATTAGATTTACTCTATTCAATAACGAACAGGGATATTATGTCCTATTTAAACGAAGACCAACTGCAAACTCTAAAATATAAATGTAGAAAAATGCAATTTTTTAAAAATCATTATCAATTTTTATGCTCACCAACACCTGGGTTGTTCACGGTAGAGACCCGGAGCTGCCCCAGATGTGCCTGTAAAGCTCCGGCATTACACCGACATTCCCTAGATTAAGCACGTCTTGTTATCTGTCCCGGTGACCCCTGGTTGTATTAAACATTTTAAAGCAGCTGGCTAAACAAGGTGGATCTCGGATCGTCCTGGTCGTCCCCGGTGCTGCCAAGGTTGTACTCCCGTGACTCCCGGCGACTGCCAGTTTGCTAAACCTGGAGTCACCGTGGACCCAAACAGACACAGTGAAAACGGGGCTCTAAGCTGCCAACTGTTTAGGAGCATTCTTTTAGAAAATAGATTTTGGAATAACAGTAAACCTCTCTGTGTTAGACACAAAAGACAGGTGACTGCTTAATGCAGAATACAAGTAAGACAGAAAGCTTCACTTTGGACCTTACTTCCAGTCTGCATTAGGATTACCTTCTGGTTTAGAGATTGAAAATGTGTATTTATATGTGTCCCATTTAGCGAAGTTATACTGTATAATTATATGCCAAATCAATTTCGATGATGATAATGAATTCGAGTTTATGACAAGTTGTATAAGCTGTAATTTTTATACAAAGTCTAGCAACATTTACATTGGTACCATGTAGAATAATTTTATAACTACAATTGTTTGTAGATATACATGACAATCAAACTAAGGTTCGGCAGACATTCTGGGAAGAAGCATATAAAGCTCTATGAACTATTATTGCTAAATGCAGGAAAAAAATAATGCAGAATGCTGAAAAGAGAACGTGAACTACCACCTTTAGAACAGAATATCTATAGGTCTGTGTTTTAGTAATCACTGGTCAGATTTTAATTGATAACAATTTACTTGCACTTACTTTTTATCCTCTGAAGTCTCACATAAATTTTCTTGATTAGGGCTTTCATTTCATTTGTTAGAGATTTAAAAATGGTATTTTGTCAGCAATTATCAATATAGTTTACCTAGATACAAATTTTGAAAATGTTTTAAGATAGTTTCAGACTCGTTGAAATCCAAAATGGCTATTTTTAGTAACATTTAAGCTTTTCAAGCAATAACATTACTTATAATGACTACAATTTATACTCATATGGAACAAATTTAGTTAATTCGTATTGAACATTAACTGAGAAATCATACTAGCCTTGATTTTGATTTGTTTCCTGTCATCCAGTGCTGAAATAATCCAAAATGGCCGCCGTATATACCTATCTCATTAATTTGTAATCACATAAATTTTCTTCATTCGGGCTTTAATTTCATTTGTTAGAGATTTAAAATGGTATTTTGTAAGCAATTATTCGAGAAGTCTCCCCAAATACATATTTTGAAAAGTTTTAGAATGGTTTGTGACCCATTATTAACCAAAATGGCTGCCAAATGGCTATTTTAGTAACAATTAAGCTTTTCGAGCAATTCAACTATTTTTATTGACTGTAATTGATACTTATATAAACAATTTTAGTTGAGTCTTATCGAACATTAACTGACAAATCCGGTAAGATTTTATTTAGATTGGTTCCTGTCCCCCAGTGCTGATATTATCCAAAATGGCTGCCCTTTATACCTTTTTACTAATTTCTACTAATATAAATTTTCTTAATTTGTCATTTTCTTGATTTGCCAGATTATACAAATCTTTTATGTGTGTGTCTTTCCGAACATAGTTCATACTGATAAATGCGGAAGATTGTAATGCTTTTACAGGATAATTAGTGGCCTGTATTGACCACCATACAATCAAAGTGTTTATTTGGTCAGGATTGATTTTTTCTGATATGGATAACTATAAGGATATCTGTGCCAATAAAGTGGATATTTATTTACAAATGTTGAACAAATTTATCATTTCTTAGTATCAATATAAATTTATAAAATGTGTAGCACTGTATAAAAGCCTATTTTTGTAGCAGGATGTGTAATATACATTAAAACATATTTGTCAATAGTTTTCGCGGGCTAGTGGAAATTGTTATTTTCTGTTGATTAATATGTATATAAACGGAGAATATACATCTAACCTGACCATAGCATGGTATCAAGCAGGATGTTTAATAAGTGTTTCAAGCATGGGTCATTTCATTTTTTAAAATCTACGGAACCAAATATGGGACTTAAGTTAACCTATTAATGGTACAAAAAGCGCCCAAATACACTTTTACTAATTTAACAGACTCAATAAGGAGAAACTCTCATCCTTAAACGAAGCTGTATTTCCTGTTTTACAAGTGCAATGTAGATTCGAAGATGGGCACCAATAAGCCGAGGAAGTGTGTCTGGGTCACTGACTATAAACCATGTGCTTAACTGAAGTCAAATCTTTGATGAAAAGACATGAGCACAAAGAAAATATGTAATTTTATCAGACGAGAGAGAAGCCGTGTCTCGAAATATATGCCCATTATTCTTCCATCGTCATTTAATGATTCCATAGGTAATAATGTGAGCTGCTACAACAATGTCACTGCTGTTCGAGCCCGATGCATTGCACTTTTGACTATCGGAGACAGTATGGCAATGTTACATTCCCCAACCGGTATGAACTATTTTAACTTATCAAACTCATGGGGTCGATCAAAGAAGGAGTATTCGGGAAAATGCAAAACAATGGAAGCAATTAGGACAATATGATTATGATGCTGCTCTGAGAAGTGACGATAAGCGTCATATGATTGCAAGGGAGGTCATGTGCCATCACATAGGTAAAAGGAACTTTAAATAACCTCTAAATAGGGATCATAGTATTATAGAGAAAGTAACTAAATCAGATCCAGAATTTTTGCAATCTGGCCATGCATAGAATGTTCTCAAGGATCATGTTTCTGAAACACTAATTAAATAATAATAGACTCCGAAGCCGTTGCGATTTTAACTCTCTTTCATATATGCTACATTGATATTCTCAATGACGTTGGCATCTCCTCTCAGGCTTGAAGTCTTGGCGACAGGACTAGCAGGATTTTCCCGCAATTAAAGTTCATGAAAAGATCTAACAATATAGCGGAACTATTGTATCCAATGCAAACCTAATAGAAGACATTGCGGTCAAAAGGGCAAATTTTGACTATAATTCAACTCTTCTGCCAACATCTTCTTTGCAAGGCTGAATCAAAGACCTAGAAAAAGTCAATGAACTACCTGAACCCTTAACCTTCGAAGCTCTGGTGAAGGGTCAAACTGAGCTTCAAGACGACTTGACGTGATTCTTAAATGTGCTATGCAGTGGTTCAACAGCTAGATTGATAGCCATTGCAGGCTAGTTACAACAAAGTGCACGATATATACTATGAGTGTAAAAAGTGTTGGTTTCATGTCATATGAACTAAGTGCATGCTTATTTTTGCAACCAACCTTTAATATAGTTGAATCTAAGCAACTTTGATTAGATGATTTTTCAATTGATATATCTTGCTTTCTTTTACTTTTAAACATTTATAAGAGCATCTGGTTGTGGGTTTTAATTTTCGACCAGGAATATGTAAGACATATTCCCGTGTAACTATAGCATATCTATTATGTTGACTTATATTACGTGCATATACTCTTACATATACATGGACCACCGATTTACTATTAGGTGCTGTGACAAGTGAAAGAACAGCCTGTTTGGTCAATACTTATCCTGTGACATAATGTTTGCTGCAAGTCATGAACAAACGAAAAACAGGAAAGAATCTCACAAAAGTCTAACCTTTCTATAAATGTTATTAATATTCTTAACCATATGTGTCATAGCATAAACTACATGGGAGTAGATGAAATGGTCAAAATCGTCCAACGCCAGACCAGTTGTCTAACCATTTGTAACAATCTATTAGGAGTTGATATTTTACACTCACTTAATTATGTCGCTTATTCAGTAATCAGTTCTACTCCCGTGTGGTTTATGCGATTACTCATATGGTTCAGAATATGAATAACCTTTTTAGAACCTGCCAGACTTTTGATATCAAGACCCATAGTAAGGTGCTTTCCGTTTTCCCCCATGACTTCCAAAATACTGTGGCAGTAGCAGTCTTGACCAAACGGACTGTTCTTTCACTCATGGCCATGCCTTAAAGTAAAACAGAATTTTTGCATGTATATGTAAGAGCAGTGTTTCTTCAACATGATCCTTGATATCAGTCTATGCATGGCCAGTTTGCAAATATTCTTGGCCTGATTTAGTTACTTTCTCTAGAATACTATTATCCCTATTTAGAGTTTATTTAAATTTATTTTTGCAACTGTGATGGCACATAACCTCCCTTGCGATCATATGAATATCACTAAAGCATGCTGAAAGTCACTCATCCTCACTTCTCAGAGCAGCATCATAATACATATATTGTCTTGATTGCTTCCACTGTTTCGCAGGATATTCCCTCTTGGATCAACCCCTTGATTTTGACATGTTATCATATAGCATACCGGGGGGGGGGGGGGGGTATTATAGCTGGATGTAATTGGGATCATAGCCCGACTGTCTGCGGTACACCTGAAAGCAATGTTAATGACTTTGTCTCCTTTATGTTTTTCCGCGAACCCCGAACAGCAGTGACATTGCTGTAACCGCTCACATTGAACTATCAAATGACACCGGAAGAATAATGGACATATATTTGGAGACACTACATCTCTCTCACCAGTGAGCTGATAAAGTCACAACTTTGGTATTTGTGTCTAGGTATTGTCATCAAATGGTTTGACTTCATTTAAGTACTGAGATTTGTCAATGTGCCACACACACTTCCTCGAGTTATTGGTGTCTATCTTACAGTCAAACTACATTGCACTTGTGAAAGATCAAAATCAGTATCGTTCAAAAATTAGTAAAACGGTTAATTAGCTTCGATGCAGTTTTTGACTCTCTAATTAAGTGGTTAACTTATATTCTACATTTGTTTCCGTAGATTCTAACAATGAAAAAACACATGCTTTGAACACTTATTAAACACCCTGCTTTATAATTATATCAAATTATGGCCAGGTATTCCTATATTTACCATTGATATACATAATAATTTTCAACTGAAAATAACAATTTCAACAAACCCGCGAAAACTAGTGACAAATATATGTTATGTGCATTACACACCCGGGTGCAAAAACAGCTTTTGTACAGTGTTTCACATTATATAAATTCATTTTGATACTAAGAAATAATAAATATGTTCTTCCTTTGTAAAGTAATATGCCCTTTATAGGCACATGTATCAGAAAAATTCAAACTTGATAAAAAAAAACAACAACACTTGCATTGTATAGTGGTCTATGTAGGCCATTAATTATTCCTGTACAAGCTTAACCAACTTCAGCATTTTTCAGCATGAACTATGTTTGCCACAATGGCACTAAAAGACACACACAAAAAGAGATGTGCATAATCTGGCAAATCAAGAAAATGGCAAATCTAGAAAGTTTATATCAGTAAAATTAGTAAAAAGGTATAAAGGGCAGCCATTTAGGATTATATCAGCACTTGGGGACAGGAACTAATCTAAATAAAAACTTACCGGATTTGTCACTTAATGTTCAATAAGACTCACCTAAAAGTGTTTATATGAGTATCAATTACAGTCAATAAAAGTAGTTGAATTGCTCGAAAAGCTTAATTGTTACTAAAAATAGCCATTTGGCAGCCATTTTGGTTTACAATGGGTCGGAAACCATCCTAAAACATTTTCAAAATATGTATTTGGGGAAACGTCTTGAATAATTGCTTACAAAATACCATTTTAAATCTCTAACAAATGAAATGAAAGCCCTAATCAAGAAAATTTATGTGAGTAGAAATTAATGAGATAGGTATGTACGGCGGCCATTTTGGACTATTTCAGCACTGGATGACAGGAAACAAATCAAAATCAAGGCTAGTATGATTTCTTAGTTAATGTTCAATACGAATTAACTAAAATTGTTCCATATGAGTATAAACTGTAGTCAATATAAGTAATGTTATTGCTTGAATAGCTTAAATGTTACTAAAAATAGCCATTTTTGCGGCCATTTTGGATTTCAACGAGTCTGAAACTATCCTAGAACATTTTTAAAATTTGTATTTAGGTAAACTACATTGATAATTGCTAACAAAATACCACTTTTAAATCTCTAACACATGAAATAAAAGCCGAATAAGAATGTCAGTTTTTGCTTAAAAATCCAAGGGGAGACAACTTAAACCTCAATTATCTCCCCTTATCACTACCTAAATACGCGTCAGACGATTGTTTCCAAACTCCTGAGGAAATATGCTATAAGATGGTACCAAAAGGTTGTATGGTCCTTTCACCGCAAATAAAAGTGGTCTACAGCTTAGACTAATAATGAATATGAACCAAATTTGCATCGTAGCTGGTGGAAATACTATTAGAAAACTTAAAGCCATCTGTTATTAAATGGAAAATAGGCTATTGTGTAATCGGTTCAGCACTTTCTGAAGCCTCTACAAATATAAAAGACAGTTCATTCAATCTTGATTAAACATGTGTTATCTATAATCTATAGTATTATGTATGCTATGTTGTTATTGTAATTATAAGTGAAAACAACTAAATTGCCTTGTTGTTTTGTGAGCCTTTATCTGTATATTACGGGCCAGTATATAACCTTTAGCAAATAAAAGCATAACCAGTACAAAATATATCGGACCAATAAAACTAATGGATGTCGAACTAATAGAGAAAACGAGAGCGGGCCGATATTGGGATGATGTAACAGCCGATATCGAACCGATGTAACAGCCGATATCGGGTCTATGTAAGAGCCGATATCGGGCCGATTTTTAGAAAGTGGTTGCACATCAATTAAAAGGCCTGATGTTCAAGCCGATATCAGCCCGATTTAGAAAAAATTATCGGCCCGATTTCGGGCCGATATAAAACGCTTGCTGGGCATTCGAATGATTTTATACATCAAAATGTTTGTACAAGCGTGTAGATTATGAACGTGCATGTTGCAGCTGTTATATCTAAGGGCAAATTTCTTCGTTCAAGACGGTGTCCAAGATGGCTGCCACAAACAAATAATATCCCGAACATCATAACTATAACAATAGTTTTCTTATGTTTTTACTAAAAGTGTTAACAATTCCTTTGAACATAACAAATAGGATAACATTATTTAATTATGTATGTAGATCATATAAATCTTACTTTGGTCAACATTGTCGTCCTTAAAGTTAATCCTTGTTTCCAAAAAAATGTGTTTTAAATTCAGTCACTGTTGGTAAAATGTGTTTGCTTTCAACGTCTTGTATTATCAATTTACTATAGAAGGTTGACACTACTGACACAATTAAAACTCGATCCCCTTCCCATAGATAGTAGCTGGAGGGGTTGCAAGGGGTCCCCCTTGAACTCTCTGTTGATGCACCAGGGACTGTCGAAAGTATTACTCCTCTTTTTCTACAGTCCGACTCCATGTTTCCTTTAC
Source organism: Gari tellinella (assembly GCA_922989275.2). Lineage (NCBI taxonomy): Eukaryota > Metazoa > Mollusca > Bivalvia > Cardiida > Psammobiidae > Gari > Gari tellinella. Next base: position 1,640,582 of record OV277858.1, read on the forward strand.
TGTTTTTCTGAGCCTCTGTTTTTGTCATGTAAGGGTACAGTTTCATACGACATTCATGGTGAAGCAATTTGGTCCAGGTTCATGGAAATGGTGATGGGGAAGATCAGTTTGTGGCTGTGGTCTTCTTTAAGACAACATCAACATTTCTTTCTATTGCAACAGCGTTGCTTGCAAACGAACACTGAGTACTGTGCTCTTGGAAATAAATTGTGCTATATGTGGGTCATCTTCGTTATTCAAGATGGTGTCCAAGTTAGTCGCCAAAAACAGAATATATCTCGAATATAATTACTATATGATTTACAATACAGTCATGTACTCTCAAAATGAAGCTTTAGTTGAAATTTATATTCCTACTCCAAGATGTCTGTTTGATTAAAGTAATTGATTGTTCACGTGGTATGCATTACAAAAAGGTAAACAATTTGTCTATTAACTATAGTGAAACCACGTTAGTTCTTATTAAAATAAAATTATAAACGAAACTATGCAAACTATCAAATGCTCAAATCAGCCATCAACCAGCTTTTCTCTGAAAACGACTGAATTTATATATAAAAAAATTTGCACAAGCGTGTAAATTCTGAAAGTACATGTTGCAGTTGTAATATTTAAGGGTCAACGTTGTTATTCATGATGGCGTCCAAGATGGCTGCCACAAACACAAAATATCCCGAACATAATAACTATTACAACTAAATAGAATCTCAAAATAAAACTAAAGTTGAAATTTAGAATCCTACTTTCAATATGTTTGTTTCATTAAAGTAATGTATTGAACACTTGGTGTCCATTACAAGTAAATAAACGATATATCTAATACTAAAGTGGAAAACTATTAGTTCTTGTTCAGAATATTTATGAACTCAAATATGCAAAATGTCAAAACCTCAAATCTGACATCAACCAGTCTCTCTCTGGAAGCACAGAAATATATATATCCAAATATTAATTACACTTGTGTCGATTATGAAACTGCATGCTGCTAATGTGAGAGCTTAGGAACAACATTGCTATTGCAAGATGGCGTCCAAGATTACCGCCCAAACAAAACCCGAATCAGCTAGTTAGTAAGGGCGCCCAGGCATGTAGAAAAACAAATTTGCAGGTGGTAATGCAGAACACTTTCAGTTATATTGCCGAATTCGTAATGCATTTTTATGAAGATTTTATGCGGATGCCAATTTCAAAAGTGGTCAGAATTTTTTCTACAGTCATTTTACTTACCCCACCCACCAACGTTCAATGTTAATTCTTATAAACGGAAAGCATGTCAACTAGTTTCAGGGTTGACTGGAATATAGACCCTAAAATAGCCACAATATATGAGACCTATATCATGTTAAAGGTGCAAGTATTCTCTACAGAACGGCACTTGTTTGATGTTAAACGGCCGCTGGATAACTCGGAAAATTAATATTGATTATCTGCCCCTGAATACTGAATTCCAGCTTCTTATTTCCCAGTATATAAACTTATAAGTAGACATGATACGTTAATTTCTCTTCAAATCATGATGCTAATTTTTCCATTTGTGTATGGGAATTGCATAAAACCATCCAAAAAATGAAAAGCAAAACATCTACAAATCAAAGATGTCTGCCGTCGGCCATTTTGTCGGTAAGTTTGAAAATAACCAAAAATATTTTAGTCTTTGAACTAGGTGTGACACATGATTTCTAGCTAATTTGTGGTCAATAAATTCATTGCTGACGTTAGATTTGCCTTTAGACGGTGTTGGATAGGTCAAATTATCTAAGTCTTATCAAATGCCTCTATATGGTTTTGATAAAATAAAAAAAACAGTGTCGACATATATTATTGTCACATAACTTCATGTTAAAATAGCATATTGTACTAACAGATTTGACTTTAAAGCATCTTTATGGTACATGTAATGTGGCTGTTCATGGTTATGCCTTGAAGACATACAGCCAATATAATCTCTCATGTGGCAATTCTCCAGATAAGAGTAGGGCACATGCAGTTGAAACATGTACAAATCTTGGTGTTGAAATTGGTCCTTTATGGACTGTTCACTTTGCCAGTATCGCATAAATACTCAACAACCCAAGTCATACATGTTGTCTCAGTTCATTTGGTCATCTAACCGTTCTTAAATAGTTTGGCAAGGAATTGAAGTCCTCCATAAAACCATATAACAACATAAACCAAGGTCAGTCACCAGGTATGGTAGTCGATCAGCCCGTCTTCATATTTGAAAATAAACTTCAATAGCAATATCCGCAGATATAACACGGTAAGGCCTCCACCCACGCTACACTTGTTTCTATTATGCCAAAAAATGCTACAGACAAATTGTCATCTGACAGGTGGATTAAACATGTGCCATCAGCCACATGTAGATTACTGCTATAAACTGAACCTTCTGATTCTTCAATTTGTTAAGTCTTGTCGTACAGCTGATTTTAGTCTTTATATAGAATCGGTTGATTCTCAAATACCATGAGTCTTTATATGATACTATTTCTAGTATTTTATAAACCTGCCAATCCATCTCCGTCATATGGAAATACGCGAACAGAAACATACCGTTGTACCAAAAGGCTGATTTCATGGGTCTAAACATCAATGGGGGCATTTTTAAACGCTAAACGTGCCAGTTTCGTGATTGATTGATTGAAATTGGTTTCATGGCATCGCAAGACATCAAATGGCCATATGGCGCAGAGAAACGATTACGTTTCATGTACATATTAAACTATGTCGATCAACGAGTGTGAATTTCAGAAAATAACCCAATGCATGGATAAGGATAAAGGCGTTTGAAAAACAAAACTAGACATATACGTACAATGAATAGCGTCCTGGGTTACAAAAACATTATACTTTCATTCATTTGAATGTGAGTAAATGCCTTTGAAGATCTTAGAAATACCTTTAATGGAAGACAATGGTAAACTGCTGCGCTTAGATACGTCAACACATATCCTTATGTGATGGGGTAGATTATTTTCTTTGGAATGCAACTAAATATAAACTTTCTTAACAAACAAACATGTTTCCAAGAGGAAGCATTCACTGTTACATTATCAACAGTTAAAGTGACGTTGTTTAAGGATTTTTGTCTGAGCCACGTTACTTCTTTACTGGCGTTCACCGTCTACAATACCAGTCAATATTCTGCAATGAACGATGTGATCATCCTATATTCCTCCATCCGTCCATATAGCTTGGTCTGTACAGGTATCGACTCTGGTCACATATGCTTCCTTTTCTCGTCCAGATGTGGGAACCTCTGCAGTATGTGCACCGTCGTTTGCTGTTCAACGCCACAAGTACACAAGGGAGATTATGCTATCTTCATCTTGGTAAACATAGATTATGTGAGTTAAGCCTGTTGTGTCCAGTGTGGAACCTTATTGAAGCCACTTGTTCCCTTCTGTGTCTGAGCCACGTTGAAACTTAATTGGAAGCTGCCAACCCAATATTACTTTCAAGAAACTGGATGCAGGTCCAAAGAGTATATTCTGACCAAAATAAAGGTCTACCTATACACTTACCCTAACAGAGTAAATGATTAGACTGTCCCGTAGATCTGGACACTTGCAGACCGCAGGGGTGTTCGAAGAAACATTTCGTATTGATTGCATGGCTCCAATGCCAAACCAAACAACAAGACATTTTCTTAAATGAACAAACCAATGAAGATTAAGACAGTATAGAAGATTAAATTTTGTTAACATAGACTATTCAGTGAGCTGACTGTAGCCGGAAAAAATCGTGCAATCAACGTTAGAAACTTCTAGTTTCATATGAGCTGACCCCATTCCTTTGGCACCATTCAATCTAGATGGTAACATGAACAAAACTACAAAATCCGCAACATTGTCTAGGTTTGAAGTAAAGGTGGAAATAAAGCAGCTTGACAGAAAAGAACACACAGAGCTTTTAATCATTGACTTGATTGGCTGATTGTAAAACATTTGGTGATGTTTCAAAGAAAGTTGCATCAGTAGTTTTAGGCGTGGTACTCAAATACACAGCTTTGGTTGGGGATAACTACCAGCGTGAAAAATATATCAAGTCCGGAAAAAGGACGAGACACGGGCATGTAGAGATGCAAGAAATAGGTAACCAGACAGAAAACGTCTATGTCAAGGCAAATAATAAATTTACTTTTAAATCTTGTCAACAAGATCGACAATTTCAATGCGGATTAAGTTTTGAGAGATTTGAATGATCAGTTTGAAAATGAATTACCAGATGATATGACTGTATTTATCGGTGGAGATTTTAAAGACACAGATAAAATTTAGTAAAAGTACTGAGAAACACTTGTCAAAGTGTAGAAGAACTGCTATGCGGTCTAACCATGAGGAGGCAAACTCTAGAATGTTTCTACATATATATTTCGTCATGAGAGAGCTCCATGTTACAAATATTGTCCTGTGGATTCCGAATTGGCAGACATTTGTCAAGCATTGGTTCAAATATTCAGAGGCCAAATAAAACGTTTTATTCCTATGAACGACAAAAGCATCAGACCTTGGAAAAAACTTTTTTTCTTCAAATGGTTGCCGGTCATACATTCGTTGAGGTTTATGACTCTAAAAGTGCATTTCATGGAATGGGGAAGAAACGTTGGAGAACCATTGTCACGAATAGTGTCATTGCTTGAAGGACATTGAGAAGTTGGAGAGGACCCAGTAGACATATCAATACGTGCAACATAAGCTGTGACACAGACAGTATCTGCTTATACAGCGACATGCTAGAAGAAAACATCGACAGTGTCAGGTATGACCTGTTCTTTAACGAAAGCCCCGCCGACATCTGATGCACTGAATGAACATTTACGAAGAGAATTAACTACAAATATACCAGTCTCTTATCTGGAATTCAGCCACAAATTAATACCTGAATCTACCATCCCCAGTTAACGCTAGTTGGGGTACCGTTGGAAATAATCCCTTTGTTCTTATTACAATTACAAAATACATTCTGGCAATTATTGGTTACAAAAGCTATTGCTCATCGAGGCGATGCAAATGCCAAAAAGAAAATGTGCAACCCACTGCATGGGCTTGCGATGACGATATATGTGACAACCGGGTTGGTTATGATTATGTAGATAGGAGACGACCAGTAGGCTATGACATATTTGACAACACATTTAAGCCATTATGAAGGAATCGGGAGCATAGAAATTACCCAATGCACGACCGGCAGAGTGGCACATTTCCATCAAACCGGACATTTACACATTGTAATTCTCATCATACACACTAGTTGCGATATTACTGAACTGCTGTAAAATAAAAATAAACACCACAAAATATTCATTAACGTACGTCAGTTTGCGTAAGTCAGAAGAAAATGAAACGGCATTCGATTCAGAACCATGTACCTGTATGGACACCATATTAAAACGAAAGGTACACTAGCCTACATGTTGCATGTGAGCGACATCGCTATAAGATACATGTATGAATGATATTAACCATAAGTATGTAGCTGGATATCAATAGTGATAACTTTAAGCAGACGTCAAATTTTGAAAAGATAACTAATACTCAACTACTCTGATACATATGCTGCTGATTTGCCTTCTAACCAACTCGCTGAATACACTATGTCCATCTGCGTGACCATATTTTGGAAATAATACGAAAACGGCAATAAATCCAAGCGTACTGCTGTTGAATTTAATCATACAAACTCGGAATTTAGTTAATGTGATGAATGATTCAACTGGCGTTACGATACAACTATACACCAAAGTTATATATGACGGCTCTGTGTAGATCTATTAAAATGTTTATATAATATTTGGCAATTTATATAGCCTGCTCAAACAAACGAGACATCGCAGACGATGCAAATACCCTCGCTCAGTTCTATTTATACTTACGATGGCATTTTAAAGGGGTGATTTCTGTGAATATGTGTATGAAATTTCGTGGTAAAGGTAATATACTCCGGAAAAAATGAGTTACATACCTATGCAAATACACACATTTTGAAATTGAGGTCAAAGGTCAAACTCATAGTCAAAGTGACCTTAAAGTAGTACTCAAATACCCGCCATCTCATTATGTATTAACACTCCAAATTTGCTATTCCTTGCTGATACGGTACACAAGATATGCTCCATACAAGTTTTTTTAAAAAAGAATTGAGGTCAAAGGTCAAGGCCAAGGTCACAGTAAACTAAAAGTAGTACACGACAATCCACCATCCCAAAGTGTACTCACACAACAAATTTGTTATTCCTAGCTGATGTGGTAATGGAAATATACTCAGGACAAAATGAGTTACATACATACAAACATACACACAATTTACTATCGAGGTCAAAGGTCAAGGTCAATGTCACATTGACTTAAACGAAGTACGCGATACTCCGCCTTCCCATGATGTTATTACACATCAAATAGCTATTCCTAGCTAATACGGTACAGAAGATATGCTCCGGACACTTTTTTTTTAAATTGAGGTCAAAGGTCAATGTCAAGGTCACAGTGACCTAAATTTAGTACGTGACACTCCGCAATCCCAAGATGTACTCACACAACAAATTTGGTGTCCCTAGCTAAAGTGGTAAAGGAACTATACAAGTAGTGTTAAAATGCAATATAATTGTGGCGAAAATTGAATAATTGAAGGTCAGAGTTATCGCCCTTGTCAAAATGTCCCTGACCACTTTCAGCCTTGGCATCCGGCCTTTCTAAACTCGGGAAGGTTTATACTATTCAAATATACTACTAGAAATTTTCTGCATCTCCACATGCAAATCATTGTTATTTAAGGGGCTTTTGAGAGTTGGCGCCCTAACTAGTTATTGCACTCCCTTTCTAAGTAACTGACAGACAAAGATGGCAGTGCACTAGATGAAGTGAACAATTTAGGTAAGTTTGTCTTAGTAAAGAAGAGTAGTTTAAGTGCCGCCTATGATAGATCACATTATTTTCAACAAAAAGTATAAAACACTGTCTTCAAGGTGTTAGAGGTATACAGCATGCAGTTGATAGTAGTGGCCACAACCTAAAATGACCCTAATGTTGTGAAAACAAAGGCCGGAAGCAACAAATTAATACGAAAGACTCAAGCAGGAAACGCAACACAAACAATACACCCACCCCTCAAGCAGAAGACACACACAGTCATACCATAACAAACACACACACACACACACAGATACACACATATAGAGAATAATATGTCATTGCATAATATGGGACTGCTTTATTCTGCGAGGGGAGAAGCCAGTTAACCGCGAGGCTCTGCCGAGCGGTAATTGGTTTCTCCTCGAGCAGAATAAAGCAGTCCTATCTTATGCAATTACATATTATTCGAGTTATCCCGTCTTTAACTGATTTAGAATTTCAAGCATATATTTGACAAGTTTTACATACTTTTTTAGAAAGTCTCACATGCCCCGCATAAATAACCGCAAGGGAGACCGCGGCGAAGCACGCCTAAGTTAATCTTACCCAACAGAAAAAGGAAGAAACAAAACGCTTCTAGTGAAGTAATAGTAATGAACTGGAAAAGTGAGTCAAATCAAATTTGAAAAGTTATATATTTCAATTCAAATGGATCATACTTTACGCTTCATCTCATAAGATAAAATTTCAAAAAAATCGACTGCAAACTGTCGCCAGTTTTCGCGTTGCTAATCAAGGTCGTTCACTGTTTTGAAGCCGTTTCTTTTCTTACTCCTCGGATTCAAACTCTGCCTCCTGTTCAATGTTTATGCCGAAATTTGCTACTAAATCTGACATTCTGCTTTGTCTATTAGCCTACCTAAAGTATCTTTCAACTTGTTGCTACTGTACTCAGGACTTTTTTCTTGGATATTCTGTGTTTATTCATTGGGTACATCTTGACCTAAACATGTATAAAAGAAACAAAAAACTAATGTTAAAGTACACCACTTGAAAAAACTAGGAAAAAATAAAACGATACAAGTTGTGCCTCATTGATCGCTTTTTTCATTACTCCGTATTATAGACCTATATAAATGTCGCATTTAACTTTTTTTCCCGTCAGTTTTTCAGTATTGAAAACTTCAAGTGGCCTCGTGGTAAACTTATTTCAAGTTATTTTAATCATTCGGAATGCTATTTCTTGTGGTTTGATCCCGATATCGCTATTAATAAAGGGTGTTTAAGCTCGAAAAAAAATGCGCGTATTGTTGGTTTGGCAGCCATTGAATCATGCATATTTATAATATCGCCGACGGCCGCGCTCCCATTCGGCACTATACTCTACCGTAGTAGCAGTCAGAATTAGAGACGATCGTAGAATGGTCTATAACGGCGTAGATCTATATGAGAATGGAAATAATGAATGTTTATGTGTTTGTAAGCTCTTTGTTGGCTTACAAAAGGCAATATTTATTCAGAATAATGGTTCGTTGTTTTGAATTTGATTTTTTTTTAAAAACGCGTCCACATACAAACTTTATATATAACTGAAATCGACGTCACGTGATCTGGTTCCGTGGCCTAATGGTTAAGATGGCCGCCTTCTATCACGTCAACCCGAGTTCGAATCCCACTCTATCCAAACTTTTTTTTTAAAATAAATTTGTTCTTTTTTGTGGATACTTACTGGTTAGCAAACAATAGTTATTGAGGTTTATTGCGATTGAAAACCAACTTCTGTGCTATATGCTTTGAGTAATGAAAATAAAAATAGTTCCGTAGTATTCATACAGCTACTATACAGATAAACCAACCGGCTACTGAACAGATAAACCTAGGTTTACTACGCTACCCCTTTATTATGTCACCGGAGGCTGTAGTGACGGGATAAACTGGTTTTACTATCCAACAGAAGTACACGTTTCACACCCTCATACCGAGGTGTACGCTTTATAAGCCAAATAGCTTAAGGCAAATATGACAAAAGGTTTTCAGGACAGTCACAGTTTAAAATGATGTGAAAAAAATATTGAATTTATAAAGAATTACGGATCGACCTACAAAATGAGGTAAATAATGAGCAAAAACTCTGTTTCAAACAGAGGTAAAACAAACACCCACACACATCACCTACAAAATGAGGTAGGTAATGGGCAAAAACTCTGTTGATACACCAGGGACTGACGAAAGTATTACGTCTCTTTTTCTACAGTCCGACTCCATGTTTCCTGTACTGTTTTTCTGAGCCTCTGTTACAAACAGGGGTATCACACACACACACACACACACACACACACACACACACACACACACACACAGGGTAAGTTTATATATTATCTTAATGAGGTTGATAACATTAGGATTATCTTTTCGAGGTTATACTGTTTTCAAAGAGACATTTAATATTGACTCATTGTATTTATTATGGAAACGTGCGCATTAAATAACTGTTGTAAATGGTCATGAAATTACGGCCAGCGTAAGTCCAGATCACCCAGCGCGCAACCACCCGGTCTGGCCAAACTGCGTGAGCTGATCTTGACCTATACGCGAAACTCAAATACAAGTATTGTTTAGAGAGCACAGATTGTGAAAACATATGAAGGTTTGCAAATTATGTGTGTTTGCTAGCAGCTTCTTTGTTATGGATCAACACAAATATTTGAGGTGTAACCAGTAAGTACTTAGTATTCTATCTCTAAAGGGGTAAAAACCTAGAGCTCATGGTAGATCTATAGATGTCTCTTTTAGTAGAGAAATGTAAACAATTACATGTTTTTGTTGTTGTTGGTTTTTTCGTTTCAATCCATACATTGTATTTGTTTTTATTCAGTGATTATTTGCATGTTTTAAGTTATACTTCTTTGATTCTAACTTTTATTTGATTTTGCAAACAACAAAATTGACGCAGACGACAATGAAATGGTGAAGGCTGGACATATCATGGCATTTGGCATTGAAGGGGTTAACTCCGTGTACCCTAGTCACGCATGTATGCGTCATTTGCATACAGTGTGTATGTAAGGAGTACACTTGTCATGTGCAGACATTGTAGACCCTGATCATAGGGTTCCTTAAACTGGGTTCAAGCTGTTTGCAATTGTAAGCCCAGTCTTAAATTTCCCTCCCTATAAAAACTCCCTCCGAATAATACACAAACTCCTTGTCTCCCATTGGGTGTTGCTGTAGAGAGGGAGCATTGTATATATACCATTCTCACATGGATATGGATGCACGCATAACTTGTGTTTCTCCATGTTGAAAGTATCGGACAATAACGATATACCGGTAATACGGAACTATACCTATCATCCCTAAAATCAAAAGTGAATTAGTTTACCTTTGCTACATGTTAGCTCCGCCCTGCCATGTGAATAAAATCGGCCTATACATGTATGAATATAAAACAAACATATGTCGTCAAATTGTTTTTTAGAAAACATTTATTCAGATACGCTAATAGCAACAGTATAGTGAATACAGACATTATATCGACACACTGCTGGATACAAACACCACTCATATTGCTACTTTATTCAAAAGAAGCAAAGATTGTTCTTTCTCGTTTATACGGAAACGAAACACTAACACAATGCAATACATGGAGAAAATTACAACTTTCTGATATTTCTCGCTATTTATCTAAATTAGTGGCAAATAGTTTGGAGCCAGACCAGACGCCAGGTAACGCGGCATCTGATCTGGCTCAAAGCTATTTGTAGGGATAAAAATAGGTTAAGCGTAAACGCCTTTATTGAAACAGATTAATGTCTTCTCCAATGTATGCATTACCACATGCCAGCACAATGACTCGTCAATGAGAGCCTGCTTTAACTATGAATCGAAACGGTTGATGCACGAGTTAAATGCCCTAAATTTGATTTTAAGCGGGACAAAAGCAAAACAGAAAGCTTTCTGCGTTGCTTTTAATCTGCTTTATGAAACTATTACGCTTTCACACCGCCAGAGTGTAGTTGGTTGTGGAAAGGGCGAGTACAGTGGAGACAATATTATTTTCTGATTAAACATGAGCGAAACGCAAACGCATTGAACTGTAGAACATACACAGTTTTGTTAATGCTGGCTTTTTATTTAAGCCACTAACAGTTTGGATCCTGGTCAGGTTACACGATGTCTAATCTTGCTCCGAAATGTTTACATATGTACAACAAAAAGAATAATTTTAACATAATTTCCTTTATTGGGAAAGAATAACGTCTTCTCCAGTGCATAGGGATAACTATGGAAAACGCCTGTAACAAATTACCATCGCAACACCATAATAACAAGGAAATTCGACCAAAATGCGTGAATATCAACCATCATAAGTTCTATCAAACCAGGTCGTTACAAAACCGTCCTAAGACGTCAATTCTTTCCTTGCCAATGTGTTTTAACCTCTTAAGTACCATGACGTCATCAATTTTAAATAATTGTTGTCTGGTTTAATTTCTCAAATTTAAATTTTAAGTATATTGACTTAAGGTGGTAGGTACACCTTTGGAAAGTAATTACCAAATTCTTCAAACTTTGCATACAGACAGTAAAATTAGTTTCTATGACAAAACTGGTGAAAAAAGTGGGGGTACCGGACCTTTCTTTTGCACAATTTGAGATTTTTCAAGGCTACCCCCCTAAAATTGAAGTTTCATAAAAAATCCTACATTTTTGTACTACGGTTTTTCAATCTTTATTTAAACAATCTATTTGTACAAAAAGTATCCTAATTTATATTACCGTAGTAAGAATATACCCTGAAAATAATATGTTTTCAAGATCCAAAATAAAATTGTTTGATTTCACCGGAAAGGAGTAAAATTTACCCCACCCACTTTTTTTATAATGGGAGAATAAGGCACAGTGAAATTTGCCCTACATATTGTAGGAAACTAATTACCAAATTTTTTATTTGTTGTTTTTAGCCTTGCAAACATAAAGTTTTAGTGAAATAGCAAATAAAAACACAGGGTCCCGGAACTTTTAAAAAAGATATAGATCATTTTATCTAAAAAATCCATTTTTCTCATTTTTTCAATTTTTGGTGTATTTTTACCAAAAATATTTTTTTTCAAAAAAATTCATTTTATCTATTAAGGTATCTATAATTTATACTAAAACTGTACTACCATGAAAATTTCATGCTTATATTCTGAGAAATTGAAATGAAATCGGATGTAACAAAATGCAACCTACCTATGAAAACAGTGTATGCTGTAAACTACGAATAGGACATAAAACTTAAAAAGTCCCTTCAGTAACGAAAATCCAATTTTTTCCCGGGAAAATAGTATTTTATTACTGTATGCATTAACCATAAATGAGTTCTTAAATATTTTTTGAAAATGAGTTCGTAAAATTTTTCAGAAATTTCATAATGCTCAAAAGACAGTCCGACATCCTTAAGAAACATTCAAATGTTTGTCAAAAAGTTTGGATCCTGATCAGACGCCGCGTGACACAGGAACCAAACTGTTTGTAAATAACTATATATACCTGATAAGGCAGTGAAGTGGTTTCAGTCTAAATGCCCTAAATTCTAATTTTAGAAATAAAAGCAGATGATATGTATAGGCAGACGATATTTTGATAGTATATGTGTTATAGATTGGTTACATATACCATTGGCATAATGAACCATTAACGTGTAAATCAACCGATTTAAGATCAGGGCAAAATATTTCAATGTACTTAAATAACAACATCGTCAAATCTCGAAACGGTAAAATCTAGTTAACCAAGAAATAGCCAATTTAAATATTCTAAGTCCAAATTAGGTCAAAGTCAAGGTCAAAATCAAGGTTGGGTGAAAGTGGTGGATAGGGAATGGTCCAAGGCAACAACTCTATAAGTATCCAATCATTGGAGTAAGCCCTGTTGATGCTAGACGAAACAGTAAAATCTAGCTAACCGAGAAATAGCCCATTCAATATATTCTAAGTCCAAATAAGGTCAAGGTCAAGGTCAAAATCAAGGTTGGGTGATATTTGTGGATAGAGAATGGCCCGAGAGAACAGCTGTATAAGTATCCAGGCATTGAAGTACCGTAAGTGGTGTTGATGCTAGACGAAACGGTAACATCTACTTAACCTTGTTACGGACGGACGGTTACTATATGCCTTCGCATCTACAGATGCCAGGGGCATAAAAAAGCAAGCATTTTGACTAAGTTTTATGAAGATCTAAAGAGATTTGTATTCTCTAGAGTGTTAAGTGTTTTCTGTGATTTAACCTATTGACCTAGTTTTTGACCGGATATGACCCACATTCAAACTAGACCTAGATATCAATAAGGCAAACAGTTTGACCAAGTTTCATGAAGATCAAATTAGATCACTAGAGTGTTCGATGCTAAAAGCTCACCTTGACACTTCGTGCCAGGTGAGCTTAAATGTTTGCGACTATAAAAAAACAAACACTTATTTGTACTTTCAAATTGTGACAGAAGCGGGGTCTACTGAAAAACTACATACATATGCATGTACAAATGTATACTCTGCCTGACTAAAAAAGTCAAAATTATATCCTTAAACTGTTAAATAAAACCATTATAACATGTTTTTCGAAATGTATCCAAGGAACAGAAAGAAACTTAAACGAACAGGGCCCGGGCGCATGACACGTAGTTGGTGACTACCTGTATGCTATATCCCTCAGCTGAGAGTTAAATATTGATTTTAACTACTATACTCAGTACATATAAACTGACAGCGAGGGGCGTAGCATACAGGTAAGCACTAACTACGTGTCATGCACCCGGGCCCTGAACATTAACAACATGACTTCATTTATCATACTGATATGTCAATTACATGTACTTTCAACAGTGACCTTGACCTTTGAGGTCATTAGTTATGTAGGTCATGTCTCAAGTCTTCGTCCAATTCAGGACACATTTTACTTTGCTTTCTGTTTGATTTTGCGTTTCTCTGCTGTTATCCAATTGTGCACAGTTTAATTTCGTCCAATTTAAAGAACTCAAGAACTTGTGTTTCTGGATTGCATTTTTGCAATCTATCATTCTAAGCTCCCGTCGCATGGTAACATTCGCTTGAAAAAGGCTTTTTAGGCAAGGACGTTGTTCCTCTGTTAAATGTTGAATTTTCCTGGCTGTAATGAATGAAATTAATGGTATGAATTAGCATAAAGCCTTTAAACGTGTGAATGTTAACTTGTGAATTCTATCAGAACCAGTCGAAAGAAAACAGAACAACATGCAATTCCAATAATCTGACATAACATGGAAAGCAAACAAATCTTTTAAATTTTTAGCCTTTGTCAATAAAATCGTTTTCACTGGACAATAGAGATGATTTTGATTTTAGTATTGTAAACTATCCTCATCTAGATGGCGATGTTCCCCGTTCTACATCTTACGGGGTTTATATTTCACAACTTATTCGTTTTGCTAGGGCTTGTACCTCTGTTGAGGACTTCCACATTCGTAATAAAACTATTACTGAAAAGCTTCTTAAACAGGGGTACAGATTTCATAAACTTCGTAAAACATTTTCTAAATTCTTTTATAGAAATCTTCCTCTCATTAACAAGTATAAATGTAACTTAAAGTCTTTTCTGCGGCAAGGTATTTCACATCCGGAGTTTTATGGTGATGTGATTTACAGACTTCGTAAGATTCTTGGACATATGCATTTTCAAAACCTATTTGTGAAACGTATTAGATTTTTCCTCAAAAAAGATTATGATCCAACTATATTGCTGCGCACTTCACGTTTGGTTATCGATCAATCTACAATTGATAACTATGCTTTCCTCTTTGGTTGTGCGACGACAGACAGGGCTTAGCACTACATGATGATGTATCTCTAAAGCCGTCCTTAACCGGGAGAGTTATGTCGGATTTTCGTGCTTTGGTTTTTCTCTCCCTCTCTGTCGTACCCTAAACCCTCCCATGTCTTACAGTTACTCGTGACTACAGACTATTCGCTTGAGTACAATTTGACCGTTGCCATAGTGGGTTATTTTTAACACGGGCTTGAATGTTTAATTATTTCCCGTGTTACTAATAATCCTGTCAGAGAATTTTGTTAGATGTTTTACATGTATTTACTTACTGTGCTGGCGGTCTTTTTGATTGTAAGGTTGTGGAACAGGGTTTATATTTTATGTACACTGTTCGTCTTTATAGGTGAATATAGGAGATAAGTGTGAGGTTGGGCGCCCCTAAACCCAGGTTTAATCCCCCAGTGGTTGTTAATAATTAATTAATTTATAATTGATTATTGATTGCTACTGACCGTACCAAGGCGGGCTCCTATGTTCACTTAGCTTTATGTTTGTCTTGCGTGTTGTTTTCTATTTAGTGTGTAGATGAAGGAATGGTATTGCGTGTGTGTGTGTGTGTGTGTGTGTGTGCTTGTTATGGTATGGCTGTGTGTGTGTTCTGCTTTAGAGATGGGTGTATTGTTTGTGTTGCGTTTCCTGCGTGAGTCTTCTTTCGTATCTATATGGAAATTTTAATTAGTGTGGCTGTCACTGCAAATATAAGGCTTATGGAGGAACATTTACATCTTTACCGTTACAAACCTCGTCACACATTCATGGATTTGGCACCAAATTAGTTGAGGATATGATCCGGCTACTGCATTATTGTTAGTTGCTTTAACTGTTTTATTTGTGAATATTTTTACATAAGATTTATGCACCGTAGAAAAAACGTTTTAACCTTAAAGAATATACATGTACTTGGAATACACGTATACAGATTAAGCTTTTCAATTCCTAGCAACAGTCGACGAATTTCCCGATTAACCCTTGTATATAGATGACAGACTATTTAACTGACTAAATGAGTTTGAACATTGGAAGGCTTTATGTGAAATTCAAACTTGCCATGTATTTCCTCAACATACAGAGGTAGTGTGCAAACAGCTATTTTACCAGATTTTGTACCAACAAACTGAGGTATATGTGCACATAACAGAGGTGTAATTTGAACTACATTATCTTGGTACAGGACTTCAATATTTTTGTAAAATACATAATCTCTTGGACATGGTATTTTGTTTATAGTCCGGCAGCTTAAGTGACAAATACTTCGCTTGATGATACAAGCATCAAATTTTGCACATATATGCCTCATGACATACTATCTTGGAAAAGCACGAGAACCAAGTGAAAAAACAAAATGGCCGCACATTTTTCAAGATGGCCGCCATTGGAAGTGCTTATACTGTGTTTGAACTAGATTTTGATTGAATAATCCTATTTTAAAGATCTTTACATCAAAATATATGTTTTTGAGGATGAGAAAACCATTTTTGAATTTAAAAAATCGAAATTATTGAAAATTATGATGATAAATTATGAATTAGATGAAAAATATCTGTCTCATTGAAGTTTAAATGGACAGTCACGCAGATATCTAAAACTATAATAAATTCGGTGATACAATCATCAAATGTTGCAAATGTATGCTTTATGACATCTTTTTTTAGAAAAGTACGAGATCCAAGTGTAAAAACAAAATGGCCGCCATTTTTCAGCTATGCATAAGTTCGACTCTGTTTGCTGGTCAATGCCAGAATAAAAT
Source organism: Gari tellinella (assembly GCA_922989275.2). Lineage (NCBI taxonomy): Eukaryota > Metazoa > Mollusca > Bivalvia > Cardiida > Psammobiidae > Gari > Gari tellinella. The sequence goes on from OV277858.1 coordinate 1,657,025, forward strand.
AAAGCAATTTGTATTGTATGGTATTGTATAATATGACATGCTCTCTTGAAAAAGCACGAGATCCAAGTGAAAAAACCGAAAATGGCCGTCATTGTTCAAGATGGCCGCTATTCGAAGTGCCTTTACTGTGTTTGAACTAGAATTTGATTGAATAATCATATTTTGAAGATCTGTACATCAAAATATATGTTTTTGAGGATGAGAAAAAACATTTTTGAATTTAGAAAATCAACGTTATTGAAATTTATGGTGATATAATATGACTTAAATTAAAGATTACTGTCTCTTCTAAGTTTTAATAAATAGTGCCGCAGATGACTAAAACAATACTTAAGTTTGTGATACAAGCATAACATTTTGCTCAGGTATGCTTCATGACCTGCTTATTTGGAAAAGTACGAGATCCAAGTGAAAAACAAAATGGCCGCCATTTTTCCATATACCCGACATTCGAAATGCCTTAATTTTTACTGTGTTTTAAGTAGATTTTGATTGAATAATCCTATTTTGAAGATCTTTACATCAAAAAATATGTTTTGATGATGAGAAAACCAATATTGAATTTAGAAAACAAAACGTATTGAAAATTAGGATGATATAGCATGAACTAAAAGAAAAAAGTACTCTATCAGTGATGATTTAATGTAATGCCCAGATATGTGATTACCCAATCTAAAGACGCATTAAGGACAGTTATGGATCTATCTTGCACATTGCAGTTTGAGATGTGTAGACGATGTAAAATCATTTACCGCAAAGTGGGCAGTTTGTATAGATTGACAAATTCCAGCGTAGAAGATTCACAGACCAGGGTTAAATTTCATACACAATACGGAGCAAATCACTTAGGCCTCAATACAACTACTGATTTCAGAAACAATTCTTTTTCTCACATAGCTTCCTTTTTATGCGGGTCAGAGCAACGGGTTAACATTCCCTTAGCAGTAACACCAGTAAGAACACTTTAGAACAAATGTGACGGAAATGGACGGTATATTAACACTTCTACAGTCTGACTGTGGAAGCCGGCTTTTATAGCCAGATTGTCTGAGCATTTGTCTCGGTTGCGAAGTTAAGCAAAGTTCTTCGCGGTCAGTACCTGGATGGGTGACCGGCAGGGTATACCGTTGGCCTCGGTGCACGTTACACATATATGACGTCATACGAACGGCCATATATCATATGTATACGTAATTCGGTCAAACTTGGGAATTCAGTGTAGATCTAATACAAGAGTACAACCAGGAATGTGAGGCTTCATATGATCGTTTCTTCCGTGAAACACGTTCAATGTTTTTATCGAAACTGATGACACCGCAAGTGTGTGTTTTACACAGGTCATCACCATTCAGAGCTTTTTGAATCCTCTGTTCTCAATTATACCCATGTGCCTCCCTTCGGGGTAAGCAGAGGCAGCAGGCTGTAACTTGGTGCATGTATATGGCGCGTTCTTGTGACACTTAAGGCAAAAATTGCCTCTGCTGTACCAGACAATGCCATTTCACCTCTTCATGAGCGCTTGTTCAACTGAACTGTGGTAAGGTCCCAAGTGATGACAAAAAGGCCATCTCTATGTTGGAATCGCCAACAATGACTGCACATTTGTCTTCACCATATAAATCAGGCCAGTGTCACTTGAGTTGTTTTGTAAAAGCTCCCTGGCCAAAGTCATTGCGCTGAACTTTTATTTCATCTATAACAGAATCGCTTCCATGTTGTCATTGAAGCAATGCTCCTATGTAAAATATTCGAATCTGGATGTTTTAAATCTGTACTGAATGAAAACCTGGTTTTAAGAATTTTTAAAAAAATATATTGGTAAGATTGGCATGTTTCTCATCGTTACTCATTGTTGTCAATTAAACTGTAAAACTGTAGCCTCTTTACACGTTAGGATACTAGTAGTCAATTGAAAGCAGAGCTTATAATCTTTATTCTTCTTTTCTTATACCGAACCGCTTATTTTGAGTCGTTTAATAGCCATCATTTACACATTCTGATTCTATTGAGTCCTTCCAGTCAAACGTTATTCAGTTCGGTTTTTGCATTATTAACGTATTCCTATTCATAGATGTTCTACTCTGAAAACATGTGTTTTCAGATTTATATGTGACGAAGCGGTCATCTTGAAAAAAGGCGCTATCTGTCATCTTGAACTTTTCAGGAGGATTACGTGTTCTATTTGTAAATTGAGATCCTTGCCATCATTAGTACCAATGTTGGTGCTTGTATCTTTAAATGAACGATTCCTGTAGGTATTATAAGATAAATAATGAAGTATATTTATACAAATAAACGCTAATTTTGAGTCATTTAATGGCCACCATCTTCAAACTACCAGTTGTATTGGATTTCAATTGACAGCATTAAGTTATCCAAGTAAAACTTCATTCATGTTGATGTTTGGACTATTAGAATACTTCTAATTATTCATGTTTATTGACATTATTCTCTCCAAACATGTATTTTCACATTTACATGTATCGAGGCAGCCATCTTGAAAAACGGCGACCATCTTGGAGTTTTCAGGTGAATAACCTATTTGTCTTAAAATATATATACTGGATATCATTTATGCCAATGTTGGTGCTTGTATCTACAAATAAATGGTACTTATAGGCAGTGTAAGATTACATAAAAAAGTAAATTTATAACCAAAAACGCTAATTTTGAGTAATTTGATGGCCGCCATCTTGAAACTATCAGCCGTGTTGGATTTTAATGGACAATATTAAGTTATCCAAGTCAAAATCTATTCATTTTAATATTTGCATGTGTAGCCAGGTCAAGTTTTCATGTTTTATTTGTTATTTCCTTGTTTCGTTTTGCTCGGTAAAGTTCGTATTCGTTCGGTGTTGTTCGTGCTTCTCCGTATTCCGCGGTTGACGTCGGCAGTTTACAGATTGAAGATAGAGTTGTGAAAACAATCTGCAACACCATCACTATACCATTCTGCGAGCCATTTCCCATGGCAACAATGAATCTATTAGAAATAATAGAGGAACCAGGACAGCTCCTTGCCCAAAAGGAAATGCGGGAAATAAGAAGGGCACAGCGAAACGACAAACTCATCGAAAAGTGGAGGATAGCTGTCATCGACAAGACATTACCAAAGAGCTTCATGATGAAGAATGTTTTGACAATGCGAAAACAGTACAAAAACTTTAAGATGAAAAGAGGAATACTTTTCCGTACTATCACAGACAACGAGGAAGAAATCGAACAGCCTGTTGTACCAGAGTGTTATAGGGAAGAGATTCTTAGATGTCTTCACAATGAAGTGGGTCACCCCGGTCAGGAGAGAACTCTGAGATTGATGAGGGATAGATTTTATTGGCCAGGGGTAGGAAGTGATGTGTCTGAATGGGTATCCAAGTATGAAAGGTGCATTAGGAGGAAGTCTACTTTAGACAAAGCCCCTCTCGTTAGTATTCATACTTTGTACCCGCTTGAGCTGTTATGCATATATTTCTTGACACTTGAACTGTCAAAGGGGAACATAGGCAATATCGTGGTCATTACAGACCACTATACAAAGTTCGCCAAGGCTATACCTACGAAAAACCAAACTGACAAAACAACAGCGGAAGCTTTATATAATGAATTTTTAGTCAATTTCGGAATACCTACATGACTTCATTCAGACCAAGGAAATTTTTTTGAAAGCGACATTATTTCGGAACTATGCAAACTTACCAACATGAAGAAAAGCCACACCACGCATTACCATCCCAAGGGAAATGCGGGACCGGAAAGGTTTAACCGAACTTGTTAAACATGCTCGGGACACTGGAAGATGACCAGAAGGGGGACTGGAAGAAGTTCATTAGCTCATTGGTATATGCATATAATTGCACACCACATGAAACCACTAGAGTTTCCCCTTATGAACTTTTGTTCGGCCGAAAGCCAAGACTTCCAGTCGATGCTGCATTTCAGTCAGCTAGGGATGAATACCTAACTGAGACTACTCAGGAATACATGGAGGATGTACAGAAAAGAATGGCCAAAGCAGATGAGATAGTTAAGAAGCACACGGAAAGGGCTAAAAACAAGCAGAAAACCTACTATGACAAGAAAACCAAGAAAGTAGAAATTTGCATAGGAGACAAGGTTCTGGTCAAACAACTTGCGTTTGACGGAAAGCATAAGATTGCTGACAGGTTTGAACCAGACACCTATGTCATCATAGACCAACCAAGGCCAGACATTCCAGTTTTCACCGTGAAATCAGAACAATCAGATAAACAACGTACCTTGCATGACAACCACCTACTCCTGATTGATCATCAGGGTACAGATAGGGTGTATGTGGATGAAGGTGAAGTTGACATACAGACAGAGGAGACAGTAGTAGATGAGAAGGAGACTCAAGAAGATACAAAGAGTGACGTCACTAGTGATGAAGAAGATAGCTCGGACAGTGAAGGAGACAGTGATGCAGCACATGCACACTTGTATGGGGACGCCCTAGGTCCATCTGTAGAGAGCCATGAAGAGAACATTGATAAAGCAAAGATAGACTTGATAGAAGATGCTATAGGTGCTCCTGGAGATAAGGATACGATTGTTCTGACAGAAGATATCACTGATGATGATCATGTCATGCATGTTCTTACTGATGAGTTAGTGGAAGGAACAATGGAAGAAACTGCTGGAGAAGAAAAGTCTGACGCCTTAGATACAGTCAACCAGGAAACACTAGCTGTGGACACTTCTACGGAGAACACAGAAGTAGAAATTGATAATCAAGAGAATGATGCAGCCAAAGCAGAGAGTTCAGATGATGAGGAACAGAAGGAAGAAGAGGAAAAGAAAACAGAACAGATAGAGAGTCAGAAAAAGAAACCAGTGCCACCACCAAGACCGCCTAGAAGGTCATCGAGAGACAGGAAACCGCCTGACATATATGGTGACTTTGTTACTTACCAAATGACCAATCAACCGGTAGACAGGAAAGACAGCGCACTGATTTCCTTAATAAACTCTGGTTTATTAAGTGAAATGGACTCTGAAATGGCACATCAGGTAATTATAGCTATAATGAAATAGTATTTTAAAATTTGTCTTACATTATGTTTTAGTGAATTATGAATAGTTATTAAATGTTGATTGACTTTAAATAGTTATTAAATGTTCATAGTTGAACTTTAGTTTCTGTTTAAATGCATGTGTAATTGATTCTGTGAGGTCACAGGTTCTAGAAGAAGGGGGAGAAATTAGTATATGAATTTTAAACAGAAATTGTTACTTTTTTGACTTGCTGAAAGGAAAATGTAAACTGTATTGTACAGTGTAGACTTTAATTACAGTATATAGTTCATGCTACAGTATAAGTACTTTAGTGTATAGTAGAGAGTGATGGTATAGCAGTAATGTATATCTGTTATAAGCAGATTTATGAAAGTAGATTCAAGTATAGGTAAATCAGTTTTTTTCTTAGTGTATTTTATAGTAGTAGTTTTACCTACATTGACGAAAACTTGATTGTGACTTTGAACTTTTGAAGACTTGGACAGTGACGGGACGTCATTCCAGAGAGAGAGGGAGTGTGTAGCCAGGTCAAGTATTCATGTTTTATTTGTTATTTCCTTGTTTCGTTTTGCTCGGTAAAGTTCGTATTCGTTCGGTGTTGTTCGTGCTTCTCCGTATTCCGCGGTTGACGTCGGCAGTTTACGTCAACCGGGGAATGCTGGGAGATCACGTGATAACTGAGCGAAATTTACAATTGTGTCAGATCTGGTTGTATAAAGAAGTTCATTGTTTTGGATCCGTCGGTTGAAGAATTATTGAATTCACCAGTTACGAGTGTATGTGAGGAGAAGAGAAGGGGAGAGTTTGGTTGTGTTCCATGTATTGGTTCCACAGACTGGTACAAGATTGTCACATCCAGCTCGGATTGACCACCTGATTGACGTGTAACATATATATGAGCCGCGCTCCAGGAAAAGGGGGTTTAGTGACATCGCCAATGACGTAAGAAAAACAACCACAAAGTGACGTCAAAACTATTTGTGTAAAACATGTGCTTTGTTGATGTTTTTCTGAAGATCGGAGACGTGTTTTAAAGTCCTTTTGATGCTAGTTATTGCAATGGTTGAAATATGGATTCAGAAATAGAGGTAAGAAACATTTGTTTAACTTATGATATCAGTATTATATTCTGTTTTACCGATTTACAGGAATAAAACCAAAATACGGTTTAAGCACTGTTTTCTGCTACCTTGGCATGATCGCATCGCATCAATGCTGGCTATCTACACTGTATCAATAACCACAGATCCGTCTTCACTTAGATCAGTGAAAAAGAATGAACATGGTCTCAAACATTGTGAATATCTATTGAAGCTTGAACTAGTTTATAGAAAATATCTAGAAGATTAAACGAGTTTTCAACAATGACAGGCGTGACCTAGATCTAGATCGAGTGGTAGAGCTAGAAACGATCCTCAATATTTTCACCACAATCAAAATAGGGGAATCCGATGTCAGAGATTCACCATCTAGATCTATTCTCGTTCAAATATGAATCCAATCTACTCATTATTACTTTACACGACGTGCCAAACTCGTAAACTTAAGTTATAATTTACCGTATGAGGTAATCCATTTCTACCTATGACGTCATCCTATAAACACGTCAAAATGCTGTGCAAAGTAGAGGTCTCACACCGATTATATTTTATAGATTAGATCTACATGTAATCCTCATTCCTAGATCTACATGACAATAGATCTAAATCTTATTGTTTTGCATGAATGATATATTGCGGGTATAGATCTAGATCAATGTGCAGTTTAATTTACAAGCATGATGACCTTTCTTATATATCGATAACCTAGTTTAAACTTTCTGTTTACATACTATACTAGGCCTTATTGTTTTGTTAAATGTCGGCCAAAGCTTTACATAGCTCAAGTTTTGAAACGTTATTTGTGATGGCATGCCGACTCTAAATAAAAGGTGTATCTGTATGACGGATACAAGTTAATTGAATTCCATACGAAAAACTGTCTTACAATACAGTGTAACACATAGTGTAGATCTAGATTGTTCAGTTTAAACAGTTCATTACCAGTTTTACCCAAGAAAAAAGAATTTGGCCACACTCTGCCAACTTAAAGTCGACCCTTTCCCTTAGACCTAGATTAGTCATTGAGGTTGAAAGCGCTTTTATTGATGAGTGACTGACATATCATGTAGACCCTGATTAGGCACTGCGGTGGAGATGCGATGGTCTTTTATGTCATAGATCTACTGAAAAGTCACTGATGCTGATTTATAAAGGAACAGAAACATAATGTTGTATAGGTTACCGTAACTTCGATGCCATTGCCCCGAGCATTAGATAACATTTACTTATACATAAATGAATCAGTTACATGAAAATGTCTTATTTGTTTTTGCCTTGTGTTTCAGGAGCTAGAGAGTTTGTTCTCTTGCCATTTCGGGCGCACACCACTGTGTACACCGGCCAATTCTCAAGAAGACCCACAGACATCCAATGACGAAGATGGAGATCCTGACAGCCTGAATGAAGACGTGGTATGCATGACCGTCAATGAACGTGTTCAGAGGTATTTTGATACTCTTGACATTAATGAAATAGAAAATCAACATGAAAATTCAGAAGTGTTTGAAGATATATCAACTAGTAATGCAGATAGTGACTTGCAGGCTGTTCAAAATCTTAAATCCTCAGGATGTGGGTGTAAACTAAAATGTGATGAAAAGTTTTCACAAGAAACTATCTATAACAATATACTTGACATTAGAGAAATGGAAAAGCCAGTGCGAGAAATGCGTATATTGAAATATGTCGAGAACAATATAGAAAAAGAGACAACAAAAAGAGGAAAGAAAAGACAGAGAAATACGTGTGAATACTTTTTTAATAACCAAAATGTATGTAAAATATTTTTTATGATTGCCTTTGACATTGGAAAGCGTGCGTTAGAATTTTTTTTAAAGCATTTCTTTTAATTCGGCGCAGTCCCAAGAACCCACGGAAACACAGGCAGAAAACCAACTAAATCACTCCACTTTGAGGAAATAAGTTTGCTGCACAGTACATTACAAATCACGCAGAGGAGTTCGGACTACCACAGCCTGCTGCTCCTCGCGGTCGAGACAATACACCGCCGATATATCTTCCAAGCGATACAACTAAAAAAACTGTTCATGAAAACTATTCTCGCAGTTGTGAAGAGACAAGTGTAAGAGCTATTGGATTGTCAAGCTTTAGAAAACTGTAGAACAATTGTTTACCCCACATAAAAATTGCTTCTCCGAGGGATGATGTATGTGGAAAGTGCGAGAAAATACGTAAAGAGATAATAGACTCTGTGACAGAAGAAGAAAAACTAGAAGCAGCAAACAAAATGAGTGAACATGTATTGCTTGCCCAAAAAGAAAGAGAACTATACAATACCTGCATCGGAAAATCCAGAGAAACGCACAACGACGACGCTAATAGATATACACATTACACTTTCGATTTTTGCCAAAATGTAAGTCTTCCGCATCATTCCCGCCAAATGGGACCTCTTTATTTTACAATTCCAAGGAAGGTGCATATATTCGGCTTCAGGATCGACGGAATTCCAAGACAACTTAATTTCTTGGTCGATGAAAACGAGACTATTGGGAAAGACGGTAGCTTAGCACATGGACCGAATGCTGTTATCTCTATGGTCGACTGGGCGTTGAATTCCCATGGCAGCGGAGAACAGGCTTGTGCGTTGCATGCTGACAATTGTCCAGGTATGAAATTATAAGCAATCGACTAGTATGATTTTGTTAAATTGAACTCTTTCACTGCCAAGTTTAATCTTCACTGCCAAGTTTAATCGTCTGCTTTAACCCTCTTACAGTCAAAATACCGTCTGCATTGGTAGAGTCGTCTGCCATATAATTTTAAATGAAGAAATGTCGATACTAGTGTCAAACTGTTTGGATCCTAATGAGACGCCCCGCGACGCGGCGTCTGAGTAGGATCCAAACTAATTTGCAAAGTCGCCTTTTGTCTTCGTTGGCAGGAAAAAGTAACCCTAAACATTAATATTGTTATTTGCCCCCGAAGCGAGTAAATCTTTTAAGTTTTTTAGCGTCATATCTTTTTAAGGCTGATTGTACATGTAGTTACATGTACTGTCCGGGTCGCGACTGGCAACATAAGGATGTTATATTGTTGCAATTTTCTGATTTTCTATCAAAAGTACGTCTTATCTAAAAAGCGCTTATGAACGCACAACTCCTGTGTGAAAAGAGCGCTATATAAATCGGTTTTATAATTATAATAATCCTACCGTGTGACTGCTCATCATACTCGTCTTTACGAGACGATTCTAGTGAGCAGTCACACCATAGAGTTTGGCAACGACATTTAATTTCCGAATACTCCCCTTATCTGGAGCCTTGTCTCAGTTGTTGAATTCATATCGTTTCAGGGCAAAATAAAAACCAGTTCGTGATGGGCTACTTTATGTGGCGTGTCATGACTGGCCAACATCAAACCATAGAGTACATGATGCAGGTGCCGGGACATGCACGCTGTCACGTTGACGCCGGCTTTGCGACACTTAAGTAGAAATACAGGCGAACAGACTGTGACAGTATGGACCAACTTGAGGCTGTTGTTCAGACGTCATCAGTGTCGAATGAGGCTGTTCGATACCCCTCCTGGAAATGGCGTGACTGGAAGGCATTCCTAGGACCAGTATTCCGCCCAATACGTGGAAACTATTAAAATTGCCGTACATACATAAAAACGGATAAATTAAACCAATTGATTTAAGCATGTCTCAACTTCAAAAGTAAGAAATGTTCAAAACTTAAGGTCAGCTTATTAAAAAAACCAATTAAGAATCGCAATGAGCCCGAAAAGAAATATCTAAAAAAAAACGTGATCTACTTGCAAGTCGCTACGTTTTTAACACGATCTCGAATGGATCCATTTTTCTTTATATAAGCAATCACATGTAGGCCGTTCCCTTACCAATGACGTAACGTCAAAAGCTCATGCCCCCTTTGAAATATGCTGACATGACCGTTTATTTTGCCTTTCAAAGCATGTTAAGATGTAAAACAATATTAGTGTTGTATATCAAACTGACCGTCCAAGATTGCTGAATGTCATGATGTGCTCATATTTAAGAAATGTACAAAATGCCATTAAAATGAGACGTCATTACTAATAATGATCTGTAAAAAATCCGATGTCCCATGTTACATTTGCACGCAGTTGTTTATGAACAAACGTGTGTGTTCCATTTAAACGCGGGAAATTGCACACATTTCGCCTGCAGCGTTGACGGAACATCATTTCCAGATATAATGCACAAATTTGTTTGAAAATTCTACATTAATGGAAGACAGAATGGAGGGAAATTCGAAGTAAGAGAATTTGTCCCATGCGCCAAAAAAGAAGTAAGCTCCATTTTTGATCAATTATCTGACATATAAAGAATTTATATTATTTAATTAATTCTTGTTGGCAAAATACACTTTTTGTCCTGTTTTGATATATAGTGTCGTTTTACCAAAAGCGCTTCAGATATTTCTGTAATCCGTAAAATGGATTGTCCAGTCAAATGTCCCAACGTAAGAAAACGACGTCATATTTACTTATTCCAAAAACTGGCGCTGCTTTATTAAAATGATAATGAATTTTAGCCAAAAAATAGTAAAATAGGAAAAATACACTTTTTCTTGTGATTATTTTGATATATAGATAATGGTACGTTTCAATTTATTAATTTTATAAATTGCGAAACAAATTGTCCCTAAGAAATGTCCCAGACGCTAGTTTATGTGTAAATTTGACGTTCGAATAATAAGACGATGTTTAAACATTTTTCAGGGTTGTGTTTATTTGTTTGTGTTTGTTTATATTTAAAGGAAACTTGCAGATATAAAAAGGAAACTTCCGTGTAAATTGAAATAGAAACAAACTGGTATAGATCTATTTGTAAAAGAAACGAACATCACCGTGTCTCTACTAACAGAAGCAAAACATCCGAAAGAACGCGTGTATAAAATATGAATAACAGCAGTTTTATTGACTAGCTCTACAACTCTAGATCCAACTTCCGAGTGAATTTCAAATTATAAAACATAGCAAACAGTGTAAACAAAGATACATTGAAAGTGCCACAACTGATATTGGTCTGCATGAGTCCAAGAAACATGGCGCGTACCCATGAGTTGTAAACAATGTATAACTTGATCAGATGCCGCATTTTCATAAATCTGTTGACCTGAGTCTAGTGACTGATTCTAGTCATATTCTGTACTCTAAATAGCTGGACTCATTTACTGTGTGCACAACTGCTTACAGTTAACAAACCAAACTCTGCGTTCCTCTTTTATTCCTTCAAAGTCTCTACAGCTTTTTCATTTTCCTCTCCTCAAACACATTGAATATGACAGGTGTACCTGGAGTCGTGGGGAAAACCAACCGCACCAATATAGTCAAAATTGTTTTTAAATGGGGAAAGTGGTGTCATAATTGACGTCACCAGTATTTGTATATTTACGTCATAGTGAAAAACAAACACGATAAATAGTACATAATTATCACCAGCCTGGCAGATCGAGTAACCCTGTTTCAAGTTTCAACGTCATGCGTAACGCCGTGGGTCATGAGCTTTTGACGTTACGTCATTATACAACTTTGAGTGCAGCTTTTAGTGACGACACATACCTGCCATCCACGTCTGATCAGGGTGCTTATTGTTTGGCACACAAATAAAAGCTACAACGGCAAACATTTCAGATCCTGATCTGACGCCGCATTGCAAATGTGGTGGCAAGACCGGATCTGCAGTGTTTGTAATATAGGAATGTCTTAGACATGCGGTTAACCCGTACTTTGCGGAACTGTTCCTAATAAAGAATTCACCCAGTGCATGATCTTTTTCTCTCTGATTTCAGGGAATACCAATACTTCAGGTTCGACGCAACCATGCATGGGGTAGCAACAGTGCGCAAGGGTCGAGACGAGGAGGAAATTTCTGTCAACATCCTAAAAACAGAGGGATTTGTGTTTGAAGCAAATGATATGCCGTCAGATATTCAAGCTCCTGGGCTCTCCTCGGAACGACAGGCATACCTATTCAGAACCATACGGCCGTTCGTGAGACCAGCATATCAGGATATTACTTGCCCTCCACTCTAGAGTATGTTAATATAGGTGTGAACAAAATTAAAATATCAAGATATGTTTATAATATTTGTTTTTCATAGTTCTACTATCCATAGGAAACATAAGAATGAAGCTACAGCACTTCCTCTCTTGAGCAACATACTATTAGGTAAGAATTGGAATTCAGAGAACATAATAATACTAAATGTCAGTTAATGCAGGACAAAAGCAATGCAAAAAGGTCATGAAGATGCATTGTGCATATCTTTTGTCCCTAACAAACCCGTCACTCCGAGTCTCGTCTTAAAAATTCATGGAAAGCATTAATGCAAGTGTCGTTAAAGAGAGGCAATACTGTAGATTAAGAGGTACACGGGTGGTATCGCAAAGAAATCAGCAGCCCGGCTTTGCAAATAGTTTTTAACGAGACAGGCAAACCGTCACGATTGAAGCACATTATGTTGTTTCAGTATTGATGAAATGTGTTTATCAGTGGCTGGTCTCGTACAACACTTTTGGAAAGCCCGAGTGCTATTTATATCAAATGACGTCGTTTTTAAAAGAAAAGTGATGCAGAGAACTGAACATGACGTCATGTTGTTCAAACACCATAGTCAGTAAACAGCGCGTAACTCCGTTATTAAAAGAATTTTGAGAAACCGTTTTCAAGTATATACTCAGAAATATTTGCTCTTTTAAAAAGAGTCAAAACTCAAAAATCGATATTTTTGTCATTAAACCTCCTTTTCCTGGAGCGCGGCTCATATATAATAAAGGAGATAAGCTTACACAAGTCTTGATCCGTGTTTACTAGCCGGTAATACATCATTGAAATACTTCTATTTATTGACATTCTACTCTGAAAACATGTGTTGTCACAATTACATGTAACAAGGCGGCCATCTTGATAAAAACGGCGGCCATCTTGGATTTTTTCAGTAGGATAACCTATTTTTCTTAACATGTAGGTGCTGGATATCATTTGTGCCAATTTTGGAGTTTATATCTACAAATAAATGGAAATTATAGGCATTTTAAGATTGCATAATAAAGTATATTTTTCCAAAAAAAACGCTCATTTTGAGTAATTTGATGGCCGCCATCTTGAAATTATCAGTCCTATTGGATTTCAATGGACAATATAAAGTTATCCAAGTTAAAGTCAATTCATTTCGATATTTGGATCATTAGCATACTTCTTTTTATTAACATTCTACTCTGAAAACATGTGTTTTCACATTTACGTGTAACGAGGCGGCCATCTTGAAAAACGGCTGCCATCTTGGACTTCTTAATAGGCTAGTCTATTTTTCTTAAAATATAGTTGCTGGATACCATTTGTGCTAATTTTGGTGCCTGTATCTTCAAGGAAACGGTTCTTATAGGCATTGTAAGATTACATAATAAAGTATATTTTTATCAAAAACGCTCATTTTGAGTCTATTAATGGCCGCCATCTTGAAATTACCAGTCCTATTGGATTTCAATTTATTATACTGAGTTATATAAGTTAAAATCAATTTATGTTGATGTTTGGATTATAACCATACTTCCATTTATTGACCTTATACACTGAAAGCATGGTTTGCATATTTGACGAGCGGCCATCTTGAAAAACGGCGGCCATCTTGGATTTTTCAGGTGGATCTCGTGCTTTTTAAAAAATGTACATCCTTGACATTATTTGTGCCAAAGTTGGTGCTTGTATCACCAAGCGAAGTATTCTGTTCATAAAAGTGACTTAAGCTGCCGGACTATTATATTGGTTGCCATGAGACCCATGACACAGTTCTGCAAGTAATGGAATTATATATGCGAAAACTTCCATGTGAAATGCATTCTATAAACATGGCTAACTGGTATAATTATGTAAAGTCAGTCATGGTCACACGTGGCCACGAATAAAACATCTCAAAGTCATTATAAACAACTTGGAACTTGGTAGCGCAATGCCGCGGAGAATATAGCTCAGAGTCAGTATGAACTATCCAATGGCTGGTCACGCTCGTCACAAATTGTGACCTGGGCCCTATTCTGAAATATTTTAAGTTTTTTCACTTAAGAATTTTCTAACTCTTACATTTTCAACTAAGACTTTTTTTCTCTAACCTTTCCTCTAAGAAAATACTTAAGTATTTAGGTTTCCTTCTTATTGTCAACCTGCTTAAAAAAACTTTTATGCTAAGTGCGACTTGATTAAAATTTGTCAACGTTGTGTATACAGTATATATCCAGATCAGACGCCGCGTTATGCGGCGTCTGATCTGGATCCAAACTCTTTTGCCAGTCATTATTTACTTTTCTTAAGTTTGGATAGCATCATATTGATTATGTTTTTTTCTCTGCAGATGATGTGTTTGCAGCAGATGACAATTCTGCATGACAAATCTGCATGACAAGGGTTAAATAGCAAACTGCAGGACACTTTTCATAGAGCTTTTCAAATATCAAGACAAAATAGAAACATGAAAGTCATTTCTAGAACTAGCAGGATGACAATAAGAAGGAAACCTTCTAATTGGAGACTTTTACTTCAATTTTAGCATACTTTAACCCTTTAAGTCTCAATGGCGCCTTAAGGCACGTTTGCAAACATTATGGACCTTGTAACGCGTCCTAAGGATCCAAACTGTTTGGCTCTCGTATTGAATTCTTTTCAGTCATACTGCCTATCAACTAATTTTGAAACGATATTACAGACAACAAAATTGAAGCGGACGACAAAAAAGGTTGTTAAGAAAAAAGGCTATACCCTGTGTGGCTTTAATCGGCTACCCTCGACATGCCAGTCAGACTCGCTACCGATTGAGCCACGGCGACTTCGTTGAAATTCGGCTTGTAAGTTAATTATAACTGTGGAACTAGTTATGTATTTATGCTAGTTTTGGTACATACAGTGATAATTTATTTCTAAAAATATAGAATATGAATAGATATCGATCTTTTCCACGTTTTCGCGATTAAGACCGTAGGTTAAAAAATTTTAAACAGTAATCCCAGTCTGTTGTAATGACATTACCCCGCCCGAATTAGATTCAATTTGACGAAGCCATTCAAACATAAACGTCGGCACAAAAACCTCCCATAAACGTATATATAGGTATATAAAAATTTTATTCAATGAATTATCTATTCTACCTATTATGGAACAGTTATTGCTGCTTAATAAACGTTCGTGTTTGCATCTTAGAAAATTCTAACCAGTTAAGAGAGGGTCACAGTTTTCTCAAGTTTTGAGAACATTCTATAGCAAATTTGGCCAGTTGAGAATTTTCTTTGTTTTTTTTCATCTTTCTAAGAGGGAATCCCCAAATACTTAGTTGGAATGGCCGAAAACTAAGACTATTTTGATTTTCTAAGAGTAAATCGTTATACTTAGTTAAATTAGTCGAGTTTAGAATTTCTTAGTTATTTTCACTTTCTTAGAGTAAATCATCAAATACTTTGTAAATTGCCGAAAACTAAGAGAATATTGATTTACTTAGAGAAAAAGTTATCTTAGAATGTTTCAGAATACGGGCCCAAGCATGACCACAGGGAATATGGTTCAAAGTTGGTGGAGTGTACTCATGACATGGTAATGTATGGTCACAGGGAACATGGTTCAAAGTTGGTGTAGTGTACTTAGGGTTGGACACCAGTAAGCGGTATCGAAACAGTACCGAGAATCGGTTAAATTTGTACCGAATCGTAACCGTTTAAAATAAATACCGGTATTTTTATTGATACTCCAGGCGTTTGGAAAAGTTCTAAATTATCAATGAATCATAGTATTTTCCAGGCCATGCATCACAATGCATGAGGAAGAGGCTGGAAGTAAAGCTTAAAAGAGAATAAAAGTAAAACAGAATGTGCCTTCAATGACATTCTACTTAACTTTCAATGTGCTTGAAGTGGTTACCTGTCTTAAATAAATGCAGACAGGCTATTGGGTACAGACTTAGAACACTTTTTAGTTCAATAATTAAATTTTCTTATATGCAGTTAAAACACTTACATAATCAACTTATGTATTTTGTGCAGCATTTTGTCCTTAAATGCACCAGACCCTTTTTGAAATTGATCGGTACATAAGCAGAGCTCCAGATAATTGGAGTTTTTCAAAAACTGCAATCTTTACTTCTGCATTAAACCCTATGGCATCACTACTCATTTGACATTAGAATAGTCTCTTCAGGACGATGAGTAGTCACACGATAGGATTTAGTGCTGAAATAAGTGAGAAAATGTTGGATTTATTGAATTTGTTCAGTTTACTACCTCTTAACCCTTTCATCCCTAAAACGTCAAATGGACAATTCTAGTTTTCAATTTAGTCTAGTCCATTTTTGACTTTTTAGAGTTGAGTTTTACAATATATGTCAAAATGACACACAGTGTATATTCTGATCAGAAGGCGCCTTAAGAAGCCCTCTGATCAGGGTCTACGCTGTTTGCATTAGACAAGTCTACTCCTGACATACACTCTGTTTGCAAATCACGCATTTTTAAGGTTCAAAGAGTTGTTGTTATACTTGTTATACTTTCTGGTCCTTTGGAATCATTGATTTCAGCACATTTACAGTTGAACGTTGAATTCCGCTTAAGCTGGTGCTAGGGGGCGTGAGCACTGTTGCATATTTAAGTATTGCTCATGAACAGACTCAAATAAACCGAGTCTGCAATTTTCAGTATTTGCTTGGTTTTCTGTGCTTTCAAAGGATCTCCCCTTATTCAGATTAGTATCTTTATCTGCAGCTCTGATAAGTAATTGATAATGGGTTACACACACCCTGTTATTCTGCTCGGTAATAGCCATGTTCTTGTTTCAATTTTTACTCGACTTTTCGAAAAGTCGAGCTATTGTCGTCACCCTGTCGTCTGCGTCAGAATCTGCGTTGGTTAAGTTCTTGGGTTAAGGTTTTTGTAAGACTGTGTTTAGGTTTCGAAAAGTGCCTATAACTTCTATGTCCCTTGAGGTATTGCTTTAATAGTTGGTATGTGTGTGTATATGGACAAGACCTTTCCATGCACAGAAAAAATGGACCCCTGTGACCTTGACCTTGAACTTAGGGCCCACGTTTTGGTTTCGAAATATGTGTTTAGGTTTTGAAAAGTGCCTATAACTTCTATGTTCTTTGAGGTATTGCTTTCATAGTTGGTATGTGTGTTTATGATCAAGACCTTTCCATGCTTAGAAAAATTGGACTCTTGTGACCTTGACCTTAGGGCCCACATTAAGGTTTCAAAATATGTGTATGTATGTCCAAGTATTTATAAGTTGTTGTTGTTTACAAACATCTATGATAAAGAAAGCGTCAAATACCCATACACATTCTTTAAGTTTTGAATATGTATCCATCTCAAGTATGTGAAAATCCAGCACCCGTTTGCGGTGCTCTCATTGTAAATCACATTGTATCGAAAAGAATCATTAAAATACCGGTATCATTTCATTGGTAACGGTATCATATCGTACCGTTTCATTCTTAACGGTGTCCAACCCTAAATATACTCATGACATGGTAATGGCTACAGGGAATATGGGTCAAATTCAAAATGGTCTACTTGATGTCTGGCCATACATGACCACATGGTATAAAGGTCAAAATCAGTAAAGTCAACTCGGTGTCTGGTCACGCATGGGCACATGCACAATGGGTAGAATTCCGTATGCAGTGAAGCTCACTTATAACGAACTTGGATAAGATGAAAACTGTTTAATACAAAATAAAGAAGAATTCCCTGACTGCTTCCTTTTTGAATGGCACCCGGCTTGCTTTAGATGAAATGGATATAACGAAATATTGGATAAGACAAACTGATGTTTAGGTCCCTATACTGGATTTTACTTGTAAAATGGTTCTGTTAGTACAAAATGTCGGTCATTCTCACAGTTTGACATGTGGCTTAAAGTACTTAATTGCTTAGCTGCTCATCACCCCTGATAACAAAACATTACCCAACCAACATGTAATGTATATATGCTATTGATATATGCATATTAATTGTTTGGATCCAGACCAAATGCTTAATAACAGGGTGTCTGATCGGAATTCTTGCTGTTTGACACCCATATTTTGCAAAAGCACGGATGCTATATAAACAGAGTCGATCTATATAAAAAACTTTTTATATTAAACTTTTTATATTAATAAGGTTTACTCAAATATTTATAAAACGCTGAGTTTTCTATTAATATAAAACAGGGAACAGGTTAAATTTTGAAGAATAAAATGGCATTTCTTATGTCATGATGCCACTCTTAATTTGTTAACATTTATTCTATTTCGTACAATTAAAACAAATATTTAAGATTTATTTTTTATACGTTTCTATCTTTCTTTCTTTCTAAGCAATTTTGTACTAAAAGTATGATAATTTAAAATTTCGTTATATGCAAGCTATTGACAAAGATATTTCGTTGTTTGGATAAGACGAAGTTTGGATAAGACAAAATTATTTGCAAGGTCCCCTGAATTTCGTAATAAGTGAGCATCACTGTAGTTTAAGTGGTGCCTAGTCACGAATGGCCATGGGGAATACGGGTCAAATTCAGTATAATCTACCAGGTGCTTGTCAGGGTCTCTTAAAACAATCTAGACTGTATATTATAAAGAAACCTACCTTTTGTTACTGTTGGTGAAGATTCAACATAATCATTTGGATCTTCAGTCAAACATGGTTTTGAAGGTTCCGACACCAATGGACAGTGGTCTGCTCCCTTGCTAATGGTTGCTGACGATTCACTTGCTAATGGGTGGTTCTGGTTATCCACTATAACACATGACAATAAATAATATAAACTTTGTGCAAGTGTAAAAATCCCAACCCTACAAAGAGAGGTAGATAACACACAAAGTACATCAATTGCAGGCATACATTCTGAAGTACCGGCATACATTCTTAGGAAAGTGTGTTTAAAAGTTGATACATAACTTTTCTCGCTTGGTTAGGAAATGTTTAATATTTTTACTCAGTAAGCAATGCTCAAAGTCTTATATAGCCACAAACGTGGTGTCCTACAACATATATTATTATTAAGAAACCTACCCTCTGTTACTGTTGGCGAAGACTCAGGGTAATCATTTTGATCTTCAGTCAAACATGGTTTTGAAGGTTCCATCAAAACAGGACAGTGGTCTGCTCCCTTGCTAATGGTTGCTGACGATTCACTTGCTAATGGGTGGTTCTGGTTAAACAAATGACAATAAATATTACAAACTTTGTGCAAGTGTGAAAATCACAACCCTACAAAGAGAGGTAGATAACACATAAAGTACATCAGTGGCAGGAATACATTCTGAGGTATTGGCATACATTCTAAGGTAAGTGTATTTAAAACTTGATACATTACTTTTCTCGCTTGGTTATGAAATATTTAATGTTTTTACTCAGTAAGCAGTGCTCAAAGTTTTATACAACCTCAAATGTTGTATCCTACAACATATATTATTAAGAAACCTTCCTTTTGTTACTGTTTTTGAAGATTCAGGGTAATAATTTGGATCTTCAGTCAAATATGGTTTTGAAGGTTCCGACACAAATGGACAGTGGTCTGCTCTCTTGCTGAAGGTTGCTGACGATTCACTTGCAAATAGGTTGTTCTGGTTATCCACTATAACAAATGACAATAAATATTATAAACTTTGTGCAAGTGGGAAAATCCCAACTCTACAAAGAGAGGTAGATAACACACAACGTACATCAGTTGTTGGCATACACTCTGAGGTATTGGCACATTCTAAGGAAAATATTTCAAAACTTGATACATAACTTTTCTCACTTGGTTATGAAATGTTTAATGTTTTCACTAAGTAAGCAATGCTCAAAGTCTTATACAGCCACACATGTTGTATCCTTCGACATATACTGTTCACAAAAAGTAGGGGATATTATGGTATTTTGATACGATATGGGAAACATACATTTTGATTGACCATTTTTATGTTTATGTTACAACGATCCATCATGTATAGATAGCATGGTCCAAAAAATATAGAAATATCGTGCAAATTTGTGCTGCAAATACAACTTTACGTCATGAGGGGTAGCAAGTGGATTTTACCATTTAACGAACTCATGGTAATTGTGACTTTAGTTAAGCAAAACTTTCAAGATATTGTGTTGTGTATATGCCTAACGCAGATTCACAATAAAATTTGAAAGTGGAATAATGAGACGCCAGATGTGCAGGACATTCTTGGAAAGTGTGTTTGACGACGTGATCCTCCACCCAAAACGTTACGTAAGCTCGGTGCGGCAGGAAGAGACGGACAGAATCCCTCTGAACACCAAAAGTCGTCTTTATTAAAGTAGTGGACATCGTTTCATACCTTGTTGCATCAGTAGAGATAGCCAAACACGTTATCGAGGCCGTGTGAAAAGGATGACGTTAACGTAAGGACTTTGGCGCTGTTTAAAGTGCCTATAGCCTTCATGAACAAGTTAAATTCTCGATTAAAGTGTGTGAGTAAATACTTTAAATAGATTCAATATACATCAATAGGTAACGATTTTCTTAATTTCTCGCAATAACAATATTACGCATAATATCACCTACATTGTGTGCACAGTATATATTATAAAGAAACCTTCCGTTTGTTACTGTTTTTGAGGATTCAGGGTTATGATTTTGATCTTCAGTCAAACATGGTTTTGAAGGTTCCGACACAAATGGACAGTGGTCTGCTCCATTGCTAAGGGTTGTTGACGATTCACTTGCTAATGGGTGGTTCTGGTTATCCACTATAACAAATGACAATAAATATTACAAACTTTGTGCAAGTGTGAAATTCCCAACCCTACAAAGAGAGGTAGATAACACACAAAGTACATCAGTTGTTGGCATACATTCTGAGGTATTGGCATACATTCTAAGGAAAGTGTATTCAAAACTTGATACATAATTTTTCTCGCTTGGTTATGAACTATTTAATGTTTTTACTCAGTAAGCAGTGCTTAAAGTTTTATTCAACCACAAATGTTGTATCCTACAACATATATTATTAAGAAACCTACCTTTTGTTAAAGCTTTTGAAGATTCGGGGTAATTATTTGGATCTTCAGTCAAACATGGTTTTGAAGGTTCCGACACAAACGGGCAGTGGTCTGCTCCCTTGCTAAAGGTTGGTGACGATTCACTTGAAAACGGTTGGTTCTGGTTATCCACTATAACAAACGACAATAAATATAAACTTTGTGCAAGTGTGAAAACCCCAACCCTACAAAGAGAGGTAGATAACACACAAAGTACATCAGTTGTTGGCATACACTCTGAGTTATTGGCACATTCTAAGGAAAATGTATTTAAAACTTGATACATAACTTTTCTCACTTGGTTATGGAATGTTTAATGTTTTTACTCAGTAAGCAATGCTCAAAGTTTTATACAACCGCAGATGTTGTATCCTACAACATATATTATAAAGAAACCTACCTTTTGTTACTGTTTTTGAAGATTCAGGGTAATAATTTGGATCTTCAGTCAAACATGGTTTTGAACGGTCCGACACAAATGGACAGTGGTCTGCCCCCTTGCTAATGGTTGCTGACGATTCACTTGCTAATGGGTGGTTCTGGTTATCCACTATAACAAATGACAATAAATATTATAAACTTTGTGCAAGTGTGAAAATTCAAACCCTACAAAGAGAGGTAGATAACACACAAAGTACATCAGTTGTTGGCATACACTCTGAGGTATTGGCACATTCTAAGGAAAATGTATTTAAAACTTGATACATAACTTTTCTCACTTGGTTATGGAATGTTTAATGTTTTTACTCAGTAAGCAATGCTCAAAGTTTTATACAACCGCAGATGTTGTATCCTACAACATATATTATAAAGAAACCTACCTTTTGTTACTGTTTTTGAAGATTCAGGGTAATAATTTGGATCTTCAGTCAAACATGGTTTTGAACGGTCCGACACAAATGGACAGTGGTCTGCCCCCTTGCTAAAGGTTGCTGACGATTCACTTGCTAATGGGTGGTTCTGGTTATCCACTATAACAAATGACAATAAATATTATAAACTTTGTGCAAGTGTGAAAATTCAAACCCTACAAAGAGAGGTAGATAACACACAAAGTACATCAATTGCAGGCATACATTTTGAGGTACTGGTATACATTCTAAGGAAAGTGTGTTTAAAACTTGGCAAGGGACTTTTCTAAACAAGAGGGCCTGAAGGCCCTGATATTGCTCACCAGTTGTACTGAAGCCTGATAGCTTTACATTTCTCTTTCACCCGTTTTAATCTAAATCCATTCAAATTTGTAGTATAGCATCTAAACAATTTTGGAATACAACCTCATAAATCTAGTATAGTAGAGTACATCCATGGCAGATAACTAGAGCCTAAACAATGCTAAATGAAGCCTTTTCTAGCATTAAAAAGTAGGTCAAGGGCAGATAACTATTGCCACAATGATTAGATTTCAACAATAATTGCACTCCTTCGAGAACTTATAGCTATATACTTTGTGTGCAAGTATAATAACTGTAGTTGCAAGAGTGTAAACACTGTAAGATATGGAATTTTGGGCAATTTAGGGTCAGATAACTCTTAACCTATTGGTCCGAATAATCGCACTTATTTAAACTATTGTGGTAATATACCATCTGAGCAAGTTTGAAAAAGACTAGATAAAAATTGTTGTCTCTAGAGTGTAAATACCGTTAAATATGGCATTTTCAGCAATTCAAAGGTAGATGACTCTAGACCTGTTCGTCGGATTTCAACCATAATTGAACTCATCTGAACTCCTATAGTCATATACAATCTGAGCAAGTATGAGATAGATTGGATAAAAAGTGCGGCCTCTAGAGTGTAAACACTCTTAAATATGGCATTTTCAGCAATTTAAAGGTAGATTACTCTCGACCTATTAGTCTGATTTCAACCATAATCAAAATCATTTGAACTCTTATAGTCATATACAATCTCAGCAAGTTTAAAGATAGATTGGATAAACAGTGTGGCCTCTAGAGTGTAAACACTCTTAAATATGGCATTTTTAGCAATTCAAAGGTAGATAAATCCTGACCTATTTGTCCGATTTCAACCATAATGAAACCCATACGAACTCTTATAGTAATATACAATCTGAGCAAATTTGAAAACGATTTAATAAAAAGTGTGGCTTCTAGAGTGTTAACACAAAAATTGCTGACGACGGATGACGCATGAGGGACGCCGGACATTCAAGGACTGCAAAAGCTCACCCTGAGCTAGCACATGTGAGCTACAATTCACAACCCTACAATGAGTGGAAAGTTACACATAAAGACAATGATCACTACTATAAGCAAATGCATGCAAAAATTCAGTCTTTGACACGAAGTGTTGTCCTTTGACAATGTTAAGCGATTTTATAACAGAAAAGTAATATTTTAAATTAATTTACAATGGCTATTTAGGCAACTTTATACATTTGTGTGATTCACAC
Source organism: Gari tellinella (assembly GCA_922989275.2). Taxonomy (NCBI): domain Eukaryota; kingdom Metazoa; phylum Mollusca; class Bivalvia; order Cardiida; family Psammobiidae; genus Gari; species Gari tellinella. The sequence goes on from OV277858.1 coordinate 1,680,605, forward strand.
AAGAATATTTTTAAATCTTCGGTTAATCTCTAAACAGAAAGAGTGTAAAATAACAAATGGTCTAATAACTCCAAATTGTATCAACGCTTTTCAAGATAATCATTTACAACACTTTAATTTATACAAGATGACCATGATGGTTCTATATATCTCACTTGATCATTTACAATTCTGTTCTATCTATTTGAATTCCAGGCAACAGTTTTACTTTCTGCAGAACAATTTTCAAAGGTTTGCTGGTGCGAAATGTGTTTTTTTTGTATTTCTTGGGACATGTGACCTTACTACAAAACGTGGTAGATTCATAGACTTGAACTCTCAAGACGAATCTTCTGTGTATAATATTTTTCATTTTATTGACCGTTTTGTTAATTTAATTGCAAATTCCGGGTCAAAAATAGTGTTTTTGGAGATTCCTCCATATTCTATTGTTAAGAAGAATTCTTCAAAGGATCACAGTTCGTTAGCCAGGACAAAATGTTGCAGTACAGAATTGCCTTGGTCAATGAATATATTCAACGTGTAAATAACATAAATTCTGTCATTTCACCAATATTTAGGTTGGCTGTGTTAAGGTGTCACTCCACTAAAAGGGGTCGGCGTCAAACAGTCAACTACAATTTGTACACGGACGGTGTCCATCCTACACCTTTGTTGGCTCAATACTGGCTGAGGAATTTGTTAATAGCTATTAATCGTCATTGTTAGAGCTGCTTGGTTGTTGTGCTTGGCTGTAAGTGGCAGTTGGTGGATCTTGATGGTAGGGATAGCCCTTAGTCTCTTTGAGACTATCTGTTGACTATCGTGCATCTTTGGCAGTGAATTTGTTTCAGCTGAATTATTCCTTAGTTCAGTGGGTTAACAGTTGTTTTTTCTATGTGTGCACATATTTGTTTGTGTACCACTGCTTCCAGTTTTTTAATATCTAGGACTGTCTGCAAGCATAGTTATGGCAACGGGTGGGGAGACCGTTAAACCCAAAACTCTTTTTGGTGAGATGGGGTTTCCTCTAAAGAGGACATGATTGAGATGTTATCTCATGATTATGTTATCATGAAGAAAAGTGATGTAAAGGTTAGTACATCTAAACCTGGTACAGCCCCATTTAGTTTACCTGATATCAGTATGGGTTATAAATCCCATGGTCATGGTCAATTTCATAAACCGTCTACCTTCTCTGGTGATGGCCCATCAGGGGAGACTGAAGTCTCATATCGCGAATGGCGTTATGAGGTTCTTTGTTTAAATAGCAATCCAGAGGTCACTGAGATCTCTGTGATCAATTCAAGCCGGGTCGCCCTGTTCGTCAGCCTCCCGCGGATTTCGTATCCCAGTGGTATTTCCGGTAGTTGCCGCAGTGCCTGACTTTATCGCCAAATCGTCGTGGTCGCCATTGTAGACCGGGGTTCAAGAAAGCAAGTTCTGATGTTTAATGTAGGCGATATATCAAAAATCTGCAAAATGAAATGTAATCTTTAAATACTAATTCAAGTAAATTCATGTCAATGACATACATTTAGAATTACAAAACGTAGCCGCGAGATACCGAATAATTTCTGGCTTCAGTATGCATAACACTTACATACAGGAATAAAAGCCAATGTATCCTGTTAATAGGATTAAGCTGAATTGCAACTAAATTATTACACAATAATGGTAACAGTAACTGTGCTGTAGGTACACAAATATATAATAGGTGTAATCCACTCACCATAGCGATCGAGTGGTTGGATACAAGTCATTTCGTACCCAAGTCATTTCGTACCCAAGACATTTCGCACCCACATCCTGGTCTTTTCGTACCCAAACTATTTCGTACCCAAGACATTTCCTACCCACTATCATGGTCATTTCTTACCCACGTACGTGGTCACTTCGTACCCATAAATAAACACCCCATCAAATTCCCTCTATCATGGTCATTTCGAACCCACGTACGTGGTCAATTCGTACCAATACTGTTGGTAAATAACCATTTGACTAGGAATAAAGAAGTGAAAAAGTAAAGCTACAATGTAGAAGATATTATTTCCTAATACGCTGCAACTTTTATTTTTATATTAAATAGTTTGGAGTCAGATCAGACGCCCGGGTTAACCGGTGTCTGATCAAGCTTGAAACTGTTTTCACTGAGATTAACACGGATTGAAATAAATTGTCATAATTGTCAAAAAGTTGTCATTTTCTACGGGTTGTTACGGTATGTGATGCGTTTGCATTTTATTTGCGTTAAAACGGGAAAGAACAACGTCCTCTCCAAATTATAAGTTATCTGTATTTCACAAGTGTCGTATGCCTGTACTTCTTTAAAATTTTAGATATGTTACCTAAAGTTATATCGTTAAGTGTGCCCAACAATTTTGACCCTCGTCATACCCCACATGCAGGGTCTAATCAGGGTCGAACTGTATGTAGATAATTTTTACGGTCATACATATGAATCATCAGGAATATTTGCTTTATTTTATCAAGTTTTAGCTTAAAGCAGGTTGAAAGTTAAGCAAAATGCACCTTAAGCCGCATTCTGCTTTACTTTCAATCTGTTGTAAGTTGTTACGTGTCTTCAAAACTAAAAACTGGCTATTGGGTGAAAGGTTAAACATTAAAACCTCTCTTGAACGACATCCAATTTTAACATGTTTGTGGCTGTTTTAAACATGTGACAGCTTTCTGCTTTGGAAAAGAAATGTTGAAACTCTCTGAAACTTATTAAAGAAGTGTTGAATAATTCAAGTACGATTTGTTGTTGTCCCCCGCTGATAATCAATTTTAACATGTTTGTAGCTGTTTTAAACAGGTGACAGCTTTCTGCTTTGGAAAAGAAATGTTGAAACTCTCTGAAACTTATTAAAGAAGTGTTGAATAATGCAAGTACCATTTGTTGTTGTCCCCCGCTGATAACCTTGACAAATCAGGTGTGAAATTGGCCCATGCTGAATAAGATATACTTAACTGTTATCAAAACACAATCTAAATCATAAGGCACGGGTCGACGTGCGACAATGCTGTCGATTAGAGGATTTTGACACGGTTATTAACAACTCGCGGCACACTTAAAGATGTGTAAAATTACGTTTCGGTTGTTCAATAGAAAGCAAAAAAAAAAACTTAGAGTGAGATTTGTGAATTAGAAATACACGATTAATGTAGATTAGAACAAAAATTGTTAAAATTGTTTCGAAAAAGCAATTGTATTACATTTAGGCATACAATATTCTATATTCTTTGTCAGACAGCTTTGTAATGAACATGATTTGAAGACAACTGCGCTATAGTTCACATAAAACAGTTTTATAAATATCTGAGCTTGTACTTCATAGTTGAATTTTAATTCGTGGGTACGAAATGACCACGTTAAAAAAGCCACAAGAGATGTTTTTGTTTTTTTTCGTTTTTAATTTTTTTTTTTTTTTGGATCTGGCATACTGACGTAATCAGTTTTGTTTCAAATACTAGGTTAGGTGTGCATTGAATCGAATTATTGAATTGTGAGCCCCTCTCTACGTTACGTCATACCTCCAAGTTTGACGATTTAGGTATTTTGCATGTGCGAAGCGTGTATGAGAACATTGGTAAATAAGGCTTTTGATTATTAGTTGGTCATCAATCGTCCTAACAGAAACAAATGTAACATGTCGAGAATGCGGATTGTACTAAACACAAGAGCACCCGAAATATTGTATTCAGAGACAACGTGAAAAACCACGGTAATGTCATGGACGTTTTACGTACTATGTGCCTTAAAATCGTTTACATAAACTAAATATTAAACATCAATATCTTATTCCAACAATTGCAACGCATTTCAACATGTTGTTTGCCAATGTCTGCATGTTTTGAGGAAATTTGTCTAACCGGATGTGTAGAGACTAACGTCATGAGCGTCTACAGATGAAAAAAATATCGTATACGGAATCTTTTATTTTGGTCATCGCTCGCTCGTATGTTTCAACGCGTCTACGGTGACTGCTTGCGCATGTCTGGACCGTCGAATATGTCCAAATAACGTAATGTAACTGCGTTAACGGCATCAACGCCAAACGTTTAAATGCACACTTTTAACTCGGCGGCTCAAAATTCCTCTTTTTTTAATTAATACATTAACATTGCACATCGCTGAAGCCGTTTAGGGAGGCAATATTTAAGTATTCTGTAAATGTCACTAAGCCACTGCTGACAGCTAGTGGCATTTTTGGTATTTTATATACAATGTATTGTAAGAAAACAGACTAGAAGTTGCCTCTATTTTTTAATTTCAGTGCCAGTTGAACAATATTCCATCAATACTTAGATAGTATTTTTTCAAAGTAATTATTTAAAAGCTGGTAGCCCAACAGACGAATGTCATTCGTGATATTGTAACTTTTCATTTTAGGGTTAGGTTACAATATCATTCATATTTCCATAATTCGTGATCAATTGTATTCAATCTTTTCTTCCTATTGTAAAACATCTTCATCTCATGGAAAATGTAATCGTTGGCATCCGGAATAACTAGTTTTTAGAGTAGCACCTTTAAATCTGATTGATTGGTTAGAATATCCTCTGAGTGTACATATTCCACTGATGAACAAACCACCGGTTCTTTTAAATGCCCGGTATTCAGATCTAATACATGTATATATGAACTCGGGTTTATACTAAAGACTACTTTATTAGTTATTTTATTGGTGAAGCGGGGACTCGAATCAGCAACCCCTATGTTCCTAATCACTGGATTATGAATCTGACATAGTCAGCTAGATACTATATTTTTTGTTATTTCAATATGAAAATTCTTACAAAACATAGGTCATAAATATATAATTTTATTTATATTTTCTTTCATTTTATTCAGCCAAATATAAATTATTTATTGTCTAATCTTTTACTCTAAGTAAAAGGACAAACATAAAGACAACTACTAGAGTAGGTGTGGTCCAAAACGGTCAATAGTTTTTTTTAATATGCATCTTCATGAATACTCAATATTCTCTCATACATGAAGGTTCCAGTAAGACAAAAACCATTAAATCCAATGGTACTGTATTGTGTCTCTGCACTTATCACATAAACGGTGTAAACTGCCATAACAACTAAAAATCACTAGTTGCTAGTATCATTGTCGCTGGAACAAACCTTACACTCAAGCTACAGAAACAACTCCACACATGATCCATACTGGCTAGTTATCAACGACAGAAAATTTGGCTTCAACCCTTATAGCTAGAACTCTACTTCTGAATCTATTGGATCCAATTACACATGTTTTGGAAAGAGTGCGCTCAAATATGTGTTGCTCGCCATGAAATTCTAATACCTCGCTTACAAAATCCCTCTTAACAAACTTTTTATCAAAAAGAAGAGGCCAAAATTGAGAGCTTGGCCATTTGGGAAGTATAAGCGTACCCGCAGCTTTAAAATGCAGCAAGTGTGAGATAACTCTAGGTACCAATTTAATAGGGGGTACCAGCCAGTTGTTAGAAGTATACCAAGACTGGGTAAAAGCGTCAACAGCTTTGCTCTGAAAATCTACAAATTTGGAATTGAAACGTGCCAATTTGCTATTTCTAAACGTTGCGAACCTATCCACATCATGTGGACCCCACAACCTGTCCATGAACTCAAAAAATTCGACTGTGATAGCCCACTCATCTGTACAACTCAACTTACTAATGTCATCTGCTACTTGATTTAGCTCTCAAGGAACCCATTGTATTTTCAAATCAATGTTGGACTTTGATCACATTTCAAAAAGTGTCCCTAGATTCGGATTGCAATTCAAGTTTGGTGCTGCCTGCTTGCACAATATGTACACATGATTGCGAATCAGAAAACCATTTAACCTTCTGATCTCTTAAAGAGTCACCATAAGCCCTTAACGCAAATTTAACAGCTTTTAATGCTCTGAAAGTAGAACTTTTGTTCTGTTCATAATCTGACCACATGCAATGGAAAACACTGTCTTTGCAGTTTACAATATAGGAGCCTGCTGCTAAATGTGACACGTCAGATTATACAATCTTCTTAATCGGTGAATACTCCTTAAGAAATCCTGTGTTTCGTTTTACCAAGTTATCTCTCCAAAATATAATCTCATCTATACATTGACTGGCAAAGTCTATTTTATAACAACGATCCCAGGATTGTCTGTTTGCTAACTCCATGTATAGAAATCTAGTCATAAGTCTAGTTAAGTTGCCAAACACAGGGGACATAGAACTAATCTTGCCTGTAAACTGAGCTAAGTTTCTTGCGGACACCATTGGCATAGCCTGAAGAAGGCCGTTTCAAGTTTTTAAACAATCTTGTATACGCCTGTCTGGAATACTAATTGAGAAGTCTATACTGTTCCAGAAAATGCCTATCCACTCCAGAGATTGCACTGGCAGCCAAATAGACTTTTCTTCGTTTAAAACAAAGCATGCTTTTAGCAGACTAGATTTAACAAACTCAGAATCTGCTCATGTTCATTCGTAATTTGAATTTGTTCCCCATCCATCCTCTAAAAACATGACTATCCTTATTGCGTTTTTCCTGAAATATTTTACCATTTCCCTTAAGCATTTCGTAAATTCGAAAGGGGCATAACTCAAACCGAACGGTAACACAGTTAATACATAGTTTTTCCCCTTGACAGAGAAACCTAAGTATTTTTGGTGTTCGTGAAATATGTCTATATGGTAATAGCCTTTACTTAAATCAAAATTAAAGCAGAAGGATCCTTTTTCAAAATATTCCATGCCTACTTTCCAATCTTCAAAAGAGAAACTTTCCTTCCAAACAAGCAGATTAACTTTTCTTCAATCTAAAACAAGGCATTTTTTGCCTTGCTTATTAACGTCTACCGTAAGGGGACTGACAACAAAAGGCACTTCCTTTACCTCTTTTACACAACCCATAGAAACAAATTCAGAAACAGTACTTTGCACAAAATCAATATCTTCAAGAGCCGATTTATTATTTTTAGTAAAAGAAGACTCTGGAGCCTTTAAAAACGGAATTTTATATCCGTTCTCAATAGTATCCAAAATCTCAGGATTTGCCCCTATTTCTTTCCAAAATGAAATGTACTTCTTAAGTCTGCCTTTAACATTTTTTGATTCAGAACAATGCTGTTTTAAAACGTCCTGATCTTGACTTTCCTCCTTAACAAAATAATGAAGGTACTTATCATTTAGGGTCTCTTCTGTCTGTGCCTGTAACGTCTCCTGAAGACCCTGGAGCCGACTGACGAATGTAGGCGTCTCTTGTTGCAAAACATTCATTTCGGAAATGACCTCTACGTCCGCAGGAAAAGCAGATAGCGGCCTCTCTGGAAGTCGTGGCACTACTTGTGGGACGAAAAGAAGAGGATGGAAGCTGTAGGTATCTTTCAAAGGAGGCACCGGCTTGTCCTCGGCCCCTGGATGATCACCCCATGAAATCAAAGAAACGGCTTTTTGGATTATAAGGGATAGTGCTGCTGGGGCGAGGCTTACTTTGCTTAGATTTAAGCTTTTTAAGGGCCCTAGTTTCTGCCTGTTTGATTATTTTCTCATCCTTGCTATCAGAACCTAGCAAGGGTTTCTCATATTCTGAGACTGTTGCCCAGCCCCCAGGGGATGTTTCAGCTAACACTACTTATTTGTTTCTGTGCTTCAGCTTGTTAACTATATCGTCAAACAAATTTTCAATATCATGGGGCAAACAATGCCTATATCATCCTATAATCTCAAGCCCCTGCAAAATGTCCTTATTGGATTCAAATTGAATCTTATTTGATTCTTTCTTGAACTGTACAGGGGGCTACTGACCGTACCAAGGCGGGCTCCTATGTTCACTTAGCTTTATGTTTGTCTTGCGTGTTGTTTTCTATTCTATTTGGTGTGTGGATGAAGGAATGGTATTGCGTGTGTGTGTGTGTGTGTGTGGTTGTGTGTGTGTGTGTGTGTGTGTGTGTGTTTGTTATGGTATGGCTGTGTGTGTGTTCTGCTTTAGAGATGGGTGTATTGTTTGTGTTGCGTTTCCTGCTTGAGTCTTCTTTCGTATTTATTTGTCTTTTTCTGACTTTGGAACGAATGTCTGCTTGAAATCTTTTAATTGCGCATCGAGATACGACTTAAACAAGGATAAAGCTTCTATCGCGGGATCCCCTGGGGACTTACTTGGCTGAGAGGAGCTCTCTCTATTCCCCCCTTCTTTGTGCATACGTTGAAGTTCTTCTTCTTCCATTAGGGCTACGTGGCAACCTAGCCTTCAAGTATAACGTGGCGCTCTAATCCTGTAGTCCTCTAGTCTGTTGAAATCTTACTACTGAACCGTTTGAACGTCGAATGACAAGAGACACGTATGCAGGCGGTTTATATAATATAAACCGCTATCCGAAAATACCCGAAGATACCCGACTATTTCCATATATGGAAATACTCGTAATAGCATAGAGTAACGTAACCTACAATAAAGAGATTCATAAATTTTGATTAAATTGCCGTTGATAAAAGTTGTTTTCGTCATTTTTATCAGTACGATCATCGATGTTAATTGAAACAAAGGAAACTACAATATAAGTCAATAAAGGGAAGTAATTGCAGAAAGAGATTCTTCGTTGGTTATGAGAACTGAGAACTGAATTGAACTGTATTAGTTTAGGTTTAATTCGATTGAGAATAAGTGTATTCCGATTCTTTTTTTTTATTTCAAGCCTTTATTCGTTTTTTTGTGATTATATCAGCAACCAATGGGGGACTGTTTTATTTCCGTAATGTGGTAGTTTGGTTAGATCTATAGTTCTATTTATAGAACATTCTATTTTAAGAAATTAGAAAATGAAACGGAAAAAAAGTTAAGGAAAATTCAAAGTTGAACCTTTTAAATTCTTAAAACCTGTTTGGAGACAGGATAAATATAATAACCTGTCAGTGACGGATATGTAAAAGTTTATCCGGTTCGGGAAGAAAATAGAAATGTCTCCGAGCCCGAGGCTCGACTTTTCGATGTTCTACCCTTACCGGATTAACTTTAAAATATCCGCCACTGACAGGTTATTCTCTATCTCCAGGAGCTTACAAGTAGACAATCAACATGCGTTTTAAAGTTTGTTTTATCAAGTGAGTTCTTAAAACCAAAAGAGTTTAGACTCGACACTTGAAAATATGAAATTCAAACAAGGAAACGCCAACGAGTAATAAGAAATCAGTGTGAGTCTCGTTTAAATGTTTAACATTTAAATGTTTGTATTCAATCAATGTATGTTTAATTGCTTAGGTCAAGATCTGAATAAACAAGTCATGCAACTTTTAAATATAGATGATCTAATTTATTTTCTTTTAACAATATAGATCTAGGCCTAATGCTCTTGAGTTTATACAAAAAAATCACTTGTGTAGTGACAAAAAAGTTGGTTTGCCAGATTTGATACGGCGACCTTTTTACTAGCGTATCCACTGAACTATGGGGGCTTGCCGTTTTAATTAATTATAATATCATACTGATAAACTCGATTGTCGCGATACGGAATATGTCACCATGATCTCTCTCTCTCTCTCTGTCTTTCTTTCTTTCTCTTTCTCTCTATCTCTGTCTCTTTTTAACAGACCTGCCACATAATATATTTCTCTATCTCTCTCTCATTGGTTGAACAAAACTGCCATATAATACATTTATAATTACGTTTTCTTCTAGATTATTGACTTGCACATCGAAAAAGACAATAAACACATTCCCTACTTGCCCTTCTTAGATCTACTTGCCGGGTTGGCTATGTTAAGTAAACGTGTATAACCTTCACGAACATTTGGATTTAGCACGAATAAGATAGTGATTTAAAGGGTGATATTATTACAACAACATTACAAAACCATATCTGTCTTGAAATCTGTTGTAAGGCCATAGCTGTAACAATAATGAACTAAAGTTTCTAGGTAGGCCTACATACATGTAGAACGGACTCTTCAAGTACGCCATCGACAGTGGTACATGTACATAAAAATTGCTATCGCTACTGCATAGGGCAATTTCAATGCAGACGACATCACAGCAGAATAAGGGATAAACGCGATACACTAATGCAAGGGCACTGCTTCAGGTTATGTCGAGTAAAAGTTGAATCATTCACCGTGAATATTCACCACATACAAGGTATATCTTATGCTTCGACGAGGATAATATATGGATACAAAATGGAAAGCGTGTTAAGCAAACGGTACGATATTTGTTTTTTACAATGCAGAAGATGAAATTATTTCCCTAGTAAACGACCTCGTGCTTTATCAAATTGTTTTCGTTTATACGGTTTGAAACTAGGTCAGTCGACGCTCCGAAGATTTGTCACTAACTTAAAACCTAAATCATCCGAATGTTTAAAAATTGCAAAATGTTCATGTTATTGCATGACGTTAAGTATTTCCCGCCGTAGCTATGTTCCCGCTGAATGAAACTGAAACACATTCAAAAATGATCTACGCCGTGTACTGTGGAGAAGACGTTATCATTTGCTAATAAACGCGTCTAAACTCAAACTGTTTTGCCAGTGCGACAATTTGGATCCATATAAGACACCGGTTAACCCAGCGTCTGATCAGGCTCTTACTGCTTGCAGCTAATATTAAAATGAATGTTTGTCGTAATGTTGTATTGTTCAAAATAAAAGTGCATTGCGTCCGCGTTTTGTTTGCGTCACAACGGAAAAAATTAACGCTTTCTCTATTGTATATTGCTTTTATTAACGTAAATAAATATTCTTACAGTAAATCCTGTCTGAAACGGTCACTCATTAATAATACATTGGGATTTTAGAATATACGTTATTGCTTAATGTAGGGTAAAAGTAATGCAGAAAACTCTTGCCGGAGCTGTTTTATCACGTTTTGTTTTGGGTGGTATGTCCAATGATTCAGCATCACCTAAATTTATAGTGTTTATTAGTGTAAATATTATAAGATAATGCGTTTATGATTTATAATGACAAACCTATGATTTATATGTTTTATTTTATTATAAGATATATACTATTATAGAGGATCACGGACAATTATGTAAATAGATATAAATGTTATGTGCTGATACACACTAGATAATCATATGAATTTAAAACATAGTAGTATGTGGTTTGTTTGTTCTGGTTTTTTTGTAAAGAAGTAGCTTTTCTCACTTTTCCACTTACAACCTGTACATACGTTAATTTTTTGTATAAAGGCTGTTTAATAATTCTATCCAATGTCAATAAATGGAGTGAATGGTTTATATATTCTTATTTGTGTCTATCAGTTCCTTGGCAATTAATGGAGCAAACTCTCCAGACATCTTCTAGTTCTCTGCCTCTGAAAAGATAGACATGTAAGAAAGGCAGTCATGAGTAGAGGACAAGCGACGAACCATAAATATGAGTCCCGCTCCAGGAAAACCGGGCTTAATGACAACATTTTAGAATTTGTCTTTTTTGCAGAAAAGTATAGTTGAGGCATTTTCATACACCACGCCTAAAACTGTATCTCATTTCGACAAATACTTTTAATTTTACAGCGGTTTAAATCAAACAGGTATAGCAATAAAAAAACAAGTTTGTGACGTCGAAATGACGTCGCGTATTTGATGACATAATAATCTGATTATGACGTCATTTCGCGATACACTTTAACCCTTCACTTGCTGAACTAATTTTTTTGAACAAGTCTTATTTTTAAAAAAAGGTGTTTTCCATATACATGTGTATTTGAAACTGATTTATCCTTCAATAGTGTCGTAAAAGACAAAAATATGAGTGCCTTACAGCTTGAATCTTTATAAGATGGCGAATTATTCGGTCATTTATCCGAATCCAAACTATCTTCAAAGGATGTCAATATGAACGATTAGCAAGAAAGAGTTAAAGGTCATTTGAAAATGATGCATTTATAAGAGATAGATCTATTGTTTACAACATTCCATCTAATCATCTCCTGAAGTTCATTGACCAATGGGCATGTCGACAGTTTGCGATGGACACGTGTTGTCTTGACGCTGCTGATGTATGAACGATCGAACTGTCTTATATCATGTATATAGATCTAAGTATTCTTGTCTCTGTATCGGTATTCAAGCTGGGAAAAAAATCCGGTAAACTGTCTAAAAACTGGCCCCTTGGTTTCAGCAGAGATATCTCCTGTTTCTGCAGCGTCACCTTCCGTCTTCACAACCACTACACCTGTTTTTTCCTAGCCATTCGAACATACTGATATTTTCTGTGAATTATAACAAAATTACAACTGTAGATCTATTTAATCTCTGTCAGATAAGTTCCTAGTTATGTAAGTGCGCGCCGCAACATCAACATGCTTTTCGTTGGACAGTATGTAACATAAACAGATGGGGGTTTCCAGTTTAATTACAAATAGTTATGTTTCAGTTTCATATGAATTAAGGTTGAGGACCTCTAATGAGATCAGACCAAACTCGGTTCTGTACGTAAAGCAATCGAGCATTTGCGTCACTTGAACTGACGGCTCATTCCGAACAATGCTTAAGCCGACTGCTCTCGAGAGATTGCCAACCGATCTCCGTAGAGTATATGTCTAATTAAAAACTTTTGACTCAAATGAGATTAGTGTTAATTAAACAGTTTGAATCCTGATCAGGCGCTGCGTTTTTTCGGTGTCTAATCAGGATCCAAACTATTTGCAAATCATTTTGCTGACCTGATAAGAAGTTGGTCGATATAGACATTGTTACTGCATAAACATAGTTATAAGTAGTTTGCCGATTATTTACAAAACCTTGTAGGTATTTTGACGTTACATGTATCTAGTGCATTTTTGCAATTTTGGGCCCCGTAATATTTTCGTTCCTTTATTTTTCTGTTTACCTTTAGCCCTCTACTTACAAACGTTGTGATGTATTTGGCAAATAGTTTGGATTCAGACGAGATAACGTGTAACTGCTTCCCATCATGATCCTAACTGGTTGGCATTCTGAATATAATTAAACGTTGCGAGGGAAGATATTGTTTAGAGTGCATGAGGTTAAAATTTGTTGGCGAAAAAGACAAACTGGACAGTTATCTGCGTGCGTGGCGCAAGCTGACTATTCACTGTGCCTCGTCTCTATGTCCCAGTGTATCATTGAAATGACAGATTAGGGCCCATGTGTATACAGGGGCCTTCAATGCCTTAATAGTCTCATTCTCATCTATAAGAAAATTGAGCTCGGTCGCTATACTCTCAATCCTGAATTCAAATACTTGCACCTGTCTCTATGTCGCAAAATACACAGGTCCCATAAGTAAGGCAAACGTTTTGGCTCAAGTTAAATTGGCCAGATGTATTTGAATTTAGAGTATTTGATAATACGGCTAGTAGGGTCTCTCTGCAAACAGCTCTCTGCATACTGTTGAAGAATATCGACTTTGGTCATATCACGTGGTAGATATATTGGTGCAGTACCATCACGGCCCCGGGGTGCAGCTAGACCTGTATTTCTATCGATTTAAATATAAAGCCAAAGAAAAAGAAGAAAAAGGCTGATATGGGTTTCGAACCCGCGACACTCAGTTTGACAGTCCAACGCACATACCCCTATGCCACAGTGCAAGTATCAACTGATGTACACATGTAGATTTTATACTCGTATAAAGTTTTTAACAACGTACCTAAACTGTTGATATAGATTCTAGATCTATACCATTTATTATAAATATTTATATATATCATCTAGATTTATATGTTTTTTCTTTCTGTCTGAGTGGTCGTTAGATCATTCGGCATAGATCTAACTAGATCTACATTGAATTTGTATTGAAAAAATTTACATCATTACTCACTTTCTATTTATAGATCTAGAAATCGATATGCATTAAAATAGCTCATACTTAACGCCGGTTAACGTTAGGTGTACGTTGCAAGTAGATTTCTTTCAACATTCGTGTTGATCGAAATGGAATAAAAGTACACAGACCTAGTATAGATCTAGATCTAATCAACATAGTGGTTAATCAAAGTGCGAGCAAAATACTCCGCGAAAATCGGAAATGGCGCCATCGATACTTACATGTACATCCGACACTAGCACATATTGAAAGTTTATGGAAATATATCTAGGATTAAAAAAGAAAATATAGCTTACCTCAAGCTCACTGTCCATCATATCCAAAAATCGAATGGAATATACATAATCACAACCCAAAGAAAATAGCTATAGCAATGTAGCGAGTGAAAACACAACACGGATCAGAAATGACGTCAAAAGTTTACAGCTCATTTCTGACGTCATTTCATCGATGTCATTAAGAATGTCGGGGCTACATGTTATATGTTTTCACAGACTTGCTTCCAGGAATATCTGGAACAATCTTCAGACTTAAACATCAACGCCAATACTGTATCATTTGTGCAAAGAGTCCTGATTTCAAAGTGAATTCTTGCAACGACTTCCTTTATTGTTGTTTTTAAATGTCCTTCTTTTCAGGATGTTTCATCTTCCTGTGAACAAATATAAGAGCATATATGGATGTTCTGCATTATTCTTTAATACATAATGACCATGAACTGAGACATAATTTGAACATTTTGAAATGTACCTTGAGATTCTGATAGAAACAAGTATACATTGATTCATTGATACTTATTATGGTACGTATGGTGATTAAATACATTTTAATGTGTCAGTTATAATTAGTGAAGTAATATTTCAACTTCTGATAGATAATTCCCTCCATAATTAACTTTGCAAATCACCCATAGTCAATGGAAATAGCTTAATAGTACTTCTGCATTATAAAAGATGCTTCCTTAAAACATTATTATCACAAATATGCCTCCTTACGCCTTTGGTTTATTCTTCCTATACAGGAAAAACGTTTCAATTTATAAGTCATAATATGCACCATCAGAAAGTGTCTATATCCGAGCAGATTGCAACTTAAAGCAGTCTGAAAGTAATTCACAATGTTCCTTAAGAAGCATTTTGTTTTAGTTTTAGTCCATTTTAAGCAACTATCTGTCTTCAATACCGAAAAAAGTCAATTGACAGTATAAAAGAAAACTCGAGCAAAATATTTCTGCTTCTATACTTTAATCTTGCTTTAAGCTAATAACTACATTTAACACTAACGGTAAACTAGTGTGTGATAAGACAGTGCACACGCATCATATGTTGCTTAAGATGACAAATGAATTAACCAATTACCCATACCTAGTTTCTAGGTTTGAAGACATATGACATATGACCACTTAAAGCAGGTTTACAGTTAGTAGAATGCGTCTTATAGCGCATTCGGCTTTAATTCCAGCCTGCTTTAAGCGACCATTTGCTAAGATATAGAAACTATCTAATATTGTATATATTCATTATGGTACGAATTGGAACTATGTAAGTTCTCCTGTGAGGAAATAAATTAAATAGTTTAAAGGCGTAAAGCTGCGTATTTTATTTATTGGGTAATTGATTAAGCATTGTAAGGATGCTTAGGTGGATAACAGGAGTACCACCCCCCGACAGAAGCGTATTTTAATTCATTTTTCCACCGAATAAAATAATGTCCATTTTATGCAGGCATGGACACGTACCATAATAATCATTTTCTGTAATGAACCATAATTTAAAGCATGTTGAAATTAAAAAGAATGCATCTTAATTCAATACCCAATACATATGTTTTTTACATCTTTAATTTGTTTTTCACCTGAAGTAATTGATTCTATTTTGTACATTCATAGATATGTATCATAAATATTTTCTATACTACGGTAGCTCAAAGAAGGATGGAAGTAAAGTTACATTCATTCGGCTTTACTTTCAATTACTTTTAAATTGTCATTTTTTAAATATACATATATAATGAAAGGCCTCAGATGACTGATGGTGCTATACGCTTGTTTATCATCTTAATATAATCACTTGACACATTTCCTTCTCTGTGTGTTGTAATACTAGGCTTTTAAGTTCTGTGCTATTTAAAACATTTGCATCATTTCATTTTCAAAACTTTAGCAGACAATATTTAAAGCAGCCAGCATCAGTGGGGTCAACATTTATGATATAGTGTACGGTGACTCTCACTGCAGCTAGTGCACTAAGTGCTTAATCATTATCAAGCTGAATTGTTGTCTGCTTCACATCGATTGTATGTTAATAATATAAAAACAAAACATACTTTAATATATCTAAATTGAAGAAACTATGTAAATGAGTCACACATAGTTTGAACCTTGATTAGATGCAGCATCATGTGGCGTCTAATCTGAATCAAAACTGTTTGCAAATATTGGTCATGTCACCCTAAATGTTATAGGGTCTGGGGGTTTCTATCCATAACTACATGTATATGCGCCTGGTATCCTTTAAAGAGACATACCCTCTATACTGTAGTTATTCGTTCAAATTATGCGGTTATAACTGCAGGTGATATTCTTTATACAGTTATAACTTTATTCCAATACACAAAATATGTAAACAAAAATAAAAGCATCAAAGAATTTAAGCACATTAAAGTCACAGTGATGTAAATATGACCCTTAGATCTATTTAACTATTTTATTAGGCGGTTATTTATACGCACACACGGTGATTACTCGTGGACCGGATAACCGTCAAATGTAGTTAAAATATGAAGTAAATGAGATTTAAAAACAAATATCCCCGGTCGAATGATGGAAGATTGGATTGTACGGTATATGTTTCCATTGCTGCTAATGGCAAGTCATATAGAATCAAAACCAGGGTATGAATCAAAGGGTTCACACCCTACCGATGAGTAATCATGAAAAGTTACAGTGCAATATCCTTCTGACCAGGGTCTGCACTGGGTGTAATATAATGTTAAAATCAATTTTAAACACATTCGAAACTCACTAATGGACACAATTTAATTGGAAATTGTAATTGTTAGTTTAAAAGCTTTAAAGAGGCTCGCAACCGGATTTAGCATTAAAAATTGTAATTTGTAAATATATGTCAAATGCTTATATAAATGGGAAAGATTTAGTTTAGGATAATAAATTCTGTTAAAAAAAGCATTTCAAAAAAAGAAAAAAAGAAGAAGCTCTGGTAGGATTCGAACCCGTGACCCTCCATGCGGAGACAAACATGAAAAATGAGGAAGCGTCTTTACCACCTCGGCTACCAGCGCTCTCTATATATATGGTAGCGAATTAACGTACTTCACTGGTAGCGATCGATAATACTTTATTCGGCTCGGGTTTATGTCTGAACCCGTGTAGAGAAGCAAGAACAACAACTATACCGTCAGCTGACGCTATAGAAAAACGATGGAAAATATCTAAAAAAACTAAGATTCGGTGACGATTCTTGAGACTTTTTTTTGACGGATCATATTTTTTTAATGTCAGAAGCCAAATAATGCCACCAATTTGCTTTTATTTGAGTATTTTATTTTAGTTTGACAAGTACACCATCCGGTTGCGAGTCCCTTTAAGGGTGAAGTAATTATCATATTAAAATCGAATATGTTTTATATAACACCGCTTAAAGTATAAACACATCTGAGTGCAACATCCAAACTTCTCCGTACAAGCTACAATCCAACTCATTCACACAGTTTGACCTAGAATGTTAAGGTTATATGAATTGAGAGCTTGACTACTTTTTTTTGAAATCATATTCTAGTTTACAATTTTCCATTGGCAATTAAGTAGCTGTAAATCAATGGCCAGAGCCGCAATCGCATTTTACTAGTCTGATAGTTCTATGCTGAACTCTGTAGCAGGAATAAGGCAACAGTGGCACATATTGAAAACAGAATACATAACAAATATTTTATAGTATCTATCACATAAAACCGCCTCTGGCAATGTTATTAATCCATTAAAATGATAGTGAAATATCAATAGTTGGGTTCCGGCCCTACCTGTTCGTCCACAAGCGCTGCATGACTCGGGTTCATTTGCTATGACGTTACCATAAACAACGTCAACTTTTGGTTGGAAAACACATATGGGGGAGATAGCAAATAATATGGATTCACATGACTTAATAGGGTTTTCAAATGTTTATGTGATAAATAGAATCTAACATTCGTGCTCACTATTTATCATTATTAATAAACCCGTTGAAAATATTTCTTAATAAACCCTTTGACTCAAATAAATTATGCTCGCCAAGGCTCGCGTCATATTGTTATGGTCAACTCGTTTATTAAAAATGATAATTAATTAGCACTTATGATATTCTATTTATCAGACAAGTAGCTAGTCTATCTTTGCATTGGACCCTGTATAATATCTCGTTTATTTCATGTGATGCGGTTCTTGTTTCCCACGAATCGTTTTGTGTCATGTAGTATAGTGGAAAAGGCGTTATTTGTTCTTAGATCAACTCAATTTATTATGTAAGAACAACACATTCTAAACTGTAATAAATTGTATTCCATCTTGCAGAATTTTAGCCTTGGTATTTGTATTTGCGGTTGTAATGTGGATGGCAGTTCTACTTCCAAACCTTCCGACAATGAAAATCCACATGGCACACAACGCACTGTATGTATTGTAAACGGCTTTCAGATCAATCGTTTCCATTAGCTTTGAAAGTTATATCTATCTATCTATCTCCCTCTCTCTCTCTCTCTTTCTCTCCCTCTCTCTAACTCTCTCTCTATGAATCGCTATATCTTTTTTTGTTTGTTTTTCTACAGTTCACCTCTCACTCTCTTAAGTGTTTGTTTATATATGTCCCCCATCCTTTCTTGATATGTCTGTCTGTTATATATGTCGCTCTCTTTCTCTCTATATGTTTGTGTGGCCCTTTCTCGATTGTTCCCTCTCTCTCTATTTCTCTGTCTATTGCACCCATCTCTCTTTGTTTCAATATATATATCAGTCCGTCTCACTTTGTCGCACTGTATTTTCTCTAATTGTTTGTGTGACCCCCCTCCCTTCCCTATCCATTACAATCGTTGTGAGCCAGATCAGACGCCGGGTCCCAAAACTGTTTCTCACTCAGTTTATAAATTTTAAAGATCGTTAGAAATTGTAAAAATATATATTTTTTGAAATTGTTTTTTTCTTTAAACCCGCCTCTTATCTGACTTCAATCTGTATTGTGTAAAACCTGTTGCCGTCACACACCGTAAAGGTAATGTGTTACCCCACATTAGCACATGGCTTGGAGCTCTCGGCCAATCAGATGCCTCAAAAACCTGTGAATATATCGTTTATTTCAACAAACCTTGGAATAACTAACAAACTGTTCACTTATTTGAAGTCACAATTCTAGCAATCCTCCGAGCCAGCCTAGAGTGTCTTTACTAAACAGTTGAGATCAGAGGGGAACTGCACACGCTTGATGACGTCATATTATGTACAGTGATACCTAAATTTTAAAGGCAATTTATAATGAATTGTGCTTACATTTAGAACTTCAGAAGGCGTTATTTCTGTTGGTGTTAAACTTTTTCGTCTAAAACAAAAAGCAGAAACGAAGGGTCCTCTTGTTTCCTAGCGCCGAAGCCAATGCTAAATAGGTTAGACCATGGTTGCGCGCGAATAAACGACATAGTTCTCGGTGGCTAGCCCCTTCAAACTATATCGTTTATTCGCGCGCAAAACATGGTCTAACATATACATATACGCGTTTGTGCAAACACATGTATGCACAGTGTAAACATGCTTAGCCTAACCTGACGTGGGTTTACTCTCTAGATATTTGTATTTGGGGCAAGTATTTGTAATGTCACATGTGTAAAGTTTGAATATAAGTATTGTTCTAAAGAGACTAAAAACTAAAGTTCGCTTCAAAACCTTTATTAATGAATATCGGGCGCATGTATAAACATGTTTAGGGATTTAAAAACACGTGTAAGAGAAATACAAATAAATCCAACCCGTGTGAAAAGCAATGCCCTAAAATGTGTCAACGCTTGAATGTACTCTACTATTAATGCATTCCTATCTGCCGGTCTATTTTATCATTTTTAAAGTGTATGTATGAAGTTCAAAGCTTGGATCTACAAGATATGCTGTCGTAGTGGCAAAGCAATAAAATATTATGTAAATTCGCAATATACTGTAACATGTAAAATAATCATCAATACTGTAAACAGTCATTCTATCACACATCGCGCATATTCCTATATAAACCGGACAGAAACGTATCTATGTTTAACTTCACAATAAAACACGTATACGCTGTAACATATTCAAGTGACGTTATATGGCTTTAGAAATTCGTGCACCAAAAATGTAGCTGCGTCGCTGTAATAAAATTTTACTTAATTCGAAGTATTAGAATCGAAAAAAAACCACTCATACCCGTGACGTATTGCGGACTCGTTACTTAATTACTTAACATTTCAACTACTTCTCGACACCTAATGATAATACACTGACCAATATACAATACTTCAGTGGAAACTTGAATTTTTCATTTGAAGTTTAAGGGCTAAATAGGTTAATTATAATATATGATACATGTTTCAACATTTCTTTGTTGAAACTTATTACCCTAAAAGCTAATTTCAGAGACGACGGTAAGAAGATGACGTCGGAATACGTGGTAGATTATATACCAGAGGACGTCGCAATGGAGCAACTTCCCACATGCGTGGATCATAAATTGGCTGCAAATCTTGAGAAATCTAGAATATCGTTACAAGGTAAGATGTGGAAACATAATTTACTGAACAACTAATTGAAAAAAAAAGAAGTTGCAATCATCCTTGGCGTTTACCCTTTGCTTTCTAACGGGAGTACCATAGCTATTTGCAAACAGTTTGGTTCCTGATCAGAAGCCGCGCTACGCCACATCTGATTATAATCCATGTTTTGGACACTATTTTCAACATTTTAATAGTAAATACCTTCATTTTAAATTTGAGAAATGAAAGCAGACTACAATTATTTAAAATTGATGACGTCACTACAGTGCAGCGATTTAACATATCAACAAGCCTGGCATAGACAGAAAGAGACAGGGTGTCCCCAAAAAAAAGACGGAACCCAGTGTCAAATATGCAATATATAAAATTCCTATCAATAACGATAAAAAAACGTATATAGAAGAGTAGAGACGACTTTTTGTCATATAAATTTGGTCTTACAATATTCATCAGTGTTTTAGATATGAGCATCTCTGCATAACACGACTACATGTATTTCTAAATAACTTTGCAGAGTCGGGATTGAGGTCTTTTTTTAAACCAAAATAAAAAAAAATGGTCCAACACATGTAAAAAAGTGTTTATTAACTGGTAACTAAATAAACAGATGATTGAAAAGAATAATCTGACAATAAGTATCATGTTTTAATGACCAAAATGGGATAAAAAATCCACCATTCGTTTTGTTGATTTAGGATACACAGGGGCCAACTACGTATTAGTATCCAATTGTATTGCTACGACAACATTTGTGGGTATTATGATAGATTTGTATTCCTACACATTAAATGTATATAGTGTGAAATGTTTTGCTACGAAACCAAATTTGTCTTCGTAGGAATACAAATCTGTTATAAAACCCATATAAGTCGTCGTAGCAAAACGTCTGATCGTAGTAACTAGTTGGCCCCTAGTGGGATAGAAACTTATCCCCCTTTCCCCCTTGGGTCCGATCATTCGCATCCCTGTATGCATTTTATCCTATCCCCCATCAACACTAATGTTTGGTTCTTATCATCTCACTGACAAGTGATTCTGATATCTCATTGACAGTGAAATTTCGTTAATATCTCCTTAACTCTTAGTGACAAATATATTTTATATCTCAGTTACATGCATCTATCGTATTACAGTGACATTGAATTAGCACATATCAGTTACAACGATCACATATATGAATGACAAGGAACAATACTGTCTCGGTGACTATTCCCTCTCAAAAGTCAATAGCAATGGCATATACAAATGTATAAAGTATAAAAAAAATACATACCTATTAAAGTTCTGACCGAAATATTGTAGTTTTCTATCGAACAAAAAAAACAACTTGACGGATTGAAAATTTTAGAATGCTTTCTATGGCATGCTTGTTTTTGACAAAAAACAATATTGCAGAGTCATCCGCATAGAGTATGAGCTCATTCCTAACTACAGAGGACATGTCATTGACATAAATAATTAAGAGCAAAGGCCCTAAGATAAATATCTCGGTCACGCCACATGATATGTTAGCTGAAGATGACAAAGTGCCTGATATTTCAACTAACTGACGTCTGTCTGACAGATATGATGAAAACCAGTCTATTGCAGAGGTTGAGAGATCAATTGCTCTTAATTTCATTAAAATAGTTGAATAACTGACCGTATCAAAGCCATGTCTAAATCCAGACTGAAACTCATATACAAGATTGTGTTGAGTTAGGTATGATTCCAACTGATCATATATGACTCTCTCAATAAAATACTTAAAATGGAGCCTGGGCGGTAGTTACCAACATCAGTCTAATCATTTTCCTTATATAATCGAAGTACACGAGCTAGCTTAAGATCATCAGGGACAATGCCTTGTATAATGGACAGGTTGTTAATATGTGAAAGGGGTTGTCGTTCTTCAAATCTCTGCTTTCACACACAATTGAAAAAGGAAAGCTACCAGGCCTTACACCTTTAGAAGAATAGAAATTGGAAACAAAAATGTTACCAAAGTTGTTACTACCATTTGACAATTGACTTACAAGTTTAACTGCAACTGATGTGTAAAATGATTTTTTCTGCAACCTTAAGCCTGTCAAAACAGATGTTGCCATTAATGTTCAGTTTAGTGTTACTTGAGCACTGACTGTTTTTACTTGGTAATCCTAAGCTTTTAAGGCTTTTCCAGAGAGACTTTGGGTAATTCCGATTTTTTTCAAGAGATGGTTTAAAAAGTTTTTTTTGCATTCATTATAACGTAATTGGCTTTGTTCCTCAATCACTTGAAAGTATCAACATTTTCTTCTGAATTCATTGAAGTGTCAGTTTTCTTCATTGAAATTTATTTTTCATAGTCTGCACAAATTTATTTTCTCTTTACAGCCTATTATCAGGAATTATGGTACTCTTTCCGGTCTCCTAGTATCAAGTTTGTTTTCCCAAAACTCAAGGTCAAGACATTCAATGTCTTCGTCGGAACAAAACTCCGCTTGGTAACTTCAAACTGGGACTATTTGTTTGCATTCGAATCTTTGAAAACTTGCCATTTTGCTTATATTGTCTTTGTAAATAAAAGTACTTTGACAGCCACAGAAATTATCTTTATTCTTTCAGGTATGACATGTGCGGACAGTACGGACAACGAAATATGGGTTGACTCTGAAATTCTGAAATGCATTGAAGCCAGAAATAAAGCTTTTTTATAATTTTAAAACAAATAATTCAGAGGAAATTATTAGGTCGGGGAAAATAGCACGTTAACGTCGTTTGCATTCAAATATTGCCGCGTGA
Organism: Gari tellinella; assembly: GCA_922989275.2. Taxonomy (NCBI): domain Eukaryota; kingdom Metazoa; phylum Mollusca; class Bivalvia; order Cardiida; family Psammobiidae; genus Gari; species Gari tellinella. The sequence continues at coordinate 1,703,910 of OV277858.1, forward strand.
AGAGAACATATGCGGACGCATCGAAGTGGATGAATGGAACTGCTACATGTCTCAACATGCTAATACCACACTGTCTCGCCGTAGCGGTAGCCGTTTGAAACCGACGTCATGTGTGCGTCAGTTACACGTGACGTCTAATCTGGCGTTAGTAACGCGAGGAATGCCGACCTGCAACTTTGTCTGTTTGCTGGAAGCTTTCACGAAGGCTACTGATAGTGTTTCTGTGGCAATTAAAGGCCCGCGCAACATCATAAATAGAGTACCCCCATTGAGGATCACCAACGTCCCAATTGGCTGACGTTACTATAGTCTTGGCATAGCAAGTTCTAATTTTACAGTGGTTGCTGTGTGTTTTTCTTACTCCTAGGAGTTCAAAAAAAGTAATGAGAGGTTATTTGACCGATTTCATATTTGACAAACTTTTGCATGGGTAAGCCATGCAAATATCCTGTTTTGGGGTGTTCCGTAACGTTTAAGCTGGTACTTATCGAATGCGTACATTGTTCAATTAAGTGACATGTGTGCTTTAAATGGTACAAAAATCACATTCCTAGGACCGATACTAATACATTTATCCGAATTTGAAATATGAAGTTTATTTTGCGTTTGAGTATACAGTACTCGCTCCCGTGACCGATTGGTTCCAGATAAAGAGTAAATTCAGTTCCCGACATTTTATCCTTTAAATCTGCATCAATGGGTTGGTCAAGAATGAACACATACACGTGTGGTTTTTGAAATAATCTCCTTATCGGGAGTCCTGCATGGCATTGTTTTATTCAAAAATCCCTTACGAAACGAAACAAGGAGATAAAAAGAGAAATTATTACAAATATTCGGAAATTGACATACCAGAACACACACACACACACACACACACACACACACACACACACACACACACACACACACACACACACACACACACACAGAGAGAGAAACACACACTGAGACACTGGCAACCACATACACGAAACGTCTGGTCATTAGACTTGGGAATGTCGTTGGGCGCGTGGGTAGGCGGACGGGTCAGTTCGGCGGCATACTGGGAATGTATTTGGGTGTCATCGGGTTAAGGTTAAGGTCGCTGTTACATAAACTGAAAAAACACGGTTTCACGTCAAGTACTTCAGATATGTTAAGTCAATGTTGACGAATCCCTAGTGCTGGGTTGTACTTCGGACTCAATTCGATCAAAGTCAAGTTGCTCTTATAATATTTTTTAAAATGGTTTCCATTAATAACCTAAGAAAAGATAGGCCAATTGTGAACACAATGTGTGTATTAAGATAACTAACATGACGACCTAGCTTGGAATTGTATTTTGGGGCCATAGGGTTAATTTCACTGTAAAATTAACATACGCTAGTATAACAGTTGTTTCCGGTCAACAACATCAGACTGGATAGACCAATTATGACCAAACTTTATGTTTAGATAGCTAACATTAAAACGTAACTTTGGATTAGTAAGTAGAATATTGAAAACATGATGTCGTGACAGTTTCGCATTTCGTGTGTGCATTGCCGTTTCCTGCAATGTGCTTTTAAATAATTAATATAGTTTTCTCTCTGCAAAATAGTTAAGAAAATCTGCATACCTCTCTAACGTATCATTGCTTAAAACAGTCTTTCTCTGCAGGTAAAGCCAACCGAGTATACCGAATCGGTGAAAACATTAATGTAGCCATCAAACTGTACGACGGCTATGGCAAACCTGTAAACACGGGGGGCGCTATGTTACGGGCCTGGATGTTTAACCTATCCTATATAGCATACGCCACAGCTCAAATTACAGACCATGGGAATGGGAGTTACACGGCACAGTTTGAAGCCTCTTGGACAGGAAAGTCGACAATCAAAGTGAAAATAGCCTATACCGCAGAGACCATTAGATCAATGTATTACACAAGACAAAAGGTCTGTATAAACGGGATGACGTTTCCTCACATATAAGCGCATAACGTAACGCAAACGCAATACATTCAAATGTAGAACATTTCGATCAACCTGAGTGTCAGACAATATGCAGCCTGATCAGGCGCCGAGTGACCCGGCAATTTTTTTGACTCCAAGTTTTTGTTCTTGAAACAAACTTGTTTTAAAGCCTATTTCGCAGTAGTAAATAGCAGTGTTGTAGTAGTTTATATCGATAATGATAAAATAGTAAAACAATTGAGCATACTACACACATACATATTAACAACTCCACCATTTGGCATATAACATAGGAACATTACACGAAAGCAAATACACATTTGAAAAAGTGATTGCTTACGGGATTACGTAAGTCGTATATATAATTTAAGAAATGACTTGTATACGTCCGGTAGCAGACATGAGACCGATTACTTTGAAATGTAATCGGTTACTTTCGATTACGATTACAGCAAATGCGATTACGATTACGGTTACTTTTTGAAAAATACAGAGTATGTAATCGATTAAATTACGATTGCTTGAACAATGTAATCGCAAATACATTTCGATTACATCGATTACATTGGAGAGTTTTAAGGCATACACGGACTGTCGTTTAATATCACTAGGGGAAGGGTCGAATCTAATGTTGAGAGAACTTGTGACCCGACCCCATTTCCTTATGTATATGAAAATAAAATATGTTTAAACTAATATCATTAAATTAATGTAAGTTTGATGTGGTTTTGTAGATCCTTAAATCGTAAAAAGAAACGAAGAAGAGAAAGGAAGAATTAAAGTTTGTGAAACCTGACAATAACGACCACTTAAAAAGCGGCTAACTATTTATATGAAACGCAAGTGGCAGCTTAATACCCCATTCCACTGAGCAGCGATTCCTCTACGCTTCGAAATTTTGGTAAAATCGCCGCGAATCGTGGTAGGAACGTCAACAACGCAGTAGAAACGCCCTGCACCCAATTGTATAAACACTGGTTTAATTTTAACCCTGGGTTAAACATACCATTTGGTATAATTTCTGGTTAAAAACCTGGTATGCGATTGTATAAACACGCCCGCACTTTAAACCGCGGTTAAAAATCCGGTTAAAGTTACCGTGGTATGTGAGCTGGGTTAGATTAACGCGCTCGTGGTTTTTACTGAATCTAACAACCAAAATGGCCGACATGCTGACTTCCGTAGAGGCTTTTAAGACAGTTTTACGAAATTATCGCGTCGTAGAGCCATATAAAGGCTTTTACACGACGGATGTGAGGAGAAGCCGTTTTATTGGCGATGATTTGAACAAAAGGACCCAGATTCAGAACATTTCAACAGTGAATCAACTTGGAAAAGCCGACCAACCTTCCGACAAATCCAAGGTGTGTTTTGTTTTATTTATGCTGCTCAAGATCTTAGCCTCTTTCGAGTATTACAAGCAGGGACACTTATGAGGTGCACCAGGGACCTTACCTTTCGGTCACTTTATCCTGACACCGACGAACCGTGCAGTCGTAATGCTAACCCTTAATCTAGCTGCAGTACTGTACCTCTAACTCTAGACCAAGGTCTACTATACAGTTACGATATCGCAACTAACCCTTAATCATCATCATTGATACTGCACTCCTTCACTAAAATTGAAGTTTATGTACAACTGCCTTCCCGAGACGGCGACAACGCCTGTCGGTAATAATCGGAAAACGATTGACGACAGTAAAAAGTGAAAAAAGTTTTAAGTGTCAAGCAGGGAAGCTATTATATACTACCAATTTTAAGTATTTCCTCTATCCTCATTTCTCTATCCACGGACTGTTGTCATTAATGACTCTATGTAGATTTTCACACCGGTATAGTTTGCTTCTTGGTAAGTTGCTCACTGGTAAACTTGGTTTGAGTCAGACAGCTGAGAGCTAGGCCCCACTCAGGCTGCATATCCCCCCCCCCCCTCCCCCCCCACCCCCTCTGACATTATAAAGAGATATGGTACTGAACCTAACATAGTTGGTGAGTTTAATTTGTAGTCAGCCACTTAGCTCAGTCAGTAGAGCGTCTGAATGGTTTAAGCCCGGTCAAGCTGCATATTCCCCCCCCCCCCCCCCCCCTGTGACACAATTCATAGCCAATGTAGTACAATATTTTTTACTTTAGGCATTATCCAGGAACATTAATTTTGAGGTTACTCAAGTATATATTTCTCGGTAGTTTGTGTCTTCACACCTACATTACAAATTATATATCTATTATATGTAATCCAATAGCTAGTGTGCTAGCCTAAAAAGTCTTTTTTTGTGTGTTTCAGGTTTTATTCATTCTGGGTTGACAAATATAGACGGATGACTAGCTTGAAGTCAACCTTGGGAGTAAAAGGTCTACATTACACTGCTAATTCTAGAAAAGGAGACACATCTTCACATCCAAGCAAGCAAATAAGTCCTGCTCAAGCATTCTTGAGGAAGAAGCTGAGAGCCACAGGTGTGTATCTATTTTTATCACATAATTTGCAGTCTGAGAGTTGCATAAAGCCATTCTATAGATATGAAAGTGACTTCAACCTGCAGCTTCAATTAACTAATAACTTTATAAGGCAGGGCTCTAGATAAGGCGAGAAAACTGAACAAATCCAAGGATTTCTCACTCATTTTTCCAGCATAAAATCCTATGGTGTTACTACTCATTAGAATCGTCTATTCGAGACAATTCTAACGAGTAGTGACACCATAGTGTTTAATCCAGGAATAAAGATTTTAGCTTTTGCAATACTCCCCTTATCTGGAGTCCTGCAGCTTCAATTAACTAAAATGACAGGGCTCCGGGGCTCTATATTATGAAGGGTGAGAAAACTGAACAAATCAAAGGATTTCTCACTCATTCGAGCATAAAATCCTATGGTGTTACTACTCATTAGAATCGAGTAGTGACACCATAGGGTTTAATACAGGAATAAAGATTTTAGATTTTGCAATACTCCCCTTATCTGGAGTCCTGTAAAAAGGTTTTAAAATGTTTTATGGGATAAATTGAAACTGGCATTCATGCTCATTATTCATCACATGAACATGTTGACTAAAATAAATATGACGCTCACAAAGGCTTGCATCAATCATATTATTTCACAGTAATTTTATTTAGATCCTCTGTATGACTGTCAAAATAACAACCTAAATTAGGAATGCGAGCTTAGAGTTAAAAATATACATTGATTTGATGTTACTTTTCCAGTAAAAAGTAAAACCAAAGTTAAAATGTATGATGGAGAAAATTTGAAATGGTTACAACGACAAAATAAAAGTCATGTACATGTCACCTATATACATCATAAAAAAAAGTGTATGTTTATATATCTACAGGGCTCCAGATAAGAGGGAATGAAGTGACAAATCAAACATTGTTTTCACTTATCATAGCACCTAATCCTATGGTGTAACCATTCATTCATTATGTAAATAACATTTTCTTATCTGGAGCTTTGCAATTATGAATATTCTATGTGGTTCATAAATAAGATGGTGCAATATATTTTCAGACCTGCATATGTCACCAGCAGCCGGTCCATTGATTCAGAATATGTCTTCAAGTTTGATGTCATGGGATGACAAAACCGAGGCAGCAGGCAATTGTATGGGCTTGTAGAATGTATGGTTGGGAAATGCAAAGGTCATGGAGCCAGATATCGCAATCAGCTTCAAAAAGACTGCTGAGGATCAAAGTGTGAAGGTCTCGAAGTTCTCTAATTATGGACACTACAATTATGGCGAGTGTGAGACTAGAACTTGACCATTCAAAAGTGAAGTGGAGTGATGTAAAACATACATCAAAACATTTAACAGTCTCTGCACTTTACAGGAAAAGCATAAATCTGTATACATATATAGTGCAGTCAGTTTGGAGTCAGATCAGACACCAAGTTACTCTGCCTCTCTTCTGGCTCCAAACAGTTTGCCATTCAGCCATTAACAATTGTCATATGCTTTTAATTTCAGTTTTAAATTTTAAGTATTTTGACCAAGGAAATAATGAAATGAGTGTCATACAGTTTGGATCCTGATCAAATGCATGTCACACTGCATCTGATCAGGAAAACTGGTTGGAAGTAACCATTTTATTCGGGGTAAGGCAATGAAGTTTAAGGGGTTTATAAGTTGTATGAAAATTTAAGAAAATTCTTTTTCTGATATTGTAGTTTCAGCTATTTACAGGAGGTATAATGGTTGATGATAACACAGGTGCTTATGTTGTATATTGAAAAAAAAATGTTATAGATCTAGATTCTACATAATACAAGGTAGCATACCAAAAATATCAACTAATTTAGGATAACCAAAAAAAATTAATTAATGTAGGATAAAACTAATGTAGAAAATTCCTTTGGGACTTTCTGCATTTTTAGCTCACCTGAGCTTGCTCAGGGTGAGTTTTGCAACCCTAGAATGTCCGGCGTCAATATTTTTGTGTTTACACTCTAGAGGCCACAATTTTTATCCAATCTTTCTCAAACTTGCTCAGATTGTATATTACCATAAGAGTTTGAATAGTGATGAAATCGGGCCAATAGGTCAATAGTTGTCTACCTTTGAATTGCTGAAAATGCTATATTGAACAGTGTTTACACTCTAGAGGCCACAATTGTAATCCATTCTTTTTCAAACTTTCTCAGATTGTATGTTATTGTAAGAGCTCGGTGAAATAAGACCAATAGGTCAATAGTTACCTACCTTTGAATTGCTGAAAATGCAATATTTAAAGGTGTTTATACTCTGGGGGCCATAATTTTGGTTTTATCTTTCCAAAACTTGCTCAGATTGTATATAACTATAAGAATTTGAATGAGTTCGATTATTGTTGAAAAGGCATTTTTAAGCTCTAGTTACCTGTCCTTGATGTACTCTACTATACTAGAGTAGGTCGTATTCAAATGTTGTTTACATGCTATCCTACAAATGTGAATGGCTTTAGAATAAAACAGGTGAAATTCAAAGGTAAAGCTATCTGATGATTTCATTTTGTAGCCTTTTAATATAATGATGATTGTTCTTACAATGATCAATCTTCTATTAAGTGACCAATGGATGCCTTTACTGATAGATACATGATAAAAAAAATAATAAAAATACATGTACTAAATGTTAACACTCTGAAAGCTACAAATCTCATTTGATCTTGATGTACCAGCTGAGCGATGTATGACCATAGTGTCTTGTGTTTGATTTCCATTGAATTTGATTTGCACAAAATATGAGCTGTGCCATGATAAAACACTACATATGTATTTATTGCACTCCAAACAGTGAAGAGCTATACCAGACCACACATCAGAGATGCAGTGTATGGATGGTCTTCACTATTTGACATATCTCAACATCAAGAAAGATTTTTTCTGAAATATGTATTACTCTCAAACAGTGTATACCCAGACCATAGGGCACATCAGTGATACAGTGTCTTGGTGGTTCTTCACTATTTGACACTGATCAGTATCTAGAATGGTTTGGTACTTCCCAAGGCATTGTCAATATATGTTCTGTATTTCAATATGGAGAAAAAATGTGAAGCTTCAAAAAAATAAATGAGTAGTAAACCAAATGACTGTTGTTTTATTTCTCCTTTTCTTACATATCTTTCACTTTTATAGAAACAGAATGAAATGGGAAATTGTCATATACAGTGGAACAAACTTCAGTAACACAGCAAAATATAATCAATATACTTTATAACCATTTCAAAATCAAATTCATTACTTTAGCAGGATATATAAGAAATGGAAGCTCTTTGTTAGACAATTCCAGAACAACTCTTAAAAAAGCTCAATTAGCTTTCTGCTTCATTGTTATTGTTACTGAGGTTCTGTGTCTCTGATATATTAGGTGTACATCATATCCAACACCTCACAACCAAATCAAATGAATTTAAGTGATGCCCCAGGCATCTCTCTTATTGATGGGTGTTTTGTCCTGTAGACGAATTATGTCCTGGGACACCTGGATTATCTCCAGGATTGGAGGACCCCCACCAGCCTTCTGGCTGCTGATTCTTTCGACCGAAAACCCTGACTCAGCCGCCTTCACCTAAAAGTAAAAAATAATCAAAGTTGACAGATAAAGTTGAACACAGTACACATCAAACATTTCTTAATAACCCTTTTGAAAGATACTTAATCTTTAAACAGATGATAGGCTTAAGGCAGTACACCCTAGTGTCTAGTGAGATCAATGTAGATTGATTGAGTTGGGTTTTACAGCACTGCAACACATGAAATGGTCATATGGCGCCAAGTGAGACCAAAGTAGAGAGATCAATCATTTATTATTAACTAAGATTCCATATGGAGGCATGCTCAAGCAGTAATTTTTACTTGATCTCATTAGAGGTGTACTATTTTAACCCATAAAACATTATACACCTTATACGCCTTTCATTTATTCCTCTTCTAAAGAAAATAGTTCCAATTTATACTGCTACAAATATGAATCATATGAAATATTTTCTATATTCTAACAGACAATAGCTTAAAGCAGGCTGTAAGTAAAGTAGAATTAGCCTTAAGGCCCATTCTGCTTTACTTTCAACCTGCTTTAAGTGGTCACCTATCTTCAAAACTAGAAAAGAGGCTGGGAAATGGGTCAATATATTTAAATCCTAGCCATAAGCATATTCCTCATTTGCAAACAGTATTACTGAAGAGTTTGCTCTATGCACACAATATAGACCTAGATCAGAAAACTCCTGATCAGGATCTGTATTGATTTATATATTGTAAAACAGCCCTGCAGCAAAATATTACTATGAACTATTGGGACCTGGAATTGTCTATTAAAGGTTTCAGGGGTGAATCAGTTAATTATGGATTGTCACATTTGTCTGGATGAATGTCACATTGGATTAACCCTTTACTCCATAAATGTACCTGATTGTGCCTAGCCCTCTAATTTATTTCTCCACTAAAGAAAATAGTTCCAATTCATATAGATCTAGTCATTAGCATGTTTCATAGCAGATGGTAGCTTATTTAAATTAAGTGACCTGTCACCTAGTGTCTTCAAAACTAGAAACATGGTTATGGGGTAATGGGTTAAGCAAATGTGACACTCCAAATTATATCAGAACAGTTTACAGAGTGAATTAGAGTCAAACTTTGATGAATTCAATACTAAAATTGTATTGGATGGATCTACGTGAATTCATTTTGACAGAAAAAGTAATAGTCCCACTGGATGATCAAAGCTAAATATGTTTCTATTTATAGACAGCGGCTTCCCCACAAAACAAAAATGAAACTGGTTATGGAGTATGCATGTAGTGTACAGTTATTAACAATTAACTCCAAAGTTCCATTGTACAGCATTAATTTTATCAATAAGTACGTATATATCTAGAACGGTCAATCATTTTCCTTTCACAAATGTATTGAAATGCGGTCAGTAAAAGATGTTCAAATTTGAATAGTATAAGTGATAAATTCAACAGCTTGGAGCTTAGTTTGCATTTATTTTTAGATTTCGCCTTTACACACGATTTCACTTTATGACGTCACAGCTAGTCAGTAGTGTGTAGTTTTCTAGTACACTATGCTTGAATTATACATCGATCAGTGCATGAATCACTTGATTTAAGAACGGTGCTTTTTGCGATGGATTGTTCTGATGACAAGATCATTTACGTCTGTCCACAGACTCCATGTACAGGATCCATGCATAGTCTTCTTTTAAAGGCAGGAAAATAGATCTAGATCTACGCTTGTGGTTAAATTGACCTTGAAATGGATTCACACGAACGGGAGGATTCAGTCACCGCAGTGCCAATATTATGCTGAACATAAAGGGAAAGTCTGGCTTATTTCTTGACACAAAGATAGGCCTAACACTGATTATGTGGACAAGACGAAGATTCTAGCTCTAGATCTAATTTTGTAGTCTACAGCCGAAACAGTAAATTGTAAAAAAGGAAATGCCGATCTTCATAACAAACGTTTAGTTTAGTATATCTAGATTTTATCGATCGTTTATATATGTTGTTGGTTTTTCATGTGTAAGAATGTCGGCAATTGACCGTTTACCAACGGTATATGTTTCACTAGATCTAAAATCAAACTGCATGTCAATTACACCGTGTTTACATTGCGGCTATAAAGCCCTACGATGGGCTGTGTTTACGTCTCTAGAGACGCTAGTCCAAAACCGCTCTCGGATTAAAACACTGTCTAAAGATTTTAAGATCGAACTTCATTTAGATCTATATTCTTTTAGGCCTTCGATCACCCACTCGTCAACTATCAAAGCTATCGTCTTTCAAATTAATGATAAATCATCCCACTTACCAAATTTCTCCATTGAGCGATATTTTATTTGCTCCGCCATTTTGACAGACAGTACGAGCGTCAGATATTAGTACGGGAAAACGTTTCATACCACACGCGCGTTGTCGACGTCATGTTGGAAAACCCGAAATTTAACCCTGGTATGTTTAACCCTGGTATAATAAACCGTGGTTAATAAACCGCTTGGTTTAACTGCTTTATACAATCGAGTTACCAGCGCGGTTACCAAACCAGAATTTGAGAGTTTTAACCCAGGGTTAAACTAACCGGCGGTTAAAATTAAACCATTGTTTATACAATTGGGTGCAGATCGTAGTAGAAGCGTCACAGACATCCCTTGATCGCCATCTCACGGCGAATGTTTTGACCCTGCTCAAAATTTACGTAGCGGCATCGCCGTGGACTCGAAGCGCAGCAGAAGCGTACTAAGAAATCCATGAGCGTAGTAGCAACGTAGTCGCATCGTGGTTGACGTAGCGCAAGCGTAGTCGCATCGTACTAAAAGCGTCGAGATACATTGTATTTGCCCGCGATTCCGCTACGTTTTTCGTACGCTTACACTACGCTCTGTACGATCTAGCGACGATCAAGGCGTCTTTACGGCGATTCGCCATTTATGAATCACAAAAATCGCCGTCCAGTGGAATGGGGGTATTAAGAAAGGTCGGAGTAAAACAGAAAACTCTTTAAGGAGCGTTCTGTTTTACAGTACTTTAACAATGCTTTAAGCAGTCATCTGCCTTGAACACAAAATAATTAACGTAACTGAGTTGTCGTAATAAAAGGATTTTACTGTAACAGGTTTCACATTTAGGACATATTAAAATACTGTTAAGTGTTCAGGTAGTGGTAAAGCTCTCATTGTTACTGATTATCCACCCAAGATAATTATAGGCATTGTATTGTTGTTGACTTCTCACCATTTTTAATTATTAATAAAGACCTTCAAGCAAATTTGAGTGTGCTACCAATAAAGTGTATTTGTAAACGGATTATGCATGGATGTGTTAAAATGTAGACCAAGATCAAAAGACTGGATATGCTAATAATGTAAACCAATATCTTAAGATTGGATATGCTACTAATGTAGACCCAGATCATTTAGACTGGATGTGATAACAATGTAGACCCAGGGAATACGATTTGATATGCTTATAATGTAGACCTCATTCATCAAGACTTGATATGCTAGAAATCTAGTCCTAGAAGCATAAGATCAACTGTATAAGAGACAGTTGTCTGTATGTGATAACATTCCAAAGTAATCGAAATGTAATCGGAATGTAATCGCTGATTACACCACTTTTTGTCCTGTAATGGTTACGATTACGGTTACATGTAATCGATTTTGAAAAAGTAACCGAATACATTCGATTACTTTGAAAAAATGTAATTGATTGGAATCGATTACGAATACACGATTACGATTACCTCATGTCTGTCCAGTAGTCATGAGGAAACGCAATATCAATGCTTTTACTAGCAAAGTGCGTGATGCCCGAAGCTAGTAAGAAAATTGACATTGCATTTCCTCATGGATAAAAGAAGTACGCAATTTAGTTCTCATATCTATATTTCATTTTCAACCGAGAACTGTACATAAACGTTCAACTAGACACTCTGACCGTTGCTATGCATTGCGAATAGTAGTAACAAATAAATACGAAAGAAGACTCAAGCAGGAAATGAAAAGTCCTAAACACATGTTTAAAATATAGGAAACCACAGATCACCTGTAAACTTTCTCGACTTTGTTTATTTGCCTTTTGAGTTATTTAAAATCACATAAATTTAAGAAATTTAGTTTAATGCATGTCGATTTACTCACACGCTATGTTTATACGACGGCTTATTCTAGGATCTTTCTATGGACACGGTAAGGACATTTAATTATTTGTGCTTCACTCATTACTTGATATCATAATGATACGCTACGGGTGTTAACATTTGTATCGGTATGTTAATAGTATGTATTAAAACAATGTTTCTCTGTAACAAGCGGGCAGCCAACCCAGCCACCCACGTCCATTTTAGCACGCTGGTGTCGTTGTGTAGAACTTAATTACAGATTGGTGTACACATATTCAGAAACCAATATGAGAATATGTTATCGGTGATTGACAATTTCAAAAAGAACATTATGATACAATATTAGTATGTGATTAGTAACAGTCATACTAAAGTAATCAAACATTTATTTGGACATGGCTAGTACATGAGGAAAAGAAAACACGCTCGAAGTTGAAACAACGTAAGTACACTTATACTCATGAAATTCAAAAACTGTGCATTCGGAAAGTCCATATAAATAATAGGAATAACAAACCAGATATAAATTGACTGTGTAATAATGTTATTTTAAGCATCGATCTAACGTTTCATAAGAGTCATTAATGTGTGATGTTAATAATGATTGTACTGCCATGCGTTTTTGTCATTAAGGGTCAAAACCCATGTCACACAATTAATGACGCATGTTTTCTCCGTTTGCATCAAAGCGCGCACGACATCATCGTCGAGTGGACCTCGCCAACGCTAAGGAATGTAATTCCTTACCATGACTAAACAATCAACCAGATGGTCCAACGTCATTGGCTGGTTCGGTAGACGTCGCAAACTTTGCCCAATCTCAGCCCAAACATGCTCAATTAGCGTGAGATCGGATGAAACTGCGGGCTAGTCAATGACCTTGATGTTTTTTGTTCTGTATGAAGACCGTGACAACGCACGCGAGCAACGTGTGGGTGAGCAATACCATGTTTTAAGACAATTTGGCGGGTTTTACGTCAGAACGGGACGTACAGTAGGACGTCACGGACGGATTCAAAATTAGAGTAATCTTGTCAGCACTGTCCTCCGGCTGATTAGACGAACTCATCAAATGTTTCTAGCCGTAAAGTTTGAAGACTGAAAACGATCAAGCACCTGTGTAACGGAAAAATACCCATCTTGTCGACGTTACGTTAATAGTCATATCCTTGGTCGCAGGTTCTCGCGAGCATTACCAATTTGTTTATACGTCTCCATAGCGACAACATGATGTTACGATGAAGACCAAATCGGACTGCGACATCATTTTTCTTCATTCCAACCTCTAATATGCTGACTGGATGTAAACGCGCATTTTCAGACAGTCGTGGCATAGCCGTCATTGTTGATAAAACAAATCTAACTTGTTTTTCCGATGATTTACTCCTAAAACAACCAGTGTACATTGCAAGCATGTTGAATTTACTGTACAACTGAGTATTCTGACCAATTTATGCAAAAATAGACAAACGTTTTTTCCACACGCAAAATCAACGTTAATTTCACGAAAAGTGTAACCAATACCTTCTACACACTTAAATCAGCTGTATAAACCGTTTTTACGTGAGCTTATTGAAAACGTGTACATTTGAAATAAATTTTAACCATGCAGAGTTTTTACATTCCGTGAGTAAATATATTCGTGCCTTGATTTGAACTTTGATTGATGTGATAGTCATAAAGATTTGAGATGATTATGCAGAGGTAGGGTTAAAGGATGACTGGAGGCTGGCAACTGAACCATTTACTGTACAGAATTCCCCTCCGGTGCATTTTAAGAATGAACGTCCCTAATGAGATCAGATCATGTATGTCATCAACATAACTGGCGATAAGTCATTACTTTCAACTGACAAGCGGTTAGCATTTTGGTACTATAGTGCAGTTGACGGGAATGGTCGCTTGTTCGATTAAAAGTACAAACAGTGGCCCGATCTCATCAGGGAATTCAATCTTAATTTCCTTCGTTATGTACACAAAAGCAGGGCTCAAGATAAGAAATCAAACATTTTCTCACTCATTTCAGCAACAAATCCTGTGCAGTTACTACAAATTAGAATTGCTCAAATATATTATTCTAATGAGTAGTAAGGCCATAAGGTTTATTGCAGAAATAAATACTTAAGTTTTTTAAATACTCCCCTTATCTGGAGCTCTGGAAAATAAAATGTTGGGTTATTATTTCCCATTTTAACACAATTCCAAATGAAATACAATTTAGAAAATGACTTCTTCAAAACGTGACTAACAGTTTGGAGCCTGCGAAGAAAACAGGTTTTCAGTTGTAAAATGCACATATATAGTTGCTTCACCTTTTACCCCATCAGCTGTTTATAGTATTTAACATAGGCGACTATTTAAGAAGGTTGAAAGTAAAGCAAAATGCGCCTTAAGCTAGAAAATAAAAACGTATTATTACGATACATCTTCATGACTAAAGAATGTCCTATTGACCCGGATTTGGTCATCGGTGAGTTAAGCGAACTGGCAGTCATCGGAAGTACTACGTTGTCGGCAGACTCGGCACTGGGGATAACCTGAACGACCCGAGATGAACCAAGCAGCCCCGGATACTTTGAAATGTTTAATCCAACCGGGGTTACCGAGGACAGATAACCATAAATGGGTTAATATTGGATATCAAATCAAATAAATTTTATTTTGAGTCGGCAAGACATATAACAATGAACATAAGCTGCAAAGCTTTTTAACTGACTAACAAACAATTGTAAGCAATTAAACGAAGGTAAAACAGCTGCTTGGAGAAAGGACATATTAAAAGGATCACAGTGAATTTCTATTTTGGCTTTTTGAATAAAAGTTTGAGACTGATTGAAGCTAAAGCAGAATGCTCCTTAAGGAGCATTCTGCTTTATCCCCAACTCATCCCAAATAGAGACCTGCTAATAGTAATGATTTACATATTTACCTAGATTCAGACAGAGCTAAAACCTGGGGTCGAATGAGAGCAAAATGTGCATAGGGGCTCTCACTGAATTGCGCTACATCTGCCCCAAGGATCAACCATATTAAGCCAAAGAACATATGTATCAAAAATAATTATCTATATCATACCAGACATACACATCAAAGTTTAACCCGAGTTTGATTCTTATTTCTGGCTGGGAGTTAAACAGAATGCATCATAAGGCCCATTCTCTCATACTCCCGCAAAGTATTACTATCTAAGCTTAGTAACTGCGAAATGTACACTATGGGCTGGCTGAAAGAGAACCAGAAGACTCCTGGAGGCATTCTGGTCTCCCTTCGGCCCACCATCAGTGATTGCCAGTTGGACTGGTTAAAGGGAGGTAACACCTGAAACATGATGCAATGTAAAATATTGTTATCTCCCTTGGATTGTACGCTGCACTTTGATTTGTATCTAGCCTACATATTTAAATACAACATACGGATATGCCGGCGCAACACCTGGGACACCGTAGCAACATCGACACATGTCAGGGTCTTTACCGTGACAAACTTGGGTGTTGGCGAGATTAAAAATCAAACGACATTTTAAAAGACTAAGTTTTTTTTTTACATTTGATTTTTAGCGTTTGCGTTTCGTTTGTGTTTAAGAAGGAAAGACAAATGTCCATTGTGTAGAGTAAACTGGATGCATTGGAAAAGGTTATTCTCTCTAAATAAATGGATTCAAACAGTAAGGAACAATATCAGAAATATTGCCACTAAAATAAAAATGTAACAACAGTTTAAAACACTATTATTGTTCTTCTTTTAATATACTGCATTTGGTTTTAATTTCTTGAATTTTGAGATGAAAAAATAATAATTGATGCTGATTCATGATCATCCCGGTTCACAGGGTAATGTTGGCGTGTCAGCGGGGTATACCGAGATGAAACCGGCGGTCTCAGGGATACGACCGGAGTTACATCGTGTTAAACCGTGATAAACTGGGATAACGCTGACCCTGCACAATAATTATACCTGGCTTAACTCGGAAAAACAGCAACAGTCGGGGAGATTTAGTTTCTTAACCCGCGATCCGTCGGGAATATGAGAGTATAATTAATTTATCATAAAAAAGTTCCAGATCATCACGGTTCAACCCGGTTTGAATAGACGAAAACAGACGTTTTATTCATTTAACGTAGTTCGCGGGTGAGCTTAGTTTCCCTGAAAGGTGTTATGAAACTTTACGTTAAGAATGATAATAGCCTAAGAATATAGGAAAAATGTATCGTTTGATTTGTCTATAAGGTCTCTGTTGACGATTTTACTTTTCTCAAAAACAAATAAAATTAATGAATATAAGTCTCGCGCAATAAGTAGACCACAAGTTTCATTGCAAGAACATGTAAAAAACTTGAATAAAAGTGTTCAGAAAGATTGTTTTTTTGTTTTGTTTGTTTGTTTGTTTCAGTGTAGAGCCGGAGAGTAGTTCACAAATCATAAAACGAATGTTTAAAACAAACTCTCCGATGTTGAAAAAATTGACGTATTGATAAGCTTCAACGTTTCTTTTGGCTTTATAGTTCGATCAACTCATACATACCGTTTTTACTGACTTGTAAGTCATTAAACCAAAACGTATATGTAAGTGGACATATATAATTGGACCGTATATATCATCACTGATTTTAACCAACGAAGACTCAACATAATTTGCCCCTTGATCACTGCGTTATGGACTGACAAGTCAATACAATCGGACACTACATTGAAACAAAATATTTAGATTGAATGGGACTCGGACCTAGAACTTTTAGATTGCTTGTCAATCACTCTACCAACTGCCAGACATGAGGTAATCGTAATCGTGTAATCGTAATCGATTGCAATCAATTACATTTTTTCAAAGTAATCGAATGTATTCGATTACTTTTTCAAAATCGATTACATGTAATCGTAATCGTAACCATTACAGGACCAAAAAGTGGTGTAATCAGCAATTACATTTCGATTACACTTCGATTACTTTGGAATGTTATCATGGGTCTCTAGTTGGTCTTATGATCTGGGCCAACATCATTAGCACATCCAGTTTTATGATTAGTGTGTACATTATAAGCATATTAAATCCCATGACCAGGGTCTACATCATCACATCCAGCATAAATGATCTGGGTCCACATTATTATCACATCCAATCTTATGATATGGGACTTCATTATAAACATATCTAGTCTTATGATCAGTCTTATGATCTGGGTCTACATTATTAGCACATCCAATCTTATAATCTGGGTCTACACTTTTTAACACATCCATACACAATCTGTTTGCAATGACACTTTATGAGTACCACACTTTGCTTGAAGATCTGTATTAATTAAAGAGGTGAGAAGTCAATAACAATACAATGCCTATAATTATAATTGGTGGATAATCAATAACAATGAGAGTTTACCACTACCTGCACCCTTAACAAAAGTGATGAGTGTTTTAATATGGCAAAGTGTGAAACCTATACAGTACAAACCCACTATTACGAACACTAAATGAAGTTTTTTGTGTTTAACGCAGGTGGCTGCTTAAAGCAAGGTTATGGTAAAACAGCAAGCTTTTTAAGTTATCTTTATAATATAGTTTCACAAACTTTAATTCACCCTTTCTATTATTTGTTTCTTTTTTTTTTCGATGTAAGTTCAACTATAACGGTGACAACACTTATTGGTTTTCAATCTAATGTTTAGTAGGACCTTATATAAACCATTGATTAGAAAAGTCATTGTCATTGTATGTGTAGCTGCTGCTTTAACTTTTAATATCAATATTTTTGAGATACCCATGGACACTCATGAGATGATGAAACTTTTGAAATGATGATGATGATAAAATGCAAATCAAAGCAAATATAGACCCTGAACAGTTGACTATATGTACATAAACTGTCTGACCCTGAATGACTCAATTGAAAGTGAAACCTTACATAAATAAAATTGTTTACTAGTATTATAGTCAGTGTATGTCTGAACATATTCTTAAATGTAATCGATGTAATTGAAATGTAATTGCGATTACATTTTTCAAGTAATCTTAATTTAATCGATTACAGACTCTCTAATTTTTAAAAAAGTAATCGTAATCGCATTTGCTGTAATCGTAATCGAATGTAATCGATTACATTTCAAAGTAATCGGTCTCATGTCTGCGCTATCGAGGAATACACTAAAGCGTATCAACCTGTTCTTTGTGTAAAATTCCCAGTATAAGCACGTGCGGAAAAAGTATATATCGTCGGGACGCATTTCCGCTCGCCTTCATGAAAATTCGCAAATGCGAAACGCAGTAGATCTGCGATTTTGAAATATGAGGCATTCAACATTGATCTCATCTGACATAAATAAGTACAATAACTAAAACATTTAACATTTTCAAGAGAACTTTTTGACTTTTCAGACATGGTTGCTGCAAAGGGATCTACCAAGCAACTGTTTTTGTTCGGAAGATAAGTTCCTATTACAGGATCGGTTTTAACGTTCATCTCTGTGGATAGACATGAACATTATATGTCGTGCCTCAAAGTTAGTGTCATTCATTCGTGTATTGCAGACCATGAAACGAACGATATACATGTTTAACGATGTTTTTTAATTTTTGCATTACAACATGAATGTTCTAAATGTAGGTAGAGTGTGGAGTGTTAATTTACTCTGTCACGTATCGATTACCTAATTATAAATCAGAAAATAGGTACTATCTGGGTCAGTATTACTCCGCGCTAAAACCACGCATATACCACGTAATTATGGGTAAAGAAAAACCAGTTAAGTCTAGTTTTGAAATCGGCATTTATGGAATGAGGCAATTCTATTTTTATAAGAAATGTGAAGGGGAACATTTATATATTTACACATATTGACATAAAACAAAGGTAAAAAATAAAATTTTGGGTTGTAGCAGGAGAACCGTTAGGGTACCAGGGGTTTACATATGGTCTGAGGGGACACATGAGAGCCAATTTGTTTGGCTAGCATGTGGTACATGGGATAATTCCTCATTAAATGTGTAGTCATTCAGGATACAATTTATTAAAGAAAGAATTTCATTGCACAAATAAATTTCCGTTTCAGTTACCAGGAACGCAATGTATTTGGGGGACATTTTCAGTTGGACCAATCACAGAAAGTACAATTTGTTACCCTACGGAAGATTTCAAGCATTTGAACTATTCGAAGATTTGCAATTTAACAGCAGTCAATTCTGGGATGCCATGGTACTGTGGGAAACCAAGTCACGTTAACTTGCTGTGCGAGGACTGGGCAGAAACAATAGGTGTTTGTCATCCAAATTTGCCTTTCACACCATGTGACAATATCATGAATAGCAGGTACAATGTTTACAGTAGGAAAACCATATTTCACTCGATCTGCGTAAGCGCTAATGAAAGGCGTAACTGTATTGATCAATCCATTATATCGATATACATCAATACAGTGTAGAAAATAATCAGCGGGTTTCTTTTCTTATCAGGAAATTAACTGTTTGCAACTTTACAATGAATTGTAAACATTGATTGTAAATAGTTATAAACGGCGTATCCTGAATTGGAAGTCAGAATTGTTGATCAAAGGTGCAGATCTGAATGAGTTAAAACATAGGACTAACGTGTTTTATGTTAACAATTTTGTGCAACTATTAGTTTAAAAAATACGGCTACTATTTCAGGATTGGCAAAGATATGAATGCAGCTTTAGAAGTACATGTGTCTGGAGAAAATACCGGTGAAGCAGAAACACTGCCTCTTCCACAATCGCCGTGTAAGGACTTGAAGGTTGCTTCACTTTGGACTAGAAAACGCCCTACTGGCTTTATGTACAGTAACACGTGGCATCTTAGGCATTGCAAAGGTGCGTATGTAAGTCAAGTATTTCTATCATGCATGCCACATTTCCTTCATTTTTATAACAAGAAAATTCTGATTCAAGGATAAGTTTTAAAAAGTATATAGAATCGAGACTATGAATTCTGTCACTTCTTACTATGATATATATGAACTAAAAAAAGAACAGAAGCTATGTACAATGGCCAGCAATACTTTGTGACAAAAATGATATCCGTTGTAAATATGTGTCATGTTCATTTTCAAAAGTCTGGTTATGCGATATTGCAACAACATCAATAAGAACGACCGCACATATCACGATACATGAATGTAGTAACTCGGGCAAATAGTCTAATCAGAATATATACTATAAATAAATAAAGCCACATCGGCGTAAACTGCAGCCGCACATGAAACTGAAAATGAAAATTGCCACACAGGCATACAGTTCAACAATGTACATAGCCGTTTTTCACGTTAGTTGAAAACGTAGTCAGCTTGCGATGACCTATATTCCTGATATTTGTGATTATATTTAAGTATGTAGTCGTAATCATCATCAAATGCATCATTATTATCCCTATCAATACACCCGTCGACATCAATATCATCGTTATAAACATCATCATCATCAACAACAACAGCAGACATTATCGTTTGCGTCATTGTCGCCATCATCACATCTTCAATAACTCTAGCTACAAGTTCAGAAATATATTCAGCCTGTATTCCAGAGCAAACTATTCCCTGCCAATAGTTCTTCTTCATCCAGGTATTTAAATGGGTACCTGTGATCGTCACAACAACAACAATAATATAACCTACATTTTTAACCAATCAAACTGCCTTTTGCAACCGATTAAGTACGGCACTTAAGTATAAAAAATGTTGTTGTATTTCAACGTTGCTCGCGGTATAGATCTCTCTGCCTCGTAGCAACTAATTGTAAAGACTGTTATATTTGGCGATCTAACGACCATTATAAGCCAGGTTTGTTTATGATAAACGTGGGAACGATAAAGTCCTCGGTCGATCAAAATATATATTATATTCTAAGTAAGTTAGAACATATTAAGTGAAATATTAATTTATTAAGAAGGGGGTCACTCGCTAACGGTCCTTCCGCTCCTTCTTAATAATTTATATTTCACTTAATATGTTCTATCTATACCATTAAACAAGCTGTGTACCGCGACTACACAAAGCACCATATGGCAGCAGTGCATAATAATTTAGATGTTAGAATCGATGACAAAAGGGGTAACAGTACAGTCGGCTGAAAGTATTATATTAGGAACGTTGTCTCTTTATATGTTTGATAATAAAACATATTATTAAATGCTTGCCATGAGGCTAAAAAACGTATATCTCTATAAAGGTACAAACCTTGACCCTATTAAACATATTGCTTGTACAGTATTTATGATCAATATGATGATTTAAGCGCCAGTGACGATCATGATGAGCATAATGGTAGTAGTTGTATGAATACACTTAATACAGAGATGTTGATAAATGTTGCACGATGGTAATGAAAAATTATTGTAGGAATGAAAATGTTGTTATAAATTAGTTGTCAACAATGCAAATAATGATTCTTAAAGTCAAACAACTTGATCTACATATTGCGATATGCATTACACAACTAACGAAGAGTTTTGGCGCAATCTGTATTGGGAGTTGGTAATCTAATAGAACTCGCGCGTGAGCTATATGTCGTATACAGCGCCTTAGTATCTTGCATTTCTTTGTTTTGAAAAAAAAAAACAGGCTAAAATTTAGAATATAGCGCTTTGCTCAAGTCTGTCTAATCAACGCTTTAGAAGAACCTCAGATTCAACTCAAGTGCGTTATAAATATGAACCGAAGATTGTATTCATTTATTTAATATTGCAGGTCTAGAATCTAAGCATCTGTTTTCGTGTTTGCAAAACAGAACATTCCTACTCTTTGGGGACTCCACAGTGCGACAATGGTATGTGTACGTGCGAAAACGATGGATATGTGATCAAACTACACAAAAGTGGTCGACTAGGGTATGGCATAGACCATCGGCATGTAAAAACAGTGTGTATAACTTTACTGTTGAGTATATACTGCATAGTCAGCCACATTTCATTAACGGCCCTATAAGATATTCAACTTCGTCTATTGCACGGTACATAGATAGAATTCGTGATAACGAACGTGTTGTAGTAGTGATTGGTGTCTATGTGCATTGAACACCTTTTCACCACACGGTTTTTAGGCGCAAAATGCACTTAATACGGCTCAGTGTTGCACGTCTGCTACACAGAAACTCATTTGCTAAAGTTTTTGTTAAAGGACCTCATACATTTTCATTTCGAGGGATTCGGGCAGGAAAGTTTTTGGATTATTACGGGTTTGTATATCGTCATATAATGTTTGAAGAATTCACAGGTTTACATGATAAAGTTGTATTTCTTGACAATAGCGATATAACTAATGCCTTGGCTGTCGAAGACATTCATCCACCAGATAAGGTGGTCGGTGCCATGGTGGATCAGATGGTGGCGTATATGTGCTGACTCTTCAGATCTTTACAGGGGAGTACACGTTATTGGCCCACAGTAAACGTGCTTTTGGTAAAGCTATTATATCTATTGAAGCAATTTGGAGCTGCTGGGTAATACAGTGTCCTATCAGGCCCCAAATTGTTGCAACGCAAGTTTTAAAAAATATTAAGAACATCAAACTCATAGAACCTCAATAAATTGTGTTGAATGGCGTTTGCTTTTCGTATTATCTGCTCTAGTATTAGTGTCCTATATAGCTTATATTCGTACTCTTCCGTCACATTTTAATGACTGGCAAGTTCATACCATTATACTGTCTTTCTTGACAAAAGTGATATAATGATTTGGCTGTGCCACTACTTCTTCTGGTATTTAATTCTGTATATGGCATGGTGAATCAAACAATGGCGTATTTATGCTGACTGTTCAGACCAATAGAGCAGATAATATCATTTCTTCTAGGTAAATGCCCTTATGCGAAACGATTGTTGTCTTATGGTAACGATAATTAGTTCACGCTAGATCAGACGCCGTGTAGGTACGTTTCTGACCGATTTTAGCCAAAACTTATGATGACGGGCTTCTTTAACATGTTTAAAATCATTCTGTTCTGAATCGGATTCCATAATGTTTCATTGATGGTGTCACAAAGTCAGATTTACTTGTTTATCTATTCATATATATGCTTAGTTATCAATATTTGTCCATTGTTTCATCTCATTATTTCATCATCTCTTTGAAGTTACTTTCGTTTTAATGCTAACCCTAACCTTTAACCCTAGTTGACCTTTGGTGGCGGGAAGCTACGTCAAATCCAACAATTCCTTGCAGTCTCCTGTGCACTTGGTAATACACATTTGTTGACGAAGGTCGTATGTTTCTTGTTGCACAGGCCTATTCCTATTCTAGCATGGTCGCCTTATATATTTCAGGTATTTATTGCATATGAAAGTAGGCATTTTTCCACATTTTGCAATTCATCATTTTCCATGTCATTTCATTTATCTCATTTTTTCGTAAATTTTCCTTGCGTTGCAAGGGCACTTTGTAATAAACATCTGTTGACGAAGGTAGTATGTTTCTTGTTGCACAGGCCTAGTCCTATTCTAGCGTGCCCGCCCTATATTTCAGGCAACCCACCCAACTAACAAAGAAATCACATCAACCAAGAAGCAATACGCATTTGAGGTTGGTAACAGAGGCAATGTGTTAATAGTTATAGGTTTTTTCAGTTAAGGAATTCCAAGACTGAAGATCACCTATTCCCGTATTATCTCGGCATCTTTCGTGTTTAACGGAATATACCGAACACTCCCATATACAACCTGGACGATAATGTTAGAAATTATCCGAACGTAGTCTGAAATGTTGCAAATCACGTCTTGTAAACATGCCTGGCCTTCTCCGCACGAGTTCGAATCCCGACCGAGCTCAATATATTTTTCTTTCAAATATATATCTTTTTAAAAACACAACAATTTCCTAAATCAATGATTAGATGTTTATAAGTGCGCCTGACAATAACTTGCACAAATATTTCAATATAAGCCAAATTTATTGTTCAGTTTTTATAAAGTATTCAAGGTCTCCAACACTTTTTCGAAGGCAAACTTATTATTTTCCAGTTAGGTGCGGCCAAATGTCTTCATATTTTGGATTTAGATTGCACAAGTATAGTATAAAAAAATTAGCAAGTGGTTTGCTTTTCCCAAGTTATCATTTTTGTACAAACATACAACCTTTTAAGTCATATTATGTAAAATCGCATGGAAAATATTGCATATTTTTAAGAGGACGGTTCAGATCTTTTAATTTTTCACATCATATGATGTAAATATTGATACAATAACTTTTTTCGGGATGTTCACGTCTTCTGGAATAGGCATGGCATACAAAGATATCAGTATTTTAGGTTAGCATAGGTAAAAATCAACTTTCAGGAATAGTTGTCTTTTATTTGCTCGCATATGTTCCTACCTGTAAGGCTATATACAATATTTCAAATAGTTTCGAAAAGAGATGGTCAAAAGCATTCATATGTTGCACAAGACACGGGAATTACATGTAGTATCCGTTCATACTATTATTTGCACATAATAATTACCCTACCTTCAGTGTTGGATAACCTTAAACAACTATCATCATAAAAAGGTAATACAATAACGTCGTCCACGACGTACAAAACACATATCTGCTATTCGTGGCGTGAGCGTTGTGTGCAAACAGCTATATTTCGTATAAGGCGCCCAGTAACGGATTCAAATTGTTTGATTCAATATGTGCTTGAATTACCATGAAGTAAGTAAGTGCATCGACGAAATGTGTAACAAAAACAGTCAATATCGAAGCAGGCTTAATGCATATTTATATCCTAGAATGTTGTAGCTCTTAGCTATAATCTTTCACTGAGGAGAATAACGCATAGTGTATTTACGAATTACAGGGACAATGTATACCACACTAATATACTATCCCTGCTTATAATCACAGTAACACGCAGTCAAAATCCTTTGTTAAAGCTAGAACTACATGCAGATCCAGGGCATATTATTTGTGAATGCCAACTATTTAACCTGTAATAGGTTGATTTACTTAAAACCTAAGGAAGGAAACAATTGAAGGAATACAACTTTTACTTCCAACTAAGGGCATATTTATAGAATCATGAACTCTTCTGGTCAGTTTGTATATTTACACGTTACAGAAATAAGGGACACTAATCGCTTTTTCAGGGTTTTGACTTTATTGCTAAAGTGCAGTCTGATATAGTTAATATGTTGAATCAAGGTTCCATTTTGTCATATGCTTCACATGCTTTATAGATAGATATGAAGATATGATAGAATATCTCTCTCTCTATCTCTCTCTCTCTCTCTCTATATATATATATATATATATAAATAATGTCGGCGTGATGCCGGAAACTACCGGGAAAAGCTGTATATATATTAATTAAAAAAATAAATGATGTATTAAAGGCTTTAAAAACACAATTTTATTTCTTCAAATAATGCGCGACGCGTTTCACTATAATTCATCAGGCGCTATACTATTGTTTATGACGTCATGACGTTGTTGTCATGATATCGACGTCGTCACTTCCTGTTGACGTACATCTAAGATAAATAACTGTGTTTTATTAAAGGGAGATAATTATTGAGAATTAAGAATAGGTTTAAATTTAGCTATGAAATATTCTACTTTTGCTAGCCTAGCTGAAACACTATTTGTCTTTAATTTAAAAAAAGGAAACATTTCATAATTTAAGTTTTTCTTTCCGCATTTTTCTAAATGGGCGCTTAAAGGAATTTGTCTTGTTGAAGGATCTCTTATCTGTTGTGAGTGAACTGTTCTTCTTGACCTCAGTTTGTCTCCAGTTTGACCAATATAGTATTCTCCGCATCCAGTGCATGTAAGAACATATAACACGTTTTGAACATCACATGACATTGATTGGTTTACATAAAATTTCATTCCTTTAAAATTATAAAATTCGCTTTCTTTAATATGTTGACATAATGAACAGTTAGATTTATTGCATTTTGTTACTTTATAACGTACATGTTGTTTCTCTCTATATATATATATATAACTATTTTCCTCCTTAGGGAGACCATCCTTTTTTTTCCTCCTTAGGGAGACATTTTGTATATCCTATATTTTTCAACTTATCATCATTTAGAATCACTTTTCTTAGACAACTTATGTCTATTTATATGATTCTAAAGTCCTTTAAACCATATTTCTTTAAACAAAAAATATATAAAAATTTTGGTCTCCTTAATATTTTGTTAGTACGAAATAAGGATTAAGTAGACCGTTGTATATATATATATATATATATAAGTATAATACCACTCTTAGGGAGACCAGTCCTTTTTTTAAAGCATTATGTAGACCACTGTATATATTTTTATTTGGAAGGTAAATTTGCATCAATTTTATACTAAACGGATGTTGCTTATGTGCTTTGGGCAATTGAGGTCAAAGGTCAAGGCCACAGTCACCTATAAGTACGAAATAAGGATTAAGTAGACCATTGTATATATATCTAAGTATAATACCACTCTTAGGGAGACCAGTCCTTTTTATAAAGCATTATGTAGACCACTGTATATATTTTTATTTGGAAGATGCATTAATTTTATACTAAAGGGGTGTTGCTTATGTGCTTTGGGCAACTGAGGTCAGAGGTCAAGGCAACAGTCGCCTAAAAGTATGACATAAGGATTAAGTAGACAATTGTGTATATATATAAGTATAATACCACTCTCAGGGAGACCAATCCTTTTTTTAAAGCATTATGTTTATGTTTAAAGCATTATGTTATGACCACTGTTTATATTTTATTTGGACGGTAAACATGCATTTTGTATTAAAGGGGTGTTGCTTATGTGCTTTGGGCACTTATTTCATAGTAACTGCTGAATCATGTCCCTTGGTACCCAAGGCCAGGGCAGAGTCGTCGGTGCCGTGTTGTATTCCGATTTCAGTTGGGGGCTCCCTTGCTGAGTGGTTATAGACTGTGACCAAGTTCACTTGCCCTGGTCTGGTGCCAGCAATTATCAGAGGCCCTATGCAACAATTGCGCCAAATGCCTCAAATTCATAAAATAAAAAATCCAGAATCGCAAACGATTGGAATACATTCGCCGAGTTTTATTTTACTAACTATGACCTATACACAGTCACCTAAAAGTAGTATGTCATACTCTGCCATCCCAAGATGTACTCATTCACCAAATTTGCTATTCCTAGCTGATAAGGTACAGAAGATATGCTCCGGCCAAGTGTTTTTTACAATTGAGGTCAAAGGTCAAGGCAACAGTGGCCTAAAATTAGTATTTGACACTCCGCCATCCCAAGATGTATACACATATTACATTTGCTATCCCTAGCTGATACGGTACAGAAGACACTTACCAGATAAACTTTTAAAAAATAAGGCCAAAGGTCAAGGTCACAGTGAATAAAAGTAGTAAGTGACCGCCATATCAAAATTGTATCACACACCAAAATTGCTATTCCTAGCTGATAAGGTACAGAAGATTATGCTCCGATCAAGCATTTTCTAAAATTGAGAGCAAAGGTCAAGGTAATCTGAAAGTAGTATGTGACACTCCCCCATCCAAAGATATACTCACATACCAAATTTGCTACTGCTTGCTGATAAGGTACAGAATATATGCTTAGAACAAGCTTTTTTTTAAAAATTGAGATCAAAGGTCAAGGTCACAATGGCCTTAAAGAGGTTTGCGACACCCGGTATGCAACAACCCCATCCCAAAATGTTTCACACACCAAATTTTCTATTCCTAGCTGATAAAGTACATAAGATATGCTTAGGACAAAATTACAGTTACAATTGAGGTCAAAGGTCAAGGCTAAGGTCATTATGACCTAAAGGCAGTATGTGACCCTCTCCTATCCGATGATATACTCACATACGAAATTTTGTGTTACATAGTACTAGCTGATGTGGTAAAGGAAATATATATTCCGGACAAAATGAGGCATTATGTACATACACACATACAAACACACGCTCATACAAACATGTACGGGCAAATCCTTATTTACCCTCTCGACAAGTTGCAGGAGTGTAACATAATCATTTAAAATTAAAATGACCCCTTATTACCTGACAGTCGACTGTAAAGGGATACATTTGTCCCATTAAAGGTCTATAGCACCAAACTTGGACAAGTTTACTAGGGGCCGGTACTGTAAAGCATCTTTTCATACCCCCAGGACACCTTTCAGGCAATAAACAGAGGGCCATGGTCCTTTGTATCCACGAGGCCCCCTGCTATTAGGCATTACCGGCCTACGGTGATGTAGATGAAGACGTTCGACGACACTAAATTTTTTACCAATACCAGGGAGATACTCAAAAGGCGTATGTTCAATTTGGACTATTATAGGCCAAACATGCAAACATCTACGGTTATTTTAAGGGAGTGGAATACACTGTAGTATTATCAATGTGGCACTTACACTTTTAAATTGCTCATGACTAATTCGAAGTCACTTCCGAAATTAAGGTTCACGAAAACGGGACGGCCTGTTTCTAATGAAGTCGTTCTAACATTCGTGATTTCACGTATTAAATCTGCCAATCGCCGTCTACGGGGAAGGGGCTCTTCACCATCGGAGTCACGGGACAACTTGGCAGCCATTGCAACCCTGTATTCTTGGGGACGTGGTCGTGCACGAACTTATCCTATCCTGCTTGATAAAATGTCGTCTGTTTTAATCTTAAAATTGACCGTAACGGCTTAAAATTTGTAAAACCGTTGTCTAAATATCAAACAGCATATATCCAGACGAGACGCCGAGATTCTCGATATGTCATCTGGATCCAAGCAGTTTGATGGTGTCAGAAAGTCGTATTTGGCAGAGTTAATAGTTTCGTCTCAGAATGTACAATAGAATTATCGATGATATACATATGATTGGGTCTCCAGCAAAACCTGCTATAATGACAAAAATTTTGATTTTCAGATTTTTGCTATTTGCTCAAGAGTAGGGTGTTAGAAATACAGAACAAAAAGAATTTTTGTGATATCTCAATTTTTAATGAAATTACAGCTAATTTAGTAACTGTCCTAGCATTGAAACATTGACACGCGAGTGCTTAATTGACTTTTAAAAAGCGGCCCAGAAACAGTATTTTAAGAACCAACAATGCTTACAGTATGCACTCTTTTCCTTCCAATTAAGACATAAGCTTCTGTTAAATAAACATATAAAACTTATTTGGAATAAATTATGGAGAAAAGAAAAGTCTGTTAGAGTTCAGTTGCCATAGTAACGCAACCCTAAAAAGGACACAAATCTCAGTTTCTGTATGGATTTTGAGGACACTTAACGTCAAGATAGACATGGCGAACACATGGCCTCACAATATTAAACGGGTACTTCTTGCGAGCGGCAAATATTTCTGCAGGCTGTAGCACGTGCGGCAGATGCTCGTGGGTGAAATCGACGTCACGTGACCTCAGAATATCATAGATATCTTCTCTCATCAACGTCATCACGCTCTTTCACAAAAACGACGTCAGGCTAGTCCTGTTGAAGCGGAAATACTGGATATTTCCTGAAAGTAAAATATACATATGTTTTATTATATAATTTTTCCTCAGAATGTTTGTTCACCCTTTCTTCAATAAAGATTTATTCAAGGTTCCACCAAATTAACTGAATTTTACTTACATGCATGAAAGTAAACAGTCAATAGGTATCTCTGTAGTATAGATCTAGTATAATAATAAGCCAACATTTACTGATCTCTATTAAACATCTCCTATAGGAACATACTTTATCATCTGATAATTATCTTTTTGCAAAAGCGTCAAAAGATGGATAAAAGTATGTGAAAAAACGCTAAACTAACGTTATCCATAATTTGAATAATTAAATTTATAAGGCTCGATCAAAAGTATCTTAATAAAGAAGTGTCTAATGTATATGGTAGTGTGCTTGTGTTGCTCTTGCTTTATTTATAGAAATAAACAAACAGTATAAGTAAAATATTCATAAAACAGACAGGGGCGTGGCCGACGATACGCACTTAGGCACGTGCGTAACATCAATTTGAAAAAGGAAAAATCAAACATGGCCAAAAAGTGACATTGAAGGTTTAAAAGATGTGGCGTGAGGGTTGGGTGGGGTGGGTGGGGTGGGGGTTAGACCTTAATGTCTAAAGGCTAAATCACTCTTAACACGCTTCAGAGCTCATCATTTTAGTTCTAATTTCTATTTTTCCCGTGGGAGGTTTCCGGACCCCTCCCCCTCTCCCGCAACCAGCATTAATGAATTCCAAGTTTCAGAAACTCAAAAATTTAGTAACTACAAAGTCCGCAGCCTAAAGCCTATGGTGATACATATACCTCTCGTACGCCTAATATTCGAATAGTTTTAGCAGAAATAAATAGTCACATAATGTCATTATTTCTCATGGCTTATATCCCAACGACCCCCCGGATAGGTGAATGTGGATATATAACGGAGCTTTGATCACAATTAATCGTATATTCAAAGCCACAAAACCCTAAAATCACACTTCAGGGCTCACAATTTCAGTTCTAATTTCCATTTTTCTCTCGGGGTACGTCCCCCGGACCCCAAGCAACGTTCGTCGATTTCAAGTAGATCTATTAGAAACTTAAAAACTCAGTAGATCTAATGCAAAGTCGACAGCTTAATATCTATGGTGCTACATGCACCTCTCATGCGTTGAAACCTCAAATACTTTTAGCTGAGCTAACTTTAAGTTAGTCACAAAAAACGTTTTATGTCTTATATAAGGGAGCTTTGAACAAAGATTTATGGTCTCTCAATCAATACATTTTAATCTGGAATAGACTCTAAATAGGTCCTGACCTGATGTTTGACGTCCAGCTCTCGATCATCATTCTGGTTCTAGACACACGCCTAAAAGCGCCCAGGTCAGTTTCTTCTTGATATCCAAATGGTGTGGCCGTGTACGTTCTATCAAACAGCAGACTCTCTAAATCCTAAAAAGAAAATGAATGAATATGAAAAATAATACTAAATACACTTTATTCATACAGAGGGGAAGACGCTATTTTTGCGATGAACGCTATTATTTCACTTGCAAGCCGTTTGGTCCCAGATCAGACGCCCGGTAACCCGGCGTCTGACAAGGCTTCACACTTTTTGTTTTGCCCCTCAGATTAAAATAGATAGATCTACATGTAGATAGAAATGTAAAAAAAATAATAGAGGGGTTCCTCGGAACACGTGTGTTACCTGCCAGCAAGCATCAGTATAACATTCTCTTTCCATAAAAGAAATTTCATTTCAAAATCTTCAGTAAAACAGCAGAAAGCATGAAAAGAAAATGTTGAAAAAAGGAATAACTCTCACAATATTGATACAAGAGTTATGACCCTTCAAGGTCTTGTGCAATACTCTTCCACTTGTCAAGCTCTTTCCATAAATGCTGTTTCATCTTCAAAGCTTCAGTAGCACACTCAGAACAGGAGTTATGAGGCGTGACACAAAAAACGTGACGGACAGACGGACGGACAGGTGGACGGGCAGACAGATAGACGCCGGAAAAGTTATCCCTAAGTGTCACCTCTGCCTATTGCAGGAAAAATAAAAAGAAGATAGAATTTTCTACGTTTTGTGCTTTGCGTTTAAAAAACGGGAAAGAATAGATCTAACGTCTTTCCCGCTGTCAGATAAAATTTATTTCTTAGGAGGATACAATAATCTGAAAAGCTTCATCATTATAGATCTATACCATGTAATGTGGACAAGATCTAGATCTAGGTCTAAACGCAAAGCATTTATAAATTTAAAAAAACAACAGCTTATAGATTTAAAACTTTGCGAGGGTTTTTCTCTGCCTAGTTTCTTTCTTTCTTTCTTTGAATACTGCGACACCCTCTTTCGAGGATTATGCGCAGCTGCGAGTCTGTGCAGATTAGCAAAAGTAAAAGTATAAAAGCTTAAGAAAACTAGAGCTGAGTTCTGGAAATAGTTGTTATGTTACATGTTAAAAGAGAATATTTTACATCTTAGTCTCTAAAAGAGGATAAAAACACTTCAGTTTAATAAGTATGACTGACATCGCTTACTGCCTGCTTGACTCCTATGCCGACGTACTGGCCGGGCTATCACACTTTAAAAAAAAAGTAAAGTAGATATATCTACCAGTTAAAGTCTACTTTCAGTCCGAATGACCGCTCAGCCGACTGTACATTTACTCCCTGATCATTGAGCCATCTTGCCTCTAACACTATTGCGCACTGCTAACACATGGCGCAAATTGCAGCCGCAGTACCGACTCAGACCCTTCACATTTACCCATTTTAACCCCTGGGTGGAGAGGAGCAACTCGCGGTACATGTATTGCTCAAGAACATTCCTGTACATCATTGGGGATTCGGAAAAAAATCCCCTAGTCAGACTGCTGGCACGGCGGGGGATCGAACTCACGACCCCTGGCACCGTAGTCCAACGTGTTAACCACTGGACTACTTTACATGTAGAATCTCCCATTATGTAGCAGCCAGGGTTGAGTTTTTATGATTAAATGCTGAGAGATTTGTGGTGTCTCAGTCGGGTGAGCACTGGCCCTGTAAGGAAGGGGTCCCGGGTTCGAGTCCAGATATGGCTGCATATTTTCGTTATAAGAACACCTGGTTTATAACATAACCTTAATAAATCTCAACACACCTATTGTTTTAGGGGCTTTTTTTCGTTCAAAAACACAACAGATCTACCCCAATAAGCACTTACTGTACGTAGATCTGATTGAAAAGACTTCCCGACAGGTGGAAACAAACGGGTAGGTTGAATCTACGTAAACATGCATTTAATTTAGGCCTAGATCTAGATCTACAGCATTTTTGTTAGAAATGTCATGAACTTTGACAGCTTGATGGAAATCCTTATTAAGCTGAGAAAACACAAACAATAAGCACTGTATGCTAGTGTAACTATGTAGATTCTACATGTATGCCTACTGCGTTATTATTTACGAATCAAAACATTGAAATGTCGTTAGCTAAAATGGCGCGGTCACGAATGACCTCATATTGATAGAGATCTAAACTAGATCTAATCCAGCGAAAAGATGAGAGAAAACATAGTTATATTGCTATAAATAATTGAAGATACGTACCTCGATATTGTTATCCATCGCTAACAGAGAATCTGGAACTCCTTGATCACGAAAGGTTAACATTTACTTTGTTTTTAAACACATATGTCATGTGTAAGTTTATAGATCATGATGTAAAATTCTGACGTCATGTTTAATCGGGAATTCCCAACGTCATAACCGATGTCATTATAGCAGGTTTTCCTGGAGAACGGCTCATATCCATTGTGAATAACAGTTTGTTTTGTTTTTTATAAAAAAGGTTTTTGTTTTCACCAAAATCGAAGTTAAGCATTAGAAAATATAGCAGAAAAATGCAGAACTATAGGAGCACCCTGATTTGGATCTACACTTTTTGCAATAAACTCTTCTGAAGGGCATTGGAGTTCAAAGGGTTAACTCTACTGGTGTGAAAGGCAAATTGGTCATATCTTTGCAAATATTTGGGTCCAGATGAGAGCTAGGCCAAGCAACTCGGCGTCTCATCAGGATCCAAACTGTTTGACATACTTATCATGTCTGTGTTAAGAAATTTATAAAATATTCATTTTGACATTTCAAAGTAGAAAGCGAATGTTACAGACAAAATGATTTAACACCGAAAGAGTAACAAAGACTGAAAACCAGATGGCATATAGAATACTCAAAAGCAAGTATGTGGCATTATCGTGCATCAGGTATTAACACTAGCGACTAGTTTATCGTCATTAACAAATCATATATCTATCAAGAGTTCACTTGTCCTATATATGCAAACAGTTTAGACCCTGATCACTCTCTGATCAGGATACTGTTTGTCGTTTTGTAAAATATTGTTAAAATATATCATAATTCTTCAAAAATGGACTAGATTTAATTCGAAACTGGAATTGTCTATTTAAAGTTTCAGGGGTGAATGAGTAAGAACATGACCACACTCTACTCTAAAAACATCTTCAAGAAAAGTCACCGAATATATTTTGTTATTTTAGATGTTTTCCATCGCCTTTTCTGCTCCGTCTAGTACATGTAGACGGGGTTAATTCGTTTCGCGTCATTTACGCACGCGCGCACATAAACAGGTACTATTGACATATTGCTGCCTCCGCTAAGGGTTCAGATTTTCTTACACATCAAATGGACGTCCCTCCATGATGTTGGATGTTTCTGTATGATAGTTTCTTATTATCAACACTTTTTTCCTCAAATGTAAATTTTACCATACCATTTATTCCGTTGCAATACTGTGCTTTTATAATAGAAATAATGCGAGGTGACACAGGACAAGAAACGAGGCGGTGTAAGTTTATTTGGAGCGGCCTTAACGCTCAATTTAATCGTGCACACAAGTTTATCATTATGTACAGTAGAGTTTCGCTACACTTGACAGACAATTATTGCTGCTTGGTTTTCATTACAATTAGCCACTAAATGCATACCAATACTATAACAAAAGCTCACGTGCATGGGAGCTTTTTATAATGTCGTCGTCCTGAGTTAAAAAAATCACCTGTCTCTTAACCTACATGAATATAATGTATAGGTTTTACCAGTTTAGAGAAGTTCTACTATATACGCCATTCTATTGAAACAAGGCATTCCTCACAGCCTCACAAGATCAAGAAAGATATTGTTTAATGTTATGCCCTGATTTATAGCGCAATGTTTATAAAATATATAATTTAACTTAGAACATTTGAAATCATTATGGTATGAATGTACGGTGATGTCGATTTACAGGTTCGTTTGTTTGGATTCATACTGATGGGGTTTAGTGATGATGATCTATGTTTTAAGTAGTTTTGAGAAGCCCCCATTATAAATCTCGATAAATGTTGTCGTCGAACGTCTTCATCTACATCACCGTAGGCCGGTAATGCCTATTTATTGTACTGATTTCATGACCAACAGACATAGGACAATGGCACTGACAGATGCACGGACGGACATGATGACTCCAGTATACCCCCCAAATTTTGTTTGTTGGGGTATAAATATGGAAAAGGAGAATAACTTTTACAGAAATGATGCAAGAAATATGAACCATTTACAAAACACTTCCACTGATCAAGTTCTTTCCATTAATGAAATATTATTCTCAAAAGATTCGGTATAACTGAAGTTGAAACACTGCTGAAGCATTTTTCTATAGAACAGTACTCCAATTCCATTTATATACTGCACACTTTGTGAGTGGGTGGTGATTTGCCACCCATGCAATAACTGATGGAAAACCGTACAGTTAACTAGTTAACCCTACAGTAATGGGGGACATCTAGTTAACCACCCAGTCATGGCAGACATCCAGTTTATCATACATCTGCACAATATTTATGGTTGCAAAACAGCAGAGAATATGTTTTGTAAGCAGTTCAGTTCCAGATCATACGCCAGATAAATTATTTGGTGTAAGATAAGGATCCAAATTTTTTTCTCAATAAACAGCTCAATGCTAAAACATTTTTTCTTTTGCAAAACGTTTCGATCCAGATCAGAAGCTAGATAAAATACATGGCATCTGATCAGGCTCCAAACTGTTTGCCACTCATATAAAATGAATGCTTCAAAATGAAAAGTTGCCATTTTCTAATTTTTATTGCATTCAAGCTCATACCAGCTTAACAGTGAAACTTCTTTAAAATGATAATTGAAATATCTTTATTTTAGGATTTAAACAGTAGGCTGCTAAATTCAAGATAAAGCAATATAAAAAGCTCTCATAGGATGTTTGTATTGCTTTCTCCTGCATTAAGCTATGTTGTCAAGTAGACTTGAAGAGTCAATGTCTGGTTTTAATAGGTATCACTGTTTACTACAGGTAAAGGAACGGAAACAGGAAACTGGACAGTAAAATATATGCTGTATTATTTAACAGATAACTGCATCAAAAGCGACTCTATCTTAGAACATGGAATACCGGTAGTTCATTTTGAGTTGCCGAAAATGAAAGTGCTCCCTGAGAAATTTACGGTACCGCCACTTAATGTAATATGGGCAAGCGGGTTCCTAGAGATACTATTGCAAAGCCCATTTTGCTTGTTCCCATTATTCTTGGTCTTTAGGCTAGGCATGGTAGCATCTGACCTACAAGTAACCTGTGCAGGCTAGTGATTTTCAGAAACTTTCTTTCGTTTTGGAGAATTATGATCCAGTACACTAGACACAGTTTTACACATCATGACATGTAGTCTGAACAGCGTTAATATTGTCGCACAGCTGTCCTATCCTTTATTTCTTGCTTGTCAATGCCCGAATTAATACAGACCAGTTGCCAATGTTCTTTTACCACTATGGTTTTTAAAGTTCCCTTTCAGGCCACTTTTTTTTTAAAAATATCTTAAATGAAGTTTGCGAGTTTATTGGTTCCAATGGGATATCTACTGTAGGACTTCAATGTAGTTCCTGGAATTGGCCATCTATAACAGTCACCAGACTTTCCAAGGACTTCTAGATATTTCTGGAAGAAAGTTGCCAAGCATCGGGGACCTGAAAATACAATTTTGAAAAAAATGTCAGAAATAGCATGTATCGCATGAAGAAGAACACTATGAAATCAAAACATTGAATCGTCATTTTGACTTTTCCTTGAAATGATTAATTAATGTGGTGTGCCAATTTCAGTGCTGCTGTAACAAACCAGGCCTTAAGCCATTATTTACCCAATTCACTATTATGACATACGCCATGTAAAATTTGACCTAAAGTGAGCTATATTATTACCTGACATGACCCAGATTTTCATTTGGTCTAGATTTAAATACATGTAAGACCAACATTTTGAGCACATTTCGTGAAAATACAATGAAATTTGTAGCATCTAGAATGTTTACAAGATTTTTCTATAACTTTACTAGTGACCTAGTTTTTGATAGGACATGATCCACATTTAAAACTTTACCTAGATGTTATATAGGAAAACATTCATACTAGGTTTCAGTTAGATCTAATGAGATGTGTAGCCTCAAGAGGGTTCACACTGTTTTTCTTTGATTTGATCTATATTAACCTAGATTTTGACCCAACATAAACCAAATTCAAACCTGACCTAGATATCAACAAGGCAAACATTTTCAACAAGTTTAAAAACAAGAGGGCCTGGAAGGCCCTGATATCGCTCACCTCTATTACTGAAGCCTGATAGCTTTACCTTTCTGTTTCACTCGTTTTAATCTAAATCCAATCAAACTTGTAGTATAGCATGTAAACAATTTTGGAATACAACCTCATAATTCTAGTATAGTAGAGTACATCAAGGGCAGATAACTAGAGCCTAAACAATACTGAAATGAAGCCTTTTCTGGCATTTCAAAGTATATCAAGGGCAGATAACTATTGCCACAATGATTAGATTTCAACAATAATTGCACTCCTTTGAGAACTTATAACTGTAAACTTTGTGTGCAAATATAATCAAAATCCATTGAAAACTGTAGTTGCAAGAGTGTAAATCCTGTAAGATAATTATGACATTTTCAGCCATTTAAGGGCAGATAAGTCTTGACCTATTAGTTTGAGTTCAAGCATAATGACACTTATTACAACTCTTATGGTAATATACAATCTGAGCAAGTTTGAAAAAGACTGGATAAAGATTGTGGCGGCTAGAGTATAAACACCGTTAAATATGGCATTTTCAGCAATGCAAAGGTAGATAACTCTTGACCTATGCATGTGATTACAACTATAATCAAACTCATTTGAACTCTTGTGGTCATATACAATCTGAGCAAGTTTGAGAAAGATTGTATAACAAGAGCCCCATGGGGCATATTTCGCTCACCTGAGAAAAACTGACAAAATGGAGATATAATAATATTCATGTCCAGGAGGGTCATTTTTTACCCGAGGGGCATAATTTGAACAATTTTGTAAGAGGACCTGTAGATGATGCTATGTGCCAAATATCTAAGATCAGGGTAGTAGGGTTTTAGACAAGAAGATTTTTGTAAGTTTCCATTGAACAAAAATATATTTTTAGCTCCTTTGACCTACATATGCAACAGACTGAAACAGGTTGTACAAAATAGGTAAAGGATATCTAGAAGTTTCACCATGCCAAATATCAAGGCTCTGGCCATATCAGTTTCAGAGAAGAAGATGTTTGAAAATTTCACTATATAACTCCATGTAAAACTGTGACCCCCAGGGCAGGGCCAATTTTGACCCCAGGGGCATAATTTGAACACACTTGATAGAGGACCTGTAGGCGATGCTATGTGCAAAATATCTAAGCTCTGGCCCTTGTAGTTTCAGTGAAGAAGATTTTTAAAGGTTTCATAGAAAAAAAATCTATTTTAGCTCCTGTGACCTAGTTATGCAACCGACCAGAACCATGTGAACAATTTTGGTATAGGACATCTAGAAGTGTAACCATGCCAAATATCAAGGCTCTAGCCATATTAGTTTCAGAGGAGAAGACGTTTGAAAATGTCACTATATAACTCTGTGTAAAACTGTGACCCCCGGGGCGGGGCCAATTTTAACCCCAGGGGCATAATTTAAACAAACTTGATAGAGGACCTGTACATGATGTTGTTTGCCAAATATCTAAGCTCTGACCCTTGCAGTTTTTGACAAGAAGATTTTTTAAGATTTCCTTATTTTTTCACTTTGGTTGCCATGGCAACCAGAGTTCTGCATTGTTTTTAATTCTTTGAACAAATTTGAAAGAGCTTGACCCAAGAAACATTTCTGTAAAGTTTGGTTGAATTCTGTCAAGCGGTATAGGAGGAG
The DNA here is from genome assembly GCA_922989275.2 of Gari tellinella. Lineage (NCBI taxonomy): Eukaryota > Metazoa > Mollusca > Bivalvia > Cardiida > Psammobiidae > Gari > Gari tellinella. Next base: position 1,742,634 of record OV277858.1, read on the forward strand.
ATGTCATTTGAAGCAATTGTTAACGACGACGGACGACGGACCATCCCAATAGCTCACCTTGAGCCTTTGGCTCAGTCGAGCTAAAAATTGTGGCCTCTAGAGTGTAAACACCCTTAAATAAGGCATTTTTAGCAATTCAAAGGTAGATAACTCTCGACCTATTAGTCTGATTTCAACCATAATCAATCTCATTTGAACTCCTATAGTCATATTGAATCTGAGTAAGTTTGAGATAGATTGAATAAAAAGTGTGGCCTCTAGAGGGTAAACACTGTTAAATATGGCATTTTAAACAATTCAAAGGTAGATAACTCTTGACCAATTGGTCGGATTTCAACTATAAGCAAACTCATCTGAACTCTTATGGTAATATACAATCTGAGCAGGTTTTAGAAAGATTGGATAACAATTGTGGCCTCTAGAGTGTAAACATTGATACATATAGCATTTTCAGCAATTCAAAGGTAGATAACTCTTGTCCTATTAGTCAGATTTCAACCATAATCAAACTCATTCTAACTCTTACGTTAATATACAATCTGAGCAAGTTTTAAAAAAGATTGGATAAAAATTGTGGCCTCTAGAGTCTAAACATTGTTAAATATAGCATTTTCAGCAATTCAAAGGAAGATAACTCTTGACCTATTGGTCAGATTTCAACCATAATCAAACTCATCCGAACTCTTATGGTAATATACAATCTGAGCAAGTTACAGAAAATTTGGATTAAAATTGTGGCCTTCAGAGAATAAACACTAAAATTGTTGACGACGAACGATGGACATTCAAGGATTGCAAAAGCTCACCCTGAGCTAGCTCAGGTGAGCTAAAAATCCAATGAGATTTGTAGCATTAAGAGTGTTAAAATTGGACTTAGTGACCTAGTTTTTGACCTGACATAGCCCATATTCATGACCTGGATATCAAACGTTTTGGCCATGATGCATTAACACATTTAACCCTAGCGACGATTATACTCAAACTGTGTACCTGTGAGGATTACTTTTGTCCCATGCAAACAGTGTAGACCCTGACCAGAGGGCTCCTTAAGGAGCCCTCGGATCAGAGTCTACACTGTTTGTCATTTTGAAATATATGGTTAAAATTCCCACTAATAAGACATTAATGTTCTAAATATATTTTGAAATTGGAATTGTCCATTAAAGACATCTCCTGACGACCTTTCGATCATAACGCCTTGCCAGGCAATTTCCTTGCAAAAAGCATTAATCTTATGGACATATGAGTAACAAAGAACCATTGAAGCTTCTTGTGTAAGACCTAACCTTTATACTTGATAGTTTGGTAAGAAATAACCATTTAATATCACTAAAGCATGAGTATAATCTGGGCCTCACCAGGTAAATTGAGATTGGTATAGCATGCGATGCATGCTTTGACAGTTAAAATTCACACCTGGGGAGGTAGCCCATCAATGGACTGAGGAAGTCTTTAAAAGTTTCATGAGTGAATGAGTTAAAATGCATGATTTGACCTAGTGACCTAGTTTTTGACCTAACATGGCTCACATTCACACTTGACCTAGATATTAATCATTAATGAGGCAAACATTTTGACCAAGTCTTATGATGATATAATAAGATTTGTAGCCTCTAGTGTGTATGATTTGACCTAGTGACCTAGTATTTGACTCAACATGATCACATTCAAATTTGCGAAGATGACATGAAGACAAACATTTTCAATCAGTTTTTTATGAAGATTGGGTGAATATGTAGCCGCTAGAGTGTTAAGTTAACGAACCAATAAACAGACAGACAGACAATGGATATCCATTGATCCTGATACCAATAGCTCGCCATGACACTCTGTATAAATATATAGAGAGAGAAAAAGAGAGAGAGAGAAAGGTACCCTTAAGATGTATTCTCACACATTAACTTTGACATTCCTATCAGAAATAATGTAGGGGATATGCTCCAGACACATACCGATGAACTGACTGTTTGATTAGTATTTGACATAACAACTTGCTTTGGGGCATAAAATATGTAGCAAGCAAAATCTTAATTTCAGCTGGGGTAGAGGGGGTAATAATACCTTTGTTTGAACTCCAATGTGACAGCTGCCTTGTCTGGGTACTGTATATTGAATTCATGAACAGCAAGGAAACAGATAGGATTTGAATATCCACTATCAGAGCAACGTCTCTAGCAGCCGGATGGGTTTCTCTGCTGGAAATAAACAATAAGACACTATTTTCCACATAACCAATTCCTTTCCATTATTTCAACTGTAAAGATGTTTGTGAATATTTTCTGCTAGCATAGATATAGTCAACTGAAAACATCCGAATGTTGGGTAATTAAGCAGAAGCCAAAAATTATTATAAACTATGACAAGGGGCAGGAATGTACTATTTAAACCGTGTCTAACTGTTATAGCAGCCTGATGCAGGGCAAAAGTGGTGCAGATGGTTAAGGCGTCTTCTACACTGTATTGTTTTGGCCGACATTAAGCGTATACCTATATATAGCTAAAAATCACTGTGTCTCTTTTGGTGGTCGCTTGACCCGGTTCTAATTGCATTTCTCCTTTTTTGTTACAGTGATGTACATATAATTTCTGTTTTTTGTTTTGTGCGTTTTTGTTCTCTTGAACGAACCAATATTAGACCTGTCAATATACTTTGCAAACAGTGCAGAGTCTGATATTGAAAGGAAACAGAATGATGACAGAATGATAGAAAGAGGTAACACTATATGCCCCACCCATCACTACAGTCTAGTTTAATTTTTCCTGATACGGTAGGGGTTACATGTACATTGGCCAGGAGATAGTAATCCAAGTTAAAATAACTCAGCTTTGGTAAGTACTAAACAAGGCTGAAGTAGACCATTATATATACAATAAGGATAAAACCACCTTAAGGTAGACCCATCCTTTTTCTACAATTTTATGTAGACCACCGTATGTATATATGTATAATGAAAATTCTAATTAATTTTACTACAAGGATTTCCTCCACTTATAATTAGCTTCACTTTTAAGTAGAATTAGAGCTCAGTTGTCACAACAAACAAGCTGAAAGGATTACTGAAAATGTCAATCATCCAATGCCAACTGTCACAAAAAACAAGCCAGGTAGAAAATTGAAAATGTCAACCATCCAACGCCTATTGCAAGATCAAGAACTATTTGGAAACACTATTCCCCTGCTGTGACCATGACCTCTAAATGACCTTGAAATAACCTTTAGCTCAAGGGCTTCTAGAGTGGCGTACACATGTGAAATATAAGGTATATGCTACATGTAACTCCAAAGCTATGACCAAGGTTAAATTTGGCCTAGTTGACCACTAAAAGACATTGACCTTTGTCTGACATGACTCAGGCTGTACTGAACTCAAGTGATTCTAAACCTAAATACACACCATGGCAAACATGAAATCTATGTCATACATACTTTTAAAGTTATAGCCAAGGTTTAATTTAGCCTCTTTGACCTCTAAATGACAGAACTTTGGCGAACATTGTGGTTTCATCCAGTGCAACCATGGTTTTTTCATCCCCCCTTGAATAACATAAATATTCAAATTATTCCTTAAAAGAAAGGTGTTCAAATTCCACCAGCTGAGTACAGGTATGGGCATTTCTTAACTTTCAAGGCAAGAAATAAACTGAAATAACCGTAGATATTTTTCTCTTAACACCAAGTGAGCCTACTAACCAGCTTAGTAAACAATTTAAAAAGGCATTGCTGGTTTTTCTCTGTGTCCAGCTAGTTAAAAGTTGATGGCATTCCTCATATCAGTACAGTTACTAAGAACTACAAAACCAGCTCAAAGATTACCCTATTTGAAATATTAAAGTGCATGGAATGGGATTCATATGGCGATAAAAGGGCTATGTGATCTACAGCTATTGACTTTAATGTCTCGGTTACAAAGGCACTTTGAACTTTTCGAAGCCTAATTATTAAAACAAACATGTAACGAAAGCTGTCTCTTATTTTTCTCCAAGAGCTTTTACTAATTCATACCGTATTCAAGCTCCTTTCTCTTTCTGGTTTGACGGCTACCATCAGAACAATTGTCAGCGAGATTAACTGAAATAGGGAGATAACTACCATAAACAAGAGGGCCTGAAGGCCCTGATATCGCTCAACAGTTGTACTGAAGCCTGATAGCTTTACCTTTCTGTTTCATCCGTTTTAATCTAAATCCATTCAAATTTGTAGTATAGCATGTAAACAATTTTGGAATACAACCTCATAATTCTAGTATAGTAGAGTACATCAAGGGCAGAAAACTAGAGCCTAACCAAGGTCACAGATTTTTAAAGTTTTCACTATATAGCCATATAAGGAAAATCTGCCCCTACCACTGGCGGCCATGCTTTTTAAGATAGGAACATTATTTTAAGAAATCTTATAGAGGCGGGTCACCAATGGCACATTTGGGTAAAATTATTTTCAATTCGGACCAGTAGTTTTGGACAAGAAGATTTTTAAAGTTTTTTCAATTGGTTGCCATGGCAACCACAATTTCGATTGGATGACCTATATTTCAAGAAATCTGAGAGAGTACTCTACAAGGAACACTCCTATGAAGTTTTAATGAAATTGACACAGTAGTTTCCAAGAAGAAGATCTTTAAAGAAAAAGTTGACGACACACGACGGACACAGGGCGATCACAATAGCTCACCTTGGCACTCCGTGCCAGGTGAGCTAAAAACAACAACAAATTTAATAAAGTTGTCGAGTGAGTATGTTCTGTGTTTATTAGTTCAGTTTGAAACCATCATCAGTCAAGAACTTTCTTTTAACTTGGCATGTACTCAACAAGGTTAAGCTGATTTAACTGACGGCAGATTTATCGCTTCACTGAGCATTCTCTAAATTTAACAGGCTACTTTAATTGAAAGCTAACCACTTTTGAGCTCATGTATTACAGTAATACAGTTTAACTTGAAATTTACCTAGCAGCTACCATTTTAGATTTTTGTAACTTTTAGTGGTTTTAATGTCGTGTAACATAACTTGTTAAGCTTGTAACTAAAATTGAATATTCAACTAGCAACTTAGGCCCTATTTGCTACTAGAACATTGTGATAACAGTACTCTACATCTAATCAGGAATTCAGCATCCAATCTGTTTTTATACATGTTTTCAAACATTCAGATTGTAATACATTTGGGCCGTTCCATGCGAAAACCAGCATTAGTGACCAAAAATGTCATTTTTAGTTTTTAACGTTTTCTAAATCTAGAATAATTTCTGAGCAGTATAAAAGTTATTTGACGATTTTCTTATGCATATTAAGAAAGTGGGAGCTATTTACTTAAAACGCGCATTCTGATCTACTTTCAACCTAGTCACCTGTTTTAAGCTGCACTCTGTTAGGATATTGAAACTAGTCTTTTCAGCGGAGAAATAAATCAATCGGTGGTCTAGAAAGGCCGTTTATAACTTACTGGTTCATGGGACTCAGTAGTCCACGCTATATGTACAGTAAGAGACAGCGAGCTATTTTTCGACTTCAGGAGGACGGCACCCGTCAAAAGTTAACTTGTCGTCACTGGGGTTCATTGATGAGATTAGGGATTCAAAACTTTTCAACAATTGAGTCCATGAGTATAGTTAAGAACTCGCCCGCGTGACAATTCTACATATTATACATGCAGCAAGGGCGTAGCGCCCATTACGCACAATACGCACGTGCGTATAAAAAAATTCTCAAAAAAACCCAACAAAAAAAACAAGAAAAAAAACTTGACCGCTATGCTAGTCGCTAGTCGCCATGCTTCTCTTTACTGAAACTAAATCGTAAACGACCATTCAAACATTTGTTTTGTATATATATATTATCATTGTGCGTATTGTATACATGTATCTACTACTAGAATCTACAATGTATATCTATTCAGATCAATTAGACAAGTGTCAAGTCCCACAGGGAGCCAACGGAGTATCACGAGGGTTCGCACAGAAGTCCCGTATACAGAGTATAGAGAATATGTATACTTTATCAAATTAAGTACATTGTAAATGTATATGATTCCAACTGAAGTCGTCATTGAAATTATATAGGAGGCTTCTGTGCGAAACGGGTCGTTGTTATACTTCGATGGCCCCCAGTGAGTCCGGGTCCACAAAATAGCAACAGGAAAAGCGTGAAAACATAGACCTGTGTGCCTAATAATTGTAGCATGGCTACTGGCTACACGTACAGGTCCGTAGGAACAGGGGGCATGACCCACCCCTAATAATTTTGCCAATATTAGTAAAAAGACCTAGATCGTTACATAGCTTTCTGTGAGTATTTTACCTGTTTTGAAAGTTAGAAACGCCCTCAGAACGCACCAGAGACCCTCTAAGAAAAAAATCCCGCGGGAGCATACCCCGATTCCCACTACTGTATAGTAAGAATGCGCACACTAATATGAGTAAGTAAGGATATGGGTAGGTTTTTATAATTTTTAACTGGAAAACATCATGTTGAACAAGATATTATCCTAGATTAAAGGGTAATTCATGTTATTTTCAGCCGAATTTTGACAGATATTTATATCACTAATAAACATACATGTTTTGAACCGTCCTCAGAACGCACCAGAGACCATCTAGGAATAAAAATTTCCGGCCGTGAGAGCATGATCCCGCGCCCCTCTAGTAAGAGTGCATACACTAATCGTAGTGGGTACGGTGGTAGAGTAGGGGTTAGAGATGAATGATTGGAAGGCAATCTGTCAAAAAGTATGTTAAAAAAGTCGTAGATAAAATATTAAATGTCATTTTGAGATGCATTTTTTTGCATATATTTATGTTTGTATTATACCTATTTGGAATGCGAGATACGCATTCAGAACGCACCAGAAACCATCCAGGAATAAAATAAACCAGGGTAGAATGTCTCCGGACCCACCTAGTAAGAGTGTACACAAATTGACCTTCCACAAATACGCCGAATAACCAAGACAGGTGTCTCTGTTGCAATTCCTCTAAAAAAGATGGCCCTTAATTCTAATGATAAAACAGATGGCGCAGGAGTGAGTACAAACACCGATTTCAACGATGACGACTAGCCCGACCTTCAACATGTGAAGCTCCCTTATGCCTCGCTCGCATTTGCTGCGGCTGCCGTACGGCGGCCGCACGGCTTGTTGTTTCTACGGCGAGTAGCAATTCCCCGGCCGCCGCAGAATTCCTACGGCCACCGTGTGTTGCGCTCACATTTGCTGCGGCTGCCGCACGGCGAGTTTCTAATTTTTTTAGGTTAAAAAACCTGCGGCCACCGTACGGCCGCCGTGCGGTCGCCGTACGGCCACCGTACGGCAGCCGTGGAAGCTCCACCAGATTCTCTGCAATCAAAATGCTGCTACTGCTACATAACTTTGTTTTGCTACATGTTCACGCAACTCATATCAGTCCAACTACACCGTGAACTCAATGGACACATTAGGACAGCACTTAAGAACATCTAAACCCATTTTTAATAATACACATGTTTTACATGTATGACCAAACGTACAAATGCACAATAAGAAAAGTGACAATTGAGTTCCGGCGGCCGTACGGCCACCGTACGGCAGCCGTAGAACCACTCTGCGGCGAGTGTTTTCTACGGCCGCCGTAGGAATTAAAAAATGTTATAACTCCGCGTTATAATTCTACGGCGACCTCTACGGCCTGTGAAATATGGGTATACGCCGTGCGGCTGCCGTAGGAAACTACCGATTTTCCGATTCTGCGGCCGCCGTACGGCCGCCGTAGGCAAAATGTGAGCGCACTATTAACAAAACCTGCAGACATAAGGACCCCCACTAAGGCGTTAGTCTGTAAAACAGACCAGTTAGGGCGCTAAACTCTTCATCACCATTCTGCTGCATCTGCAAATGTTCCTGAAGCAAATCAGACTTCCCTTGGAGCAAGTCAAGGTTCTCTTGGACTATCCTTCTTAGATATAGGGAGCCTAGTCATCTAAGGCAGATTACCTATGTCTGACACATTTAAATCTAGAACTATATATAATGGTCTAGCAAAGTTAGAGGCCTTTGAAAAAGAAGATTTATTAACCTTGCAAATTCGGTTATTTATACATGTAAAACAATACCATTTCTTTAAGAAAAAAAGTGGACATCCAGCGCACGAAAAAGTACCTAACACATGTCAGAAACCACCATTTCACATCTTCATTTTCAAAATTTTCCGGGGGAGGCCCCCCGTACCCCCACCAGCAGGAGGGGGTTACCCCCTCCCGCACCCTCCCCACTCGGCACTACGTGCCTCGGTCGGCACTCCGTGCCGAAATGTGCGTATAACATTTAAAAGTCTGGCTACGCCTATGTGCAGGTAGATCTACTAGCCACAGATACCCACCTACACACAACTTCATTTAAACCCGTCATATAGCTGATCAGTAACCGCAATTTGATTTTTTTTTTTTGAACAGCGCATCTTACGCTGCACTTATCTTTTGAAAGGTGATCTTGAAACGACATGTCTTCCTACCAATGCATAACAATAGGAATGCATTTTAAAATAAATCTAGTCATCTAGATCTACTCTAGCTAAACCTTGTTTTCATAAATCATGGCGCCATTGTTTTGGTGGGCGTGTCGAACGGTAGTTGAAGACGATTCTTTCGTGAGTAAAAGTATTGATAAAAAACACCAGCACATACCAAATCAGTATCGTAATGTGTTAAATACATATCAAATTTAAGTAAATCATATCCAAAAATAACCACTTACTTCGATTTTTGAACCCGTTTACCTTCAAAATACATCATAAACACAGGCCATAGACTCGCAAGTCGGAGGTTAAATATTGATTTTTTTTGACGTCACTTTAATGCTGGATTTACCGTGATGACGTCGTATGTCACTAATGCTGGTTTTCGCATGGAACGGCCCATTTGTAGAAGAAAATATAACTTGTACAGATGAAGTGGATGAAAAGTCAAAAACAAAGTGTTTGATACAGGCTAAATCAAAATGACTTTCCATTATCCTAAGTTAAATATGAAAGCAGCAGTTCTACTTGAAATGTAATATAGTCTGCACAGTACTTACACATTTGAATCTCTTGGTGACTCCTTTGCTTGAAACCCAACATTCGAGTGTCCTGGTCACTCCTGTGCTTGCAAACCCACATTTGAGCCTCCTGGTGATTGGTGAATCCTCAGTCTGGTTGTGACTGATCAAGTTGTGAGGGGACTGTAAAAATTTAAATAACACTTAAAGCCAGAATTTCACCCAAATTTATGTTTAAATCGCGCAATTTCTTATATAAGAACATTTTCTATGTATTAAAACTGAGCGAAATCCGTTGTCAGGTGCCTGAAACATGCCCCCCCTTTCTTTAAGAACCATACATAAATGTGCCGATTTCTTATCGAGATGGTTGGAAAAATAAGCTTTTTGTTTACATAACAAATCTTCGTGTCGGCTTCTGAGAGTTTCCGCAAGGTCGAATAAGTCTCACGAGATCGATCCGATTTTCCTGACTTGTCTGGGTTATTTTAAGAAGAGACTAGTTCATAACCATTAGAGGTAACGGTGGAGAAAACGTTATTCTTTCCCGTTTAAACGCAAACGTAACGCATCGCAATAATACGCATAAATGGACAACCTTTAGACAATTCTGACCATTCATGTTAGTCTGAGCGGCAAACAGTTTGGTGCCTGATCAGACGCTGGGTTACCCGGCTTCTGATCTGCTCCAAACTGTTTGCAATTGAAATCATGGTTTTAGCGTTAACGCGTTTATTGGGAAAGATTAACATTTTCTCCACTGTAAGCAAGGTAACATCTACTTCATCCTCGTACACTTTCCTACTTGAGATAAGTATGGTTCCCGTGCAGCAAGAGACCGCTGCGCTAACTTTACTGATATTTTATTCTCTCCCAATAAACGCATTTGTATACAAAACTATTATTTCCATTGCAAACACATTGGAACCAGGTCAGACGCCGAGTAACCCAGCGTTTAATCAGGCTCCAAGCTATTTGCTACTCAGATTAACAAGGGCCACTATGGCCCTAAATCGCTCACCTGGTAACCATGTACACTGTGTGACCTAGTTTTTGACCGGGCATGACCCTCATTCTAACTTGACCTCGATTTCAATGAGACAAACATTTTGTTCAAGTTTCATGAAGATTCAATGAATTTTTTAGTCTCTAGAGTGTTAACGAGGTTTTTCGATGATTTGACCTAGTGACCTAGTTTTTGACCGGACATGACCCACATTCAAACTTGACCTGGATGTCATTGAGGCAAACATTTTGATGAAGTTTCATGAAGATCCAATGAAATTTGTAGTCTCTAGAGTGTTAACAAGGTTTTTCAATAATTTGACCTAGTGACCTAGTTTTTGACCGGACATGACCCACATTCTAACTTGGCCTAGATTTTATTAAGGCAATCATATTGATGAAGTTTCATGAAGATCCAATGAAATTTGTAGCCTCTAGAGTGTTAACAAGGTTTTTCGATAATTTGACCTAGTGACCTAGTTTTTCGACCGGACATGACCCACATTCAAACCTGACCTAGATTTTATTAACGCAAACATTGTGACCAAGTTTCATTAAGATCTAATGAGATTTGAACCTGCTAGAGTGTTAACGAACAATTGTGAACGGACGGACGGACAGAAAGACGACGGACATCCAGCGATCCTAAAAGCTCACGTGCCAGGTGAGCTAAAAAGTAAATTTTAACAGTTACGTGCATTGCGTTTGCGTTTAAATGGAAAAGAAAAATGTATCCTCTACTGTATACTGCGCACAATAAATACAGCTATCAATGTTTCTTGCTTGATGTAGGGAATACTCATCCCTTTTAAAGTTTTAGAATGTTCCAATCTAAAAATAACTATATGTCAAGTCAGAAGAAAACACTAATAATGAGCTATGAAAACATCTTTACCGGGCGCAAGCCGAATGAACTCGGAAAATCTCCATCATTGATCGGATGTCAACAAACCGATTTAAAAGTCGACTTTTTTCCACCAAATTCATGTGTTTGTCAGATTTATTTCCTCCATAATCATTGCGGATTACTTCTTTTTATATGTTTAGATTACGTATCTGCTTGAATATTCAAGTTTAAAAAATGCGCTATTTGGCTTACATACTGCCTTTAAGGAAGTTCAAGAGACAAAAACATTGAATGAAAGATCCAGGCGACCCTAAAGCGCTCACCTCGTTACCGTTTAACTTACAAACTTGACCTTGAGTAACTCTCTGATTTCTCCCTGTTTGCGTATCTTTATGATAGAGCGATTTATTAACATTTGCGCAGCTACGTTCTTACATAAATTCAAGCGTAGCTTTATGCAAACCAATAGTTGTTGTAAACTAAGCGTAAATAGTAAACCTAACCTACAAAGGCTCTTTTTTGGGTTTGTAATGCAGCTATAGCGGTCACTGTTTTGCAACGATGAGAGTGATTAGGCGAAACTTTATCCACTTGATAATAATTTTGATATATAAATATTGATATTCATAATAAATTTATTTTGATTACCCTCTATTTTTGTGTATTATCAATTAAAGTGTTATGGCTCTGGAACCCTGCTTTATTATTACAGATATCAACCACTTTTTTCTTTTTGAGCTTTCAACATTCTTAACTTTGTTCATCCTCTAACCCTTATCTTTTTTCCTGATCGAGAGATTGAGAGAGAGAGAGATAGCGACAGAGATAGATAAGACATCGAACAAAGTGTAAATGCTATTTCTCGAGAAGGCGGGACTTGTTGATAAAGATTGCAGTTAGGAGGCAGGGCATATAATGCATTTTTCGTTCGGGAATTGGCAAAATGTACATAGAAAGCCAGACATGTTCAATGAATTTATCCATCCTGGAAATATTAAATGGTAAAGTCCAGTTCTCAATTTAGTTCAGTACATATTTTACTGTTTATGGTTGTTTACATTGCAAAGTGACAAACACTGTAGAGTATATCCCGATCATAGGTTTCCTTTAGGAACCCCCTGATCTGGGTGCACACTGCATGCATTCAATTTTCACAGGTATACATTATTTACAAACAACGAGTATACTCGTTGCTAGAGTTCAATGTGTTAACCGTATTTATAAGAAATACATGTACATATAAAAAAGAAATTTTAAGACACGTTTACTTAAGTATTACATTTAAACTATTGGTATAGACCGATTTTACTGACATGTCAGGGCGGAGTTTCGATGCGGACCATTGCGTTTCAACTTTGGGGGCGACAGGTCACTCTTTTATTATCGGAATTTACCGTCGACGTCTGCCGTTTTTTCTCAACATTACATATTAGTGGACATTTTGACAAAAGGAATATAATGAAATATGTGAACAGTCGTAACGCATACAACTTATGCTAGTTGACCCTTAGAATGTACCTGGTAGTGCGTGAAATCAATGTGGTGTAAGTGATAGAATAAGTAGCAAACCAATTGGTTCCATGTTAGACGCCGAGTTCCTCTGTCGCTGGTCTGGATCTAATCTGTCTGCATAAGCCAAACAGTCGTGATTCTTCGAGTCTGCATTAATTCTAGTAAAAAGATGTTTACATATGAATCAAGCAAGCATGATTTAAATATGAGAATGGTTTTTTAATTCAATACTTACACATTTAACCCTCGTGTCTACTAAAGAGGACTAAGTCTGCATGGTGTGATCACTCTCAAGAATCGTCTCTTCAAGACGATTCTAATGAGTAATGACACCACAGTATCCGGCGCATACACATGGTGTCTGCTTTAGAGGACAGTTTAGAAGATATGGCTATTGCGTGCATAAATAGCGATATGAATGTGGAACATCCAAACAGTTAGGATCCTGATCAGACGACAATTTTTCTCTGCGTCCGTGTATTATCCAGGCCTGTAACTTTTATTTCTTCCGGGGTACCTAACGCAGGATGCATAAAGGGGTGTCAAACAGTTTGAAACCTGATCAGATGCTGAGTTACCAAATGATGACACATTTATTCAAGGGGGTTAATTTATTCCTTCAAGTAAATTTTATTCTAAAGTTAGGAAATCAATCTGAATGCAATCAATTCGATTGCTGGTGCTGTTTCAATGGATCGTTGACTCTGCACGTGCCGGTATACAGTAAAACCTTTGATCGACAGTCACTCAATGATAATGTCCGTTGATCTTCAAAGACACTGTATATCTGCTTAATGCAGGGCAAAGTTTTGCAAACACTCTCCTATGAGTTTTCTACGTTACATTTGTCATGCGTTAAAGTCCCAATACTATTGCCAACGTACCAAAATCGCGCATTTTCTAGCTTGAATTTTATTACACTTTCGTAATCAGAACATATAAAAAGAAGGAATGCGCGATGCTCTTGAGGCAGTGTCACCTACAAACCCTTTAAATTTGTGGAAACATGTCGGGTTTTGAATCGTGTTTGTTGACATTTTGAACAGCGACGACTTTTTCCGAAGATCTCCGTTCGCACTCGGGAAAGCTATTTTCGTAGCTCGTTAGCATACCGTGATGCGCACACGTCATAGCTATTTGCGGTAAATATACATGTCAACACACAGCGATGAAAACGAAAGCTGTAGTTGTTCATATCAAGTTCGTCTTCGACTCCAGATAGATGAAATGGGAAAAGAAGGGCTATGTCTAGTAGATACCGCGTTAGAAATGGTGCTAGGACGCAAGGCGGACGTTTATTTCAACAGTCGACTGGAAATAGATGAACGGACCGCAGATCTTAGCAGACTCTGTTCTCAGAATTGATCAGTCTCGGACAGAGAGAATGCAGGTACGACAATTGTTTCTATATACTGCTACACACCCTTTCGGTTATTACGAGGAGGGGCACTTATGAGGTGCACTAGGGACTAGCACCCAACCGGTCACTTTATCCAGAGACTGTAGAAAGCTGGCTTTCTACAGTCTCTGCTTTATCCTGACACCGACGAACCAGTCGTATTTGCTAACCCGAAATCCTGAGCGCAACTCAATCAATCATGTATATAGGCATACAGCCACACACAAAAAGGTGACATGGAGCTCAGATGCTGTGTACATTTTCAGGGCTCGAATAATTTTGACAGTTATTGTTCTCGCCTAAAAATAAATGAGAATACCCTAACCATGACACACAGACAGAAATGAATAATATCATAGGTCGAAGCTGCTACGTGTATATTGCTGTTATTTGCTATCACTTCTCTAGCTGTATATATAACTTTTTCACTTTTTCTTTTGCATATTGATGAAAAAGATTTGACCCGGTCGCATGTACATGTCAGAGGTGCCAAACTTTTATTTATAGTATACGAGTATATCTAAGGTATAAACTATATCATGGAGGAAGTATACTTCCTCCATGACTATATAAAAAAAAAAATTCTTAAAAAACAGCTTTTGGTCAGAATATGGTGTTTGGTCATAGAAAAGGACGTTTTCATGGTTTTATGCCCTTTATTTGTGTTTTGAGGTGTCATATTGGGACAAAGCATGCGTCTGGCACCTGTGGTACATGTATGATCAACACTTACACCCCTAGCGACGAGTATATTCCTCATTAAAAACAGTCTGCAGATGTTATCAGTGTATTACAGTAAAACCTCGCTTTTACGACCACTAAAACGAAGGCTAATTGATTGTACTATAGAGAGATGGCAGCTTAAAGGGACTCACAACTGGATGGTGTACTTGTCAAAATAAAATAAAATTCTCAAATAAAAGCAAATTTGTGGCATTATTTGGCTTCTGACATTAAAAAAATATGATCAGTCCAAAAAAAGTCTCAAGAATCGTCACCGAATCTTAGATTTTTAGATATTTTCCATCGTTTTTCTATACCGACTAGTAGACGGTATAGTTGTTGTTGTTGCTTCTCTACACGGGGTCAGACATAAACCGAGCCGAAATGTGAAGTTGTATGCACTTTCGATCGCTACACATAAAATACGTTAAATCGATCCGAGATAAACGGATGGTTTCGTGGTCCATTGGTCTAAGCGGTTTCCCCTATTTTGCCTTCTGTCCGCCAATGCCGGGCCCCGGGTTCGAATCCCACCAGAGACCAATATTTATTTTTATTGAAATACATTTTTTTAAACAGAATTTCTTATCTTAAACTAATTCTTTACCATTTATATAAGCGTTTGACACATATTTACAAATCACTATTTTTAATGCACCATCTGGTTGCGAGTCGCTTTAAATCAAGGTGACAGTGAAACAGTAAGCTCCTGTATGAGCTTTCTGTTTCACTGTCACCTCGCTTTAAGCGGTCACCTACCGTAAACACCCTAATAATTATCATAAGTTAGTGGTACTTGACTCGACAGTTTATCAACGTAAATAACACCTAAACACTTCTTCATACCTATGTCAAATGTATTCGTTTTCTTAAGTCCTGTGTTTTTCTTTTAAAGCTTAATAAAGATTCAAACACACTTTAACACAGTGGCTGTAGTCAGTAGTCATTACTATGAAGAAATCATTCCTATATCAGAGGCATTCATTTAATAGAATCTATTTCTATGTGTTATTTTATCTCTGCAAACAGTATGATACTATCACGCAAATCAAATGTCATTTCTGCATACAGTAGAGCCATATCGACCGCCTGCATAGGTCAGTCAGTCAGTGGAAGAGCCTCGGCTTGCAGTTTGGGTTGCTGGTACAATCCCCGACTCGGTCAAGCCAAAAACTTAACAAGAGTTGTCAGAGAGACAACAAAGCTCGCCACCGGCACCTTTAGAAACTTAAAAGCACACTCAAGGTCACAGAGGTCAACCTTTTTGCCTGCATGGAAAGGTCTTGTCCATATACACTGGAAAATCAAATATGAAAATAACACCTCAAGGGACATAGGAATTATAAGCATTTTTGAAACCTAAACGCAGATTTCGAAACCTAAAACCTTTCGCAACCTTAGTTCAAGGTCAAGGACACTGGGCTAATTTTTTTGCATGCATGGAAAGGTCGTGTCCATAAACACATGCATGCCAAATATGAAAGAAATATCTCAGTGGATATATGAGTTAAAGAAATTTTGAGAAACCTAAACGCAGACTTTGAAACCTAAACGCGGGTCCAAAGTTCAAGGTCAAGGTCAGAGGGCTCAAACATTTTGCATGCAAGGAAAGATCTTGTCCATATACACATGCAAACTGAATATGAAAGGAATATTTCAATGGACATAGGAGTAATAAAAATTTTGGGAAACCAAAACACAGATTTCGAAACTAAACATGGGCCCTTAGTTCAAAGTCAAGGTCACAGGGGTCTAAATTTTGCTGTGCCTGGAAAGGTCTTGTCCATATACACACATAAACCAACTATGAAAGCAATACCTCAAGGGACATAGAAGTAAAAAGCATTTTTCAAAACCTAAACACAGGCCCTAAGTTCAAGGTCAAGGTCACAAAGGTCCAAATTTATCTGTGCATGGAAAGGTCTTTTCCATATACACACACATACCAACTATGAAATCAATACCTCAAAGGATATAGAAGTTAAATGCATTTTTCGAAACCTAAACGCAGATTTCGAAACCTAAACACAGGCTCTAAGATCAAGGTCAAGGTCACACAGGTCTAAATGTTTCTGTGCATCCAAAGGTCATGTCCATATACACATACATACCAACTATGAAAGCAATAACTCAAAGGACAGAGAAGTTGAAGGCATTTTCTACACCTAAACACACATTTCGAAACCTAAACACAGGCCCTAAGTTCAAGGTCAAGGTCACACGGTTCTAAATTTTTCTTTGCATGTAAAAGTCTTGTCCATATACACATACATACCACCTATGAAAGCAATACCTCAAAGGACATAGAAGTAAAAGGCATTTTTCTTAACCTAAACACAGATTTCTAAACCTAAACACAGGCCCTAAGTTCAAGGTCAAGGTCACATGGGTCTAAATTTTTCTTTGCATGTAAAGGTCTTGCCCATATACACATACATACCAACTACTATGAAAGCAATACCTCAAGGGACATAGAAGTTAAAGGCATTTTTCGAAACTTAAACACAGATTTCGAAACCTAAACGCAGGCCCTAAGTTCAAGGTCAAGGTCACAGGGGTTTAAATTTTTCTGAGCTTGGAAAGGTCTTGTCTACATACACACACATACCGACTATGGAAGCAATACCTTACGGGATATAGAAGTTAAATGCATTTTTCAAAACCTAAACGCAGATTTCGAAACCTAAACACAGGCCCTAAGTTCAAGGTCACAGGGGTCTAAATTTTTCTGTGCATGTAAAGGTCTTGTCCATATACACACATACCAACTATTTAAGCAATACCTCAAGGGACATAGAAGTTAAAGGCATTTTTCGAAACCTAAACACAGATTTCGAAACCTAAACGCAGGCCCTAAGTTCAAGGTCAAGGTCACAGGGGTAAAAAATGTTCTGTGCATGGAAAGGTCTTGTCCATATACACACACATACCAACTATGGAAGCAATACCTTAAGGGACATAGAAGTTTAAAGGCATTTTTCGAAACCTCAACGCAGATTTCGAAACCTAAACGCAGGCCCTAAGTTCAAGGTCAAGGTCACAGGGGTCTAAATTATTCTGAGCATGTAAATGTCTTGTCCATATACACACACATACCGACTATGGAAGCAATACCTTAATGGATATAGAAGTTAAAGGCATTTTTCAAAACCTAAACGCAGATTTCAAAACCTAAACGCAGGCCCTAAGTTCAAGGTCAAGGGGTCTAAATTTGTTTGTGCGTGTAAAGGTCTTGTCCATATACACACACATACCAACTATTTAAGCAATACCTCAAGGGACATAGAAGTTAAAGGCATTTTTCGAAACCTAAACGCAGGCCCTAAGTTCAAGGTCAAGGTCACAGGGGTCAAAAATTTTCTGTGCATGGAAAGGTCTTGTCCATATACACACACATACCAACTATGGAAGCAATACCTCAAGGGACATAGAAGTTATAGACATTTTCTTAAAATTGTTTACGCCGTTCACGACGACGCCGACGACTACACCGGGGGTATTGCAATAGCTCGTCATGTACTACGTACAGGCGAGCTAAAAATGGGTTGTAATGGCTGCCCTCTTTGGCGCTCAAGTTTTTGGGTTAGCATTACGACTAGTTTGTCGGTGCCAGGATAAAGTGACCGGTCGGGCACAGTCCCTGGTGTACCTCATAACACAGAGTACTTAGACCGGTCTAAGTACTCCGTGCTCATAAGTGGCCTTTCTCATAAGCATTAATCTTGATGGAGAGAATTATTGATAAGAAAGAAAGAAATTAGAAAGACAAAACCGACTGCTTAGTTCAGTGGTACAGAGTTTGAAATCTGATCTATATCCTAGCAGATGGCAGCTTAAAGCAAGATGAAAGTAAAGCAGAGTGTGTCTGCTTTAACTTTAAGTGGTTGCCTGTCCGTAAAAAAGTAGAAACAGACATGGGATGAAGGGTTAAATGATCTAAAAGTATGAAATGTATAAGTTAAGTTGTCAAGTTGTTATGAAGCACTGTCATAATGTGTATCACTATTTAGATTAAATGTTCTTATATAATTTATATTTTTCAGTATTCCAAGTGCAGACCAAAACTATAATAGTTCCAGTTCCAGAGGCTTCCAATGGCAACTAAGAATATCCCCCATGTATGATATCAAATCAACAGCAGTTGCCTGACCACCATGGATTAAACACCAGACTGCCTTGTTGAAACTTGAAGGTATTTGTCGCCCTATATTGAGCACAATTTTAATAACACCATTATGACATCTCTCATTTAATATCTAATCCCAGTTTTGCAGAATTAGACAGGGCTCCACTGCTCCAGATAAGAGAAAGTAAAACTAATGCAACATTTTCTCACTCATTTCAGCATCAAATTCTATGGTGTGACTACTGGTAGTGGTACTCATTAGAATTGTCTTGAAAAGACGATTCTAACAAGTAATAACACCATAGGTTTAAATGCAGAAATAAAGATTTTAACTTTTGAAATATTCCACTTATCTGGAACTCTGATTAGGGCTAAATGAGGCCATCAGAGCAACAAACTAAACAAGAGGGACATGGATAATGATAATAATCAAGCTGACAACTTAATTTAACCCACCAATGTATAATTATTATTTTTGGTGCTTGTAAAGAGGAGTAGGTAAAAGCATTCTTATGGCACTTATGCGGATGAAAGGTTTAATCCTTTGAACCCTAGTCCCGCACATTGGCGTCCTTTACTAACAGTGTACATGTGAACAGTACACTTGTCCTATGCAAACAATGAATACCCAGATCAGAGGGTTCCAAGGAGCCCTCTGATCAGGGTCTTCACTGTTTGTCATAGCCAAATATGGACAAAAACAACCCTCAAATGTCAGAAATGGACTAGAATTAAATGGAAAATGGAATTGTCCATTTAAAGTTTCAGGGAGGAAAGCGTTAAGCAAGTTCTATGGAAATTTAGCGGATAATAGAACCAAGATAAACATTTCAAGATACACATTTTATATTTCATGTATATACATGTAACTTCAATTATCAGTTGAACAATATTTTTAAAAAGTTTTTGAAAGTAGTTCTGTGTGTGCAATTGCTGATTTCAAATACATGTACAGTCAAACTTCAATATCTCGATTCTCGAACTCGGTTATGTCAAACATACCAGTATTTCAAAGTTAAAACGTGGCTTATCCAGGTTTTAACTTTCAAACACCGGTCTGCTCGACTTGACCGAGCATGAAGTAATGTAGTTTGTGTATTGGTGTATAGAAATATCGCTTAGTTCAAGGTAAGCTAGTTTGAGATATAGAAGTTGGACTATAATTTCTATAAATCTCCATCTAAAGTTTAATTATATCCGTCATGCAGTTTGAGTGTATACATGCAATACTAAGTACTGTCCTCTTTGAATTGCTTTATATGTAAGTCTATGATATATGAATGCTCATTAGAAAAGTCTCAAAACAGAGACATGGTGAATATTGAGTTAACTCCCTTTTATCGTGAGCCGTAATTTTATATATATTCTACACATTTCAGAATTTCCATATCTATTGCACATAAAAACTGTTTTTGAAGACATTTTTTATTTCGTAGGCGGTGAGGACAGATCTTTAAGAACCCACCTCATGACCTGTGAAAACGAAAAGAGCAATGTACAGAGGACACGACTCCTTGGATGTCATGCAGCTCTCTGAAGGTAAATTTTGTTTAATGCAGCATAGAAAGAATGGAGAAAGCTCCTGTAGGAGCCTTGTGCATTATTTGTATTCTGTATTAGGCAACTGCATCATGTTATTACTATTATACTGGTTCTTCAATTGCATTTCTTGCATCTGAAAATAGCAGTTGTCCAAGTGTCTCTAAGAAAAAAGTGTGTATTTGATAAATTGAAATTTTAATGTCATCAACAGATTTAAGCAATCTCTCAGCCGCCAAAAGATTAAAGTACATGTAGTATTGTTCACATCAAAACCACTTTCCCAATATGGTTTCTTCTGTAGTTATATGGGTGAATTTTCTCTGGAGTTTTGGCTGAATCTTGAACTTGAACCTGAAACAGAATAGGATATAATCAATTCAGTTGCTATATAACTTGATACTGTTTTCATCAATTTTTCTACAAAAGCAAAATAATTTACTTATACAGTTTTAGCTTGTCTGTTTCGAAGAAACTAAGAGCTATTGTCACCACTCCGGTGTCTGTGTTGTAATTGTCCGCGTTGTCCTCGTCCTCAATCTTAACATTGGCCATATTTTTAAAACTTAATGTGATACAGATTTTATACTTTGTATGTGTTCTCACCTTTGGTCATGGCAGACAGAAGTGAAGGTCATTTAGAGGTCAAATAGGTTGAATTTAATAACATTGGCAATAACTTTATAACTGCATGTGATAGACTTTACATTTGGAATGTGCACTTAACTCAAAAAGCTTTTGAGCTCAGTACAACTTAGGTCGTGTTAGCCAAAGGTCAAGGTCATTTACAGGTCAAATTGACATTTTCCATAACTCTCAAACAACATGTGTTACAGACTTCAAATTTGGCATGTCTACTCAACCCATCAAGCTCTTGAGCTCAGTACAACTTTGGTCATGGCAGACAAAGGTGAAGGTCATTTAGAGGTCAAATAGGTTAAATTTAACATCGGCAATAACTTTGGTACTGCATGTGATATAGACTTTACATCTTGCATGTGTACTCAACACAAGTAGCTTGTGTTTGTACTCAACGCAAGTAGCTCTTGAGCTCAGTAAAACTTTGGTGATGTCAAAGGTCAAGGACATTTAGAGCCCCACAGTAGACAGACGGACAAATAGTCAAGACAGACAAAGGCAATAAGAATATATCATTGTTCCTTTTAAATCTATTTGGATAACAAAACAGGTGAGCGTTGGCTCCCACATGTGGTGCTCTCGTTAGCTCACCTGAGCCAAAAGCTCAAAGTGAGCTATTCTGATGGCCCAGTGCGGGCAGTAAGTCGGAATCAGTAGTGCGTCATCGTTAACAATTGGTTCAAATGACATCTCCCCCTATACTGCTTGATAGATTTCAACAAAACTTGATATCACATGACAATCATTGAGCTGTGGTGACGAACATACTCATCTTTTATACACAGTGTACATGTGAATAGTGCACTTGTCCAATGCAAACAATGTACACCCAGAACAGAGGGTTTCTAGATGGACACACTGATCAGGATCTGCACTGTTTGTCATTTGGCAATACAGTGTCAAAACAACCTTTAATAGTATAAACTGGACTAGACTTAATTGGGAAATGACATTGTCAATGTGAAGCTGAAAGGTTGAATGAATTAAGAGAGTGTGTTTTCTGATATCCACTTTATCTTGAATCAAACTGAAAGTTTCATTAAAATGAACTTAAACTGTTTTGCTTATTTTGTTTTCCAGAAAAAGATGCTCTGACGTTTGCTGCCAAAAATGATAAACTCTCCAAAGTGATTAAACAGAATGTGCTGTGTCGCAGAGATTGATATGGACAATTATATGTAGTGACTAGTCAGAGTCTTACATGTGTATTTGGGAATTTGTAATTGATTTACCAATAAAAAAACTGAGATAAAAATGTATGAAAACAACCTTGATTTAATTGCTCATTCATGTATCCCTTTCATTTTAACTTTTTAGTATTACCTATGATGTTCCTCTGACACTTTAACCATTTACTCCATAATATGTTTCTAATTTTTGAAGACAGAATGAGACCATACGTGAACCAGAATGTGCCTTAAAGCGACTGGCAACCAGATGGTGTATTTGCAAAAATGAAATAAAATACTCAAATAAAACCAAATGCGTAGCATTATCGTGCATCTGACATTAGAAAAATATGACCAGTCTAAAAACACCTCTTACTTACCCGCTTATATAAGCGTTTGACATATTTTTACAATTTACTATTTTTAATGCTAAATCTGGTTGCAAGCCTCTTTGAGAAGCACTCTACTTTATTTTCAGACTGCTTTAAGCTACCATCTGCTAGGATATAGAAATTATTTCTTATAGTGCACTTTGATGACTTTATAAAGTGAAACTATTTTCTTTAGGTGAGGAACAAATTAAAGGCATATTTATGGAGTAATGGGTAATTGAAAAATCACCAAATGTTTTTGACAAACTTTATAGTATGAACAAGTGTGGTCAGAGGATGGCCCAAATCTATAATGATAAATAGAATGACTAAAGGTATTGGAGGCATCATAACTGGTATAATAATAACTGGCATCACATAAATAAGTGGAATCAGTAAATACCCTTGACATGCAACATAACAAGCAAGTTCAACATACAACTTTATACAATTCTTATGTTTATACCCTGATGGCTTAGCTTTGGATGCCTTAAAGCGACTCGCAACGGATGGTGTACTTGTCAAAATAAAATAAAATACTCAAATAAAAGCAAATTTGTGGCATTATTTGGCGTCTGACATTAAAAAAATATGATCAGTCCAAAAAAAAGTCTCAAGAATCGTCACCGAATCTTAGTTTTTTTTAGATATTTTCCATCGCTTTTCCATAGCGTTAGCTAACGGTATAGTTGTTGCTTCTCCACACGGGCTCTGACATAAACCGGAGCCGAATAATGCAGTATTAAGCGCTAACAGTGAAGTACGTTAATTCGCTACCGTATATATAGAGAGCGTCCGTGGTCAAGGCGATAAAGGCGCGGCCTCATTTTTCTTGTTTGTCTCCGCAATGGAGGGTCACAGATTTGAATCCCACCAGAGCTTCTTCCTTTTTTTTTTTGGAAATGCATTTTTTAACAGAATTTATTATCCTAAACTAAATCTTACCCATTTATATAATCATTTGACATATATTTACAAATTACCATGTTTAATGCTAAATCCGGTTGCGAGCCTCTTTAAGTGAATGAACTGTCTGTGTATGTGTGACCGTGTCCCATTTGTCCAGAGCATATTTCATGGACAGTTAAATTTAAACTTGACAGTTTGAACTTGCTTAAGTCAAACCTTATCCGTATTTCCTCTGTTAAATGTTAATAACTCAAACTTGCTTTTAGTTTGAAATATGGGTATGTTCCACTGGCTGCAGGCATGCTTTCAAATGTTCTTATACCACATCAGCTAGAGATACCAAATTTGGTGTGAGAGTACATCTTGGTTGCATATCATTTTAATGTCACTGTGACCTTGACCATTGACTTCAATTATAGAAAGCAATTGTCAAAAGAATTTTTCGCATAACATTATCAACTAGGGATACAAATTTTGGTGTGAGAAAACATCTTGGGGTTGTGAAATGTTGCATATCATTTTAAGGTCAATGTAACCAGGACCTTTGACTTAAATTATAGAAAGTAATTGAAAAAAGAAAATTCCCTTTAAGAACATAAGCATGGGATATCGAATGTAGCGTGACTGAGAGTATATCTCAGGATAGCACATATCATTTTAAGGTAACTTGTAACTTTGACCTTGACCCTTTAACTTCAAACATTGAGAAAGCTTATCCTGGATATTCTTTATAATATCTCACCAGCTAGAGATACACATCTGGGTGTATAAATACATCCTGGAATGACAGAGTGTATCATACCATTCATTGTCTTTTTACCAGATGCGCTTGAAAACACCTACCTGTGACTAGTGTCCTTTGTGGATTTAGTATGACCCCTTTCTTGTTACTATCTGGTCTTTATTGATATAAAGGACATTTTCCTGACAATTGCTCTGCAAATATAAAATCAAACATTAGATAAAAACAATTACAAGAGGGCCTGAAGGCCCTGATATCGCTCACCATTTGTAATGAAAAAAAAATCTAAATAAGGGGAGATCCTTTGAAAGCACAGAAAACAAAGCAAATACTGAAAATCGCAGACTCGGTTTAATTGAGTCTGTTCATGAGCAATACTGAAATATGCAACAGTGCTCACGCCCCCTAGCACCGGCTTAAGCGGAATTCAACTTTCAACTGTAAATGCGCTGAAATCAATGATTCCAAAGGACCTGATAGCTTTACCTTTGAATTTCTTCAGTTTTATTCTAAATCCATTCAAGTTTGTCGACCTACTGTAGTATAGAAGAGTACATCAAAAGCAGATAACTAGAGCCTAAACAATACTGAAATGAAGCCTTTTTCTAGCATTTCAAAGTATATCAAGGGCAGGTTACTATTGCCACAATGATTACATTTCGACAATAATTGCACTCCTTCCAGAACATATAGCTACATCCTTTGTGTACAAGTATAATCAAAATCCATTGAAAACTGTAGTTGCAAGAGTGTAAACGCTGTAAAATATGGCATGTTCAGCAATTCAAAGGTAGATATCTCTTGATCTATTTGTCCGATTCCAACCATAATCAACCTCATATGAACCTCTATGGCCATATACAATATGGGCAAGTTTGAGAGAGCTTGGATAAATATTGTGGCCTCTAGAGTGTAAACACTGTTAAATATATCATTTTCAGCAATTCAAAGGTAGATAACTTTTGACCTATTGATCCGATTACAACCATAATTGAACTCATACGAAGTCTTATAGTAATATACAATCTGAGTAAGTTTGAGAAAGATTGGATAAAATTTGTGACTTCTAGAGTGTAAACATCGTTAAATATGGCATTTTCAGCAATTCAAAGGTGGATAACTCTCGACCTATAAGTCTAATTTCAGCCATAATCAAACTCACCTGAACTCTTATAGTCATTTTCAATCTGAGCAGGTTTGAGATATGTGGCCTGTAGAGTTTAAACACTGTTAAATATGGCATTTTCAGCAATTCAAAGGTAAATAACTCTCGATCTATTTGTCCAATTTCAACCAAAATCGAGCTCATCCGAACTCTTATAATCATATACAATCTGGGCAAGTTTAAGAAAGATTGAATAAATATTGTGGCCTCTAGAGTGTAAACACTGTTAAATATGGCATTTTCAGCAATTCAAAGGTAGATAACTTTTGATCTATTTGTCCAATTCCAACCAAAATCAAACTCATATGAACTCTTATGGTCATATACCATCTTGGCAAGTTTGAGAAAGATTGGATAAATACTGTGGCCTCTAGAGTGTAAACACCGTTAAATATGGGATTTTCAGCAGTTCAAAGGTAGATAACTCATGACCTATTTGTAAGATTTCAACCATAATCAAACTCGTCCGAACTCTTATGGTAATATACCATCTGAGCAAGTTTGAGAAAGATTGGATAAATAGTGTGGTCTCTAGAGTGTAAACACTAAAATTGTTGACGCCGGACGCCGGATATTCAAGGATTGCAAAAGCTCACCCTGAGCTAGCTCAGGTGAGCTAAAAAGGACATATGAGTCATGAAATTTTCAAAACCAAAAAAACAGGTTCAAAACCTAAACGCTAGTCAAAAGGTCAAGGTCATGGGGCTCAAATTTTATTTTGGCATGGAAATGTTTGTCCATATACACACACATATCTTATCAACTATAAAATCAATACCTAAAGGGACATAGAAGTTATAGACATTTTCTTAAAACTATATGCTATTCACCACGCCACCGACAATGACTACAGCACTGACTACGCCGTGGGTACAGTAAAAGCTTGCCTTGTACTTCATACAGGCAAACTAAAACCTCAAGGAACAGAGGAGCTGTAAGCATTTTTTGGAACCCTAACTGCAGATTAAGTTTAAACAGTATTTTATTTCTAAATAACAGAAGATTTCAAAACCTAAATGCAGACCCTCAGCTTACGGTCAAGGTAAAGAAAGGGTTAACTTTTGTGTACATGGAAAGGTATTGGCTATATACTTGTGCATGCCAAATATGAAAGCAAATACCTCAAGAGACGTCACATGAGTTATAAGCATTTCTATCAAGAGTTGTCAGAGAAACAACAAAGCTCGCCATAGGCTTATTTAGAAACTTAAAACACACTCAAGGTCACAGAGGTCAACCTTTTTGCCTGCATGGAAAGACCACATGCAAACCAAATATGAAAGTAACACCTCAAAGGCATAGGTATTATTAGCCTTTTTCGAAACCTAAACACAGATTTCGAAAACTTAACCAGGGACCTAAGCTCAAGGTCACGGCCATTGGGCTTATTTTTTGCAGGCATGGAACGGTTATTTAGGTACGTGCGCTGAAAGTAGGAAAGTTTTAGATCAAAATGTATAGCAGTTTTTAGCGCTTTTCAATCCTAAATTGCACATTTCGAACTTTAAACACACAGGCTGAAATAAAGGTCAAGATCACAGGGGACATATTTTTCCACAGGGAATGAAAGCTCTTGTTCAACGGTATGTGGGCTGCAAGTATGAAAGCTCTTGGTCAAAATTTACAGCAGCTGTGATCATTTTCCATAACTTTAATGCAAATTCTAAAACTTTAAATCAGAGGTTAAGGTCAAGTCACATGGGTCATATATTTTACATGTGTTGAAATGTCCTGTTTCATGGTTTGTACGCTACAGGTACGAATGCTGTGTTGTCAAAGAGGATAGTTTTTAGAAGTTGTGAACACATTCTTCAAACTGCTGCTAACTAAGGATGGGGAAGCCAACAACTGGGTGATAACATAAACTTTGCCTGAATTTGGACCTGCTAGTTAAAAATAGACATGCCAGGTTTGAATTCTGGATGGTACTCAAATACAATGGTTTCATACAAAACTCTTTATTATCACATTTATAACCAGAGACATTCTTCAAACTAACCTGGAAAGTGATTCAAAGATGAAATGTCAAGCAACAGGTTTGTAAGCTGTCATTTTCCTGCGCTGAGAGTTGATGTAAGCACTTTTGATGGCTCTGTCAAGACAGTTTGTGGCTTTGGAAAGGTTTGCCTGTCGAAATAACTGCAAGTAAAACATGATAGTAATATCAAATTCTATAATTTCTCTGCAAGTCTATCATAAAAAAACTAGAAATAAAAAAAATAAAATTAATGGAGTCCATTTATCATATGTACTGTGGTGGTTTTTTTTGTTTTTTTGTACTGAAACACTTTGCCTCCTGATGTGACAATGACCTCTAAATGAAATTGACCTTAATCTAACAAGATTTTAGGGGCAATCGGCTGAGTTTAGGGGTTTCTTGATTGGAGTACACATGCCAAATATGAAGTATCTATCACATAATTATAGTACTAGTTCCAAAGTTATAAATTGATTGATGTTGCCGATTTGACTCTAATTCTTCTCACATTACTCAAGTTGAAATGTTCCCCTTTTTTACATTTGACCCCAGGTTGTGACCTTGACATTTAAATTACAGACCTTAGTCTGAAAAACACGTAGTTCACATTGTCTTTTTGAGTGCGAAGTCGATATTTTAAATTTTATTCATGCATGATGTAGTTAAAACCTGAACACAACAAATGTTCCCTTTCTTTACCTTTATTCTTGGACTGTGGTCATGCATGACCTTTGAGCCAACAGACCTGAGTCTTGTGCAAGGTACATTGTTTTTCTCTACAAGAACATTAATTAATTTTGTGCTACAATAAATTAACGCAAAATCTTCATGTATGATGGCAGTTGAAGTGCAGAAAATAAAATAAATCACACAATTGAAATTATCCCAGACTATGACCTTTGACCTACTATCTTAATCTTGTGCAGTCTCCAGAAAAAAAATTTGTACCCAGCTTTTTCAGATTCCACCTGTGTATGATAGATTTAGAGTCTGGACTTAACCAAATGTTCCTCTTTTTGACCTTTGGCACTAGATTGTGACTTTGACATTTAACCAATTACCCCATAAGTATGCCTTTTTACGCCTCTAATTTATTTCCACACTGAAGAAAATAGTTCTAATTTATATGTACAGTCGGCTGAGCGGTCATTTGGACTGAAAGTAGACTTTAACTTGGTATATATATATTTTTTTTAATTTATACAGTAAAAAAAAATAATTCTATATTCTAGTAGATGATAGCTTAAAGCAGGCTTAATGTAAAGTAGAAACCATCTTAAGGTGCATTCTGCTTTATTTTCAACCTGCTTTAAGTGGTTATCTATCTTCAATATTAGAAACAGGCCATGGGGTAATGGGTTAAGATAGGAACTCATGTTATAATTACGATTCATCTAACTTTGGTGAACATGTTTACCAAGCTACTTCAAAATCCACAAATGCATGAAGGAGTTACAGAGCAGACACAGTGTGGAATAGACAGATATACAGACAGTGCCACTACTATATGCCTTTCTTTAAAGGGGTTGGGGGTTAATTGATAAAAATTTGTAGCTCGACCGGATTTAAATTCCAGCTGACCTAGACATACAGTGGGTGACTTACCGAGCTAATATTGGACCATACAATCAAGAGAATGTCAAATCTCTGCACCATGAATCTCCTCGCCATTTCAGATTTCCTCCCAAAATTCTCACAGAATGTCTGCCAAACATTCTGAAAGAAATCATACAAATATTAACCATAACACACTACGTACGTCACAACTTGTGAGAAATTTTACTTAGGGTCTCAAATGTAACATAATGAAAAATACCAGTAGTGGCCAAAACCGGACTGAAACCCTCATATGCAAATACTGTAACTGTCGATCTACCAAGCCACTTGATCAACAGTCTGTAAAATATACGTTTGCAAACAGAGTAGACCCAGAATAGCTAAATCCTGCAAGAGCTGGTTATGTTAATCAGGGTCTTCTTTGTTTGCTTATATTATTGATATTTGTATTGAGTAGAATCTTCTTGTGTGAATATTGTAAACAAAGATTATTAGAACGGGGTCAAAGGGTACGTTTTACTAATCCATTACTCCATAAATATGCCATACTGCCCTTTCAATCTCTTCTACACTGAAGAAACTACTTCCACTTAATATTATAAGGTAATGACCATCATAACATAAGAAAGTTAAATCAATGGCCTGGTTAAACTAAACTGGATGATGATGTCAATGTTAAGACTAGAGAAGGCCCTTGCGCCATTGACCCCCTTAAATCCAAAATGACACCCCTGTTGAAAATGTAATGGGTCAATTTGGCCCACCATTTTTCAGTTCTGACCAAAATAAATTCTAAAGAAGTATAGTCAAAGTGTGTAGGTTTATCATCACTTGTACTGCCTTGCTGTACAAGCGCACTTTTATGGAGACGTGGTAGAGTGAATGAATGAAGACTGCAAACCTTTCAACCCTGGTTCAAACCCAGTCGGCGCGGGTGTTTTTTTTATAAGAGCACCTGATTACATTGGGCGCCAAATGTGGTTCTTGTGAGTATAGATCTATATGCTCCCAGTTCGACCCCCAGTCCTTCTCATACCCAAATATATACACAGTGTGTAGGTTTATCATCACTTGTACGGCCTTGCTGTACAAGGACGCTTTTATGGCGACGTGGTAGAGTGCATGACTGCCAACATGGCAACAGGTATGTTTCTTGATAAAAAAATCATTTTTAAATGTATGTACTGGTTACATTCGAGGCCTAATTATGAGGGAATGTAGTCTCATCAATGAACCCCTGTGACGACAAGCTAACTTTTGACGGGTGTCGTCCTTATGTGAGGACAGCGTCTGAAGTCTAAAAATAGCTTGCTGTCTCTAACTGTATATAGAGTGGACTAGAGGGAATGTGACTGACTGTGCTCCGAGTTTGATTTTATACCAATAGATAGAAAATTTAGGAAGAATTTCAACTTGCTGGGAGACAGTGTATGGGTTTATCACTTCTTTAGTGGGCTTTCCAAACACGAAATTCCGTGTTACAAATAAGCATGCTTGTATGGCACTTGTTGATCTAAAAGCTGAGATACTGTACATACTCGATCTCTGATTTGGGTCAACACTGTTTGCAATTATACTGTGTATACTCATTCAAGTCATTCTTTCTCCGTACCACTGCTCACTGGAATACTTTACACCCTGATATTGTGACCCAGCCCGGAGTTCAATCTGTAGCAATAATAATCGAGTTGTGAGATTTGCATCTTACAAATTCAACACGGCGACAGAATATGTTACTGTACATGTATTGCGTAAGCCGTAATTTGCTTGAAGTGTCCATTCCACGTCTTTCTATCTTGTGATTCTGACACACACCCTCATGGCTACATTCTCCATCGATCGAAATGTTTGCCTATTACAACTCGTGTCTGACCGCCAGTCTTTGATCGGTCAGGATGTAAACACTTCTCTGGAGTCGAATTTCGCCCTCTGTATCTGTCAAACACGTTAACCACACACATACCGATGACGTCAATCACCGAACATGTATACCGGTACATGTTTATCTTCGCCCCGTTCGATCATGTGACCTCTTCCGGAAAACGACCGAAGTCTGTTTGTAAACAAACCGGCTTATTTTGTGAACCACCACGATAAGAATTCGTCACATATATGCATGATTCTTAACGAAGGGGGGATATATGTCATGCATCTTACAGTCGATTTCACTTAGTTTTAATACATAGAAAGTGTATATATATAAGAAATTGCGCATTTTAAACATGATTTTCAGTAGTATTGTGCCTTTAAGTTTTTTTCTTAATAATTTGATTCAAAGGTAACTTTATATAATAAGTTTGTTGAAAATTACTGCTGGTGTAGCTTCCTAACTTAGCGTTAAAAATAAAGTGGTAGATCTGAGAAAATGAAAACTATCGAAGCTTCGGCCCCCATCAAGTATCGAAACATGTTGGTTAATGACCTACACAAATCAACTCGAAAAACACGTTTGACAATTGATCGCAATTAAACAGTGCAATTATTCTAAACAAAGCATTGGATATGTATACATGTTTGTAAAAATGTGTGAACGTTCTTTATTCATAGGTATATCTATATAGTTTTCGCGGCCGTAGAAAAAAATGCCGATTGGAATTTTTTTTATGAAGTTTCTTTGCTTTTATGCGTTAAACAGTCAGAATAGAAGGTTGAAATGAGATATAATTAACATTAGCATCGATATTAACGTATCTGCAGACACAATAAAGGGTTGCTATATAGTGTTTTGGACTCACGTACCCCTAGTCAACCCTCACAGGACTCGCTAGGGGTACGTGACCGTACCGCTAATTTCAAATATTAGAGGTACGGTCACGTACCCCTAGTCACTACCTTCCGGAAATGAAGAGTCGGAATGCCGATGTCGTCTCGGGTAATTCCGTAGTGTTATACTTCTACTTCTCCATTTATTTCGAATTTATTGTATTCAAAATATATCATTGAATAACAACATTTATTGATTTCCCATTGCAAAAATAACTTTATGATAGCAACATTGGCAAATATATCGCTGTACCACCATGAAATAACATTTTCCCGGAAATTGCCGAATGTTTTTTTCCGAACAGAGATCGGCACAGAGAGGAAATTATCTAACAGTGGGAACGATTCATGGATAACGAAAAATCGATTTTTTTATATAGCAGTATTTTACAACATTTCATAGCTCAAATGATAGATTAGGTGATAATCAAGCTTGCTGCATTACAAAAGTTCTTTGATATAGCGAATTTTACGGTAAATTTCGGAAAAATAGTTGGTCTCCTTTATGAGTATTTTATAGGATATGAGATATACGCCATCAATTATTAAAACACATCTAGTATCAAAAGTAAAATTTCAATGGTAAAAATATTTTAAGTAACACTGAATGTGCTTAATTTGAAACGAATGGCAAAAAAATTAAAGGTCTCTTTGGTCTCAATTTTTAGTTATGATTGGTCAAAATATTAAGGAGACCAAAAATTGTCTCCCTAATCAAGCGGTCTCCCTAAGGCTGATTATATAGGACGAACGGTCTACCTAAGGTGGATAATATATATGTGGACTCTGTAAGCACTTAATAGAAGGGTCAAGCTTAACTCTCCAAAACAAAACATTTCATGTAAAAGAATCAATGAATTGCAGAGTTGAAAATGTATTATATGTTTTAACCTGCAACGGCTGCCACGAGTTTTATATAGGACAGACGGGTGACAAACTAAGAAATAGACGGACAGTTCACGACCAACAAATCAGAGACCCATCAACAAGACAACTGCCCGTTTCTGAACATTTAGACAATTGTTGTTTAACTAATCCAAAATATTCTATTTTTCCTTTTTACAAATTTCATAACAGCGATGTTTCAGCTAGATTAATAAAAGAAAAATATTTCGTAAAAATTTTCAATCCAAAATTAAACAAAACCTTATGAAGTCATGACGACATGAGTTAAACCAATTCGTAAAAAACTACATTCTTAAATTAAACAAAGCCTCATGACGTCATGACGACGTGACGTCATAGACAGTATGTTAATATCATCACGTTGTTACCATGATCATATTGTATTTATTCCCCTGATGAGTATTAAACGAAACGCGTTGAGAAATAAAAGTTTAAAAAATCCAGTGAATGTCTTCAACTTTTTTTACTTAATTTACTCGTTCTGAGTTTCTTTCTTTGAAATATATATATATATATATAGACGGAAAATGTAAAATATCCCGGCAAATGCCGGACCGGCAAAAGTATATATATAAATATAATGACGGCATTAAGGTGACCAGTTATCCTTTAAAATGGGGGTTAAGGCGACCGGCAGTTTAGGGTGACCAAAAGCGGTCTCCTTAATATTTTGACATAAGATTTCAGGGGTAAAAAATAGTGCGAGAGCGTCGAAACTTTGCAAACACCTTAAAAACAGTCCTCTTACTCATATGGAATTAACTTTTCTGGTCTGAAAAGATAAAGAAAATCAAAAAAAGAACTTGAAATCTTGATCGCGTATATTTTGAAGTCCCTAAAATAAGTGTTTAAGGCGACCAACGTAAAACCTGATTTATTTCAAAATTTGACTATATATTGATACTTTCAAAGTTGTACTTTTGTTTAATTGTCCGTCTGAGGTAGTGTGACGATGCTTGTCCCTTTTCTGCTGAAAACAAAGAAATCGAGTTTTTTAGCCTATAACTTTGTCATTTAAAATTAACCGTACAGGCGTGTATATTCGCTAAGTTTTGGACGACTCTCTGATACGCATCCATTTTGCAATGACATCCGAGGGTATTCCAAATTAGACGTTTCCGCCCGGTCCACTTCAACGACCGCCAAAAATGGCAACATTGCCATACGGGAAGCGGATGGTAAGTTTTTGACGCTTTATCACACATACACTTTAGCATGTATCTAGTTATTTGATTTATTTGCTTTTTCTTTCATCTTTGGTTGGTTTGCAGCGTTATCGATTGACGTGTAGGGACAAGTAGGCACAAGGTCGAACTGCCAGTTGAAGCAGTTTGTCAAAATGATCTAAGATTTACTGTACTGTAGCTTTGTTTCCCTAGTTGGAGGCATTCGACTTTTTCGACATACAACCTATATGTCTATAAATGAGAAAAATATGTGCAAATAAAACTCAATAATTCATTGTTTGCTCAGATCGTCAGCCAAGTTTGTCGTCTGGTGGGTGGGGGAAGGTGTAGTGAGCACCGGTCCGCTGGTACCCGATCGAGTGTGCCGAGAGCCAGCGAACTGCCTACGTCACGCACGCGAACTGCCTACGTCACGGACACGTCATCATCCGGGAGCTTTGAGCAACAAGAGTCACTTTTGAAGGTTACCTCTTGCTGTGAAGACGCACACTCAAGACATATCTACGAACATCCAGCTCTACGCTGAACATCGGTTGGTGAGTTGACTTTATAATTATCCCTAGTAGTAATAACATTGTATAGAATTACTATATTGGTGGCAGCGATAATTCGACAACCCAATTTCGCTTTTAGTAAAACGCGCTACCTTAGCGAGAATTGTGTTTGGACAAAAGTGCCAAACTTGATATCTCGTGTTTGTTTTATTGATGAACGAGTATTTGCAGCTTACTGACGAGTAATTTTGTGATACTATTCATCTTATTGCATTGGTTATTTGTGAATATTTTGGAAAAAAGACCTTTTTCAAAAAATTATTCGCACGTGGCCGGTGCCGTTTTCGACATTTTGTATTTTAAATTACGCGCTCTGTTTTCTAATTGGAGCTCTATTTTTAAAGGCGTGCTTTTTTAATATAGCTGTGGTTAGCGATAGGGAGCGTGTTTTTTTTTTGTGTTACTTATATTTTGAATTGCCAATTTAACTCCGCAAATGTCGGATAAAGATGTTTCAGCTATAGGGTTGGCAGGAGTTCGTGTGCCAGAAGTAGCGCAAAAAGTTGCTTCTGATATTGATGAAGATTATTGGGAAACAATGCCTGATACCCGAATCCCTATTAATTATAGTCCGGTGGAGGAGCTAATAAAGATTCCGGGTATAGAGCAAAGACTTGCTAAGGCTATTGTTGCGGTCCGTGTTGGTTCGGGAAACATTAATTTGGAAATTCTCCAAACAATTGCTCGGCGTCATTTTGATGATGCAACAGTTGCTTTAATTGATTTCACTCCAAATGTGGACTACATGAATCCTAAAGAATCCTCCGAAAGTGAGGATGAAGGGGAGGGTCAAAAGTTACCCAATCCTGAATCACAAGAAGGGGAGGTAAGTGTTGAGAAAAAATTGCCGAAATATGAGGTAAAAACACCCAAAATCCAGGCTACAGAACCTACACCTATATATGCACCTGAGGTTCGTACCCCTAAGAGGGAATATATTACCTCTCCATATGTGGCCAGTAAACTCAACAAGAAGCCGGCATTCGAGGTAAGTAGGGATGAATATTCAGATTCCGAGGAGGAGGAAACTGCGGAAACTTATGTAGGAGCAATGATGAAAAAGTATCTGCCACCTCATGTGTTGAAGGTTATGAAGGATTTAAGAGAGTCAAAAGTCAGGCTGGCTCAACGCGATACTGACAATGACACTTTCTTAGATTCCTTGCCTAAAACTCCAGATAAGTTACCCCATCATGATTTCTTTGATATGGGTCACTCTTCTCCAATATACCCTATTCCACCTGTTATTAAAAGGGAAGTTCAGACAATTAAGCAGCATGTCCCGGTAACAGTGCATAGGGAAAGGGAAGTAATTGACAGGATCCCAGAATCACCGTGATTTCCTTCTGGAATTCATAGGGACCCATACATTAAACCGGAATCTCCGGGTTTCTCCAAAATTCCGCCTAAAATTCCAAAGGGACCATACAGTAAACCGTATGTATCTATGGAACAGGACCAATGGCTTCACCCTGCTGAACCACCTAAATTAACTCACAAATGGCTACACCCGAACTTGGAAAACCCCAAAGTTCAAATGCCAGTGCCAAAGAAACCTCAATCTCGCAAACGGGATATTATGGTCACGGTCCCTAAACACCTTTCATACGATGGCAAGGGTAATTGGAAGGCATTCCAACTGCAGTTCGCTCGTTATGCAAAGGCATATGATTGGACTGAGGAGGAGTGCTTGAATTGCCTTTGTTGGAGTCTCAAAGGGAGTGCTCTTGATTATTTTGCACTAATCAATGAAAATGTTGATGGACCCCTATCTTACCAAGAACTAGTGTCTCGCTTAAACCAACGTTTTGGCGAACTTGATATACCTGCTGCTGCACAAGTCCGTTTCCAGCAGGCTACCCAAAATCAAGGGGAAACCTTAGAGGAATGGGCCGACAGAGTCCTAACTCTTGCAGACAGGGCATATAAACATTTGCCTAATTCCTTCATCCTGGAGCAAACAGTAAACCGTTTCTGTTTAGGTATGACGGATAAGGATGCGGGTCACCATGTTTGTATGCAGGAGCCTGCAAGTGTTCACGCCGCTGTACAACAAGTACGCAAATATCAACAGGTACATTCAGCCATGTATGGTAAGAATAAGGCTGACCGTCCCAAAAAACGGGATTATGATAACAACGAACCGGTGGTAAGTCAGATAACCTCAGATCAAAAGTCATCTGTTGATTTCATGACAGCCATGCATGATATGGAAGAAAGACTAAAAAAGTCTTTAGGAGCTAGACCTAAGTTTAGGGGTGGACAGACAAGGTCTAGGACCTGTTATACGTGTGGTGAAGTTGGGCACTTTCGAGCCGAATGTTCCAAGTCTTTAAACGCGAACGGGTCAAGGAAGCCGGCCAATCCTCGACCTCAACAGAAGTAGGCCAAACTAGGGCTCAATCTCCAGAAAAGGAGGTTATCGTTGATGAGATCGTGGTTTGTCAGGTTAAGTCGGTTTCTCAGTATTCCGTGACTATCCAGATCGGTAATATTCCGGTAAAGGCAGTAGTAGATACAGCGGCCCAGGTAACAATTATATCCAATCGGATATACGATTCGTTAGAAAAACCGCCGCGCAAACAGAAAACCGTAAAACTACTCGCTGCTGGCAAAGATATGTCGATGTCTGGGTTTATTACCGAACCAGTTAAACTAAAAATTGGGGATAGGTGGTATGCTGAGAACATTTACGTAGCGCCAATCGAGCAAGACATGTTGCTTGGCTTTGATATTCTGCAGGGTACGGGTAAATCCATTTTAGATTTAGGTATGGGAGTTTTACATTTTGACGGTATGACGATTACCTTAGATGGTGATACCACTTTAGGGTTTAATCGGGTATCTCGAGTGACGGTCGCGAAACGTCAAGTTATACCGCCCAACTCGGTAGCGAAAGTAAAATGTAAAATGGACGCGCAGCTGCCAGACTACGTAGTCGAACCAGCTGGTAAATACGCGAAACAGCTTCTCATACCGAAAGTTGTACGAGAGTCTAATTCGGATCTTATCCTTTGTTTAATAAATCCTACGGATTTTTATAGGCATGTAAACAAAGGGGCAGAGATTGGTCGAGCATACGCGGTGGCCGAGGTGTTACGTGAAGAGTCCGATACATCAATCGGAGAAGACTCAGAAAAGAGTCCGGAACGTGAATTAAACACACAAAAGCGGTGTTCTAATTCGAGAAAGGCTAAACGAAAGAAAAAGCAAAAAGTACCCGAACATCTAACCAAAATGTTTGAGGACTGTAGCAAGGCGTTAGACAAGGAGCAGAGTAGTCAGCTGTCGTCATTATTAATTGAATTCCAAGATGTTTTTGCCAAAAATGAATTTGATTTAGGTAATTTTTCAGCCTTGGAGCATAAAATTGATACAGGTGACGCAAAACCTATAAAACAGGGTATGCGTAGAACTCCTGCTTGTTTTGTAGGTGAAGAAGAAGCTCATTTAGAAAAAATGCTTAAAGCTGGAGTAATTAAAGCGTCCACTTCGGATTGGGCTTCCGCTCCGGTTTTAATTCGGAAACGTGATGGAACGGTCAGGTGGTGCATCGATTATCGCGCTCTTAACGATGTGACGACGAAAGATGTATTCCCTTTACCGCTTGTCGATGATTGTTTAGATACTTTGTCAGGCAGTATTTGGTTTTCAAAACTGGATGCTAATTCTGCTTATTGGCAAGTACCTTTACGAGAACAGGATCAAAAGAAAACCGCCTTTTTAACAAAATACGGTTTGTTTGAGCATGTCCGAATGGGTTTTGGTCTTTGTGGGGCTCCTGTTACCTTTGCACGTATAATGAATTTAGTTTTTCGAGGGCTGTCTTGGAAAACTGTTTTGGCCTTTCTGGATGATATTATAGTCTTAGGTGCCAGTTTTGGGGAACATCTTATTAATTTAAGGGAAGCCCTTGGCAGGTTAAGACAATATGGCCTCAAATTAAAGCCAAAGAAGTGTACTTTCTTTCAAAACGAAATTGAATTCTTAGGGAGAAAGATTACAGGGTCTAGTTTAGAAATGTCCAATCATGACATTGAAACAGTTAAAAATTGGCCTGTGCCGTCGAAAGGAAAGGACGTTGAGAGATTTTTAGGCTTAGCAAATTATCATAGATCATTTGTTAAAGATTTTTCTAAGATATCAGGACCCTTGTACGAAGTAACTGGCAAGAAGTCTTTTGTTTGGGGCGAAGCTCAGAAAAGAGCTTTTGAGAAGCTTAAGGATGCCTTAACGACACCGCCTGTTTTGGCGCTGCCAAATATGGAGGATGGTTTCATTCTCGATACAGACGCAAGCGACTTTGCAATCGGTGCCGAACTCCTTCAAATACAAAATGGGGAGGAAAAGGTAATCGCTTATGGTAGCTTTGCTTTGACTAAGGAGCAAAGGAGGTACTGTACAACTCGAAAAGAATTGCTAGCAGTGGTAAGGTTTACAAGACAGTATCGTTACTATCTGTTAGGCAAGCCGTTTGTAGTAAGAACTGACCATTCAAGCTTAAGGTGGCTTATGAGATTCCGGGAACCACAGGGGCAGCTTGCGAGATGGCTCGAAGAGCTGGCGCAATATAACATGGTGGTTAAACACCGTGCGGGGCGTTTGCACAATAATGCGGATCCATTGTCCCGAATTGCAACCAATTCGGAGCAGTGCGATGCTTATCGTGCTGGAGTACGCCTGGGGGATTTGCCGTGTGGGGGATGTAAGTATTGTGAAAAGGCACATGAAAATTGGGCTTCTTTTACGGAAATAGTGGATGACGTGGTACCCTTGGCTAATATGAACGGGTCTAGAACTGTTTCTATGGTGTCTAAGGGTGGTCAGGTCATTCATGGGGATTACATCGAATCTGTAGGTCCAGTAGGCGACAATGGCAAGCCGGTTCTTGAGCAAATAGGGTCTGGTTGGAGTTGTACAGAACAACAAATATTCACTAAAATTGAAAACCCAAGTTTAGTGGATCTGCAAGATCACTCTGATGAGCTGGAAGTTTTCCAGAATGTGGTAAATAATATTCCATGGGAAGCCGACGGGATCAATGGTAGCCCGGAAGTGGTAAGTGTTAATATGGTTTCCACAAGAACGAGAGTAGAAATTCAGGGTAACGTGGAGACTGGATCTAATAATCCAATAGGTGGTGGCGGACAGTCAGATTCCACTGGTGCTGAAAGGCGTGTAAGTTGGGGTTTCTCTCTGGATGAGCTAGAAAAAGCTCAAATAAATGATAGTGATCTGAAGGTAATAATAGACTGGATTAAGGATGATGGGTACCCTGATGTGCAGTCTTTATTCAGGACAAGTCAGGCAACTAAGTCACATTGGCTAAATAGGGAGTTGTTTGTCTTGATTGATAAGGTTTTGTATCGGTCAGACCCCGATACAGGTGATAAACTGTTAGTTCTTCCTCAAAGTCTTAGGGAAGCAGCTATGGCAGCTAATCATAATTTGCCGTCCGCTGGTCACCAGGGGATAGCTAGGTCTCTGGAGCGAACCAAGGAGAAATATTATTGGTATGGTATGCGACAGGACATAACTAGTTATGTGACCAGCTGTGAGGTGTGCAATCAGAATAAGAAATCTGATCGACGTGGTAAGTATCCGATGTCCGAGTATCAGGCTGGGGCACCGATGGAGCGCGTACACCTAGACTTTTTGGGGCCATTACCAAAAACACCTAGGGGTCATGAGTATATTCTGATGATGGTGGACCAATTCACCAAATGGGTTGAATGTGTTCCAGTGTCAACACAAACGGCAGAACAGACAGCAAGAGCTGCTATAGATCAGTTTTTTACCAGATTCGGTATGCCATTTCAGGTATTTTCTGATCAGGGTCGAAACTTCGACTCCCAGTTATTCACTGAAATGTGTAAATTGCTAGAAATACATAAGGCAAGAACTACGCCTTATAGACCTTCTAGTAATGGACAGGTAGAAAGGTACAATCGGACCTTGATGGATGCAATTCGTTGTTTCATAGGTAAGTCACAAAACAAATGGGACTTGCATTTACAGCAAATTGCTGGTGCTTTAAGGTCGTCAGTGAATCGTATGACCGGGTTCACTGCCAACAAGCTGATGTTGGGTCGCGAGGTAAACACTCCGGCTCATCTGATGTTTCCGCAAGGAGCAGGTAAGGTCGAAAGTACCGAGGAGTATGTTGTTCATTTGGGGTCTAGTATTCAGAAAGCTCATGAAGTTGCTCGCAATACCCTACGAACAACCTCACGTCGAATGAAACGTGACTATGACCTTCGTTTATTGGAGCGTAGTTATGAAATAGGGGATCCGGTTTATATTCTTGATACCGCAGTATTGAAAGGGAAATGTAGGAAGTTATGCCCACCTTGGAAGGGACCAGGGGTTATTGTAACCAAGTTATCCTCTTGTCTCTTTCGAGTGAAGGTAAGAAATGCTGTCTTTGTGGCGAACCATGACCGGCTGAAACCATGTCGGGATAGGAAGCTGCCGCATTGGATCCAGCACTGGAAAAACAATCCAGAGGGAACTTCCACTGTTCGGGGGGCAGATAGGGTCTATTGTTTTTGCCGCAAACCTTGGCAAGGCAGGTTCATGATCCAGTGTGACTATTGCAATGAATGGTTTCATGGATCATGTGTAGACATTACTCCCACAGATGCCCTGGATATAGATAAGTTCAAGTGTAAGGAGTGTGTCACAAGGGCACGTCGCACTTAGTAAACCCAAGTTCTTTCTTTTCAGAATAACTACAAATAAACCAAACAAACAAATCTCAACAAAAATGAGCAACAAACAAATCAACTCTACCTGGGACTCTCAGTTAAATCAGCTGAGAGAGTCATCAGCCAAGAACAGGCTAATGAAAACGGACGACGTGACTAGGATGGCGGCTATGCATCCTAGTGGCCGACGCACCGAAGCTGAGCAGGCATTAAAGTAACAGGTAGAGATTGCTAAACAACAGGGACAGACCAGCTGGCTAAAGGCATGCGCCGAAAAACTGGACACCATGGCTTTTCAAACTAGGGAATGGTTGTCAGAAAATGTGCACCAGCTGGGGAAAAAGGCAAAGCCTGCAGAGTCTCCCATGCCAATGGGCCAAACCCGTGATATCCGTTTGAAGACCCAACCGGATATCAAGGTCATGGGAGAACACTTGGAGCTATTTGAGATGGACACGACCGAGGAGGAACGATTGTTGTTATTGTCTTCACCGGAGCCAAGTCCTACGCCGTCGAAGCCTGTAAGTCCCGTGAAGCCCATGAGATCGTACAGCGATGTGTTGGCATCAAGGCCAGCCGTTTCTTCACCTGTTGTGGTTGCTGCTCCGGTTAGCAAAGTGAGGGAGGAGCAATGGCAGCAGGTGGGGCCTGGGCAGAGGATCACAGGTGGGTCTTCTAGTCGAGAGTTTCAAGAGAATTCGAACTCTGTTAGTCAAAGAGGGAGAGGGAGGACTGTTCGACTAGGTCGCGGCTATAGTAGGAACAATTACAACAATAATCGGGACCGGTATAATGAAAGACCCTCATCTGGTAATCGACGCCCACGGTCCGTATCTGGCAGTAGAGGTTCCAGTCCTTTGCGTAAAAAACAGCATACTGGTACCCTGATCTGTCCGGTGCAGGGCTGTGACGCCAAGTTGACCAGTGAGCACGCTTTTAGTGTTCATCTCCCACTTCTGTTCTACCCAACTCTACATGGCTCTGGAGTAGCAAGTAGGCGAAGAATAGCTCTAGTACACCTTCAGAGGATGGTCATAGGCACTCACAAGTCTCTCAAAGACCTGGCAGACATGGCAGCATCAACTGATGAGGAAACCCGATTCGAGGACCCTGAACCCAACCTTGTTAAGGGCATGAAGGAATTCCTCATCACACTTAAGGCCCCAACGCCGAAGAGTTTCCGGATGTATCCGAACTACGGGGGAGTGGAAACTTTACTCCACTGGAGGAGATTGCTCATCACCGTATCCATCTTATCGGAAGACAAACGGGCATCCTTCCGTGGACTCTTCGAACCGTCGCCAGAGGAAAGGGAGATGCTGCCACAACTTCCCAAGGGTTTTGACAGTCATTGCCATATTGATAGGTCATCATACAAGCTACGATGTGTGAATGATTGTCAATCTGTCATTGGAAGTCTGCCAGTGCCTATGGAAAAAGCGGTAGACATCGTGGGAATGGTGGGTGTGTTTTGTGACCCCCAGACCTATCCAAAGGTACAGGAATTAAGGAACTTAGTGAGTCAGAACGTTTTTGCAGCGGTTGGACTCCACCCCAAAACAGTGGATGTGACAGAGAAGGACTGGTCAACGCTGGAAACTCTTCTCAAACAACCTGAAGTGGTAGCCCTGGGTGAAGTGGGTTTGGACAGAACCGTGGCCTCTTCTATGTGGACAAGTCAAATACTACGTTTGGAAAGAGTCCTGACACTTCTAGAGGATCGTCACGTTCTAGTGCTACATTGCCGCAGTGCCGGAGGAAGATCCCGCTTGCCCCAGGACGAGGTTTGGCTCACTATGTTACATATCTTGCTGTCGTCTAAAGTTAGTCACTCTCAACGGATCCATTGTCATTGTTTCACTGGCACGCTGTGGATGATGAACCGGTGGTTGGAGTCATATCCTGACTCCTACTTCGGGTTCACCACTCACGTTAGCGGCCTTTCAAGTGAGGACCATGGGGAGGTCATCGACGCCATTAGACAGTGTGCACCAAGCCGGATTCTTCTCGAAACTGATGCTCCATATTTTCCCATTGATCCAAATCTGAACTCTACACCAGCGTTCCTTGGATATTCAGCGGAGGCAGTTGGACAGATTAGGGGAGAATCCTGGCAGACAGTTTTAAAGTACACGGCAGACAACGCAAGATTCCTGTACCTTGGAGTATCCTCTGAAGGGAAGTAGTTTGGCTTACTGGACAGGAGGGGGTTTGGTGAGTATGTTGTATCTTACCCAGAGTGACTTTGTTTGGGAATCTGGATTTAGCAATCTAGTTGTTGAATAGAATCATTTTGGGTTTGTAGTAACTTTTTTATAGTTTCTGGCTTAGCAGTTACTAAGGATGGTTTGTTCATATTGTCTGGATTGGCAATCTGGCTGTTGAATAGAATCATTGTTAGTTCTGTCATTGAACTGAATAAGACGGTAAGAATTATACTCTCCTTTGTTTCACTTGTCCGGTGTGCCGGCTGAGAAAACTGGAACCAGTTAGTAATATTCAAAGACCTGGATATTGCAAAAAGGACTGACCAGTTTAGTAATATTCAAAGACCTGGATATTGCTACTTGAAAGTAAAGTCATATTTGAAAGCATAACCGAAAGCATGTCTGAAAGCATAACCGGATGACCAGAACCTTTGAATATGGAGGGGAAGAGTGTAGTGAGCACCGGTCCGCTGGTACCCGATCGAGTGTGCCGAGAGCCAGCGAACTGCCTACGTCACGCACGCGAACTGCCTACGTCACGGACACGTCATCATCCGGGAGCTTTGAGCAACAAGAGTCACTTTTGAAGGTTACCTCTTGCTGTGAAGACGCACACTCAAGACATATCTACGAACATCCAGCTCTACGCTGAACATCGGTTGGTGAGTTGACTTTATAATTATCCCTAGTAGTAATAACATTGTATAGAATTACTATAAAGGGAAATTACACTTGAAATCTTGACTGAGAATCTCTGTGAGCAGAGAAAAATAGAGACTGTTAGTATATATAAGGAAAGTGTCTATCGGCACGACGGTCGTGCGGATAACAGTTTTTATTCATACGACTATGCTGTGTCACAGTGAGGTATGAAACTATGAATAGGGACTCTTCCACTCCATGTTTAAATAAACAAACTCACAAAACACTCTTCTAAAATGTATTTAAATTTTAATACCTGTTGCAATATAGATCTACATCTATCACTTCTAGTGGAGACAGAAAAAATGTCAGAGTTCACACTCACAATATCATCTTTGTAATTCCTTATTATTCATGTTTTAGAATATAATCATGCCTGAATAATTGGCCGACATTTATAGAGTCAAGAAAATCAGCTCAACTCAGTTGATTGCATTGAAATTGCTGAAACTTTCTACGTCTAGTGCAAACTTAGGTGGGTATTATAGACCACTAACTTACCGTTGCCTTTAAAGCTGTGTCTGAATTTGCCAATTTAATGCAGGAAGGATGTGTTTTCGAGTGGTAACTATTCGGATCACTTATTCTTTGAGCACGATATCTGGGTTATCTCTAAGATCTATCTATCTATTCATTCTGCCTCGCACCATCACAGGTAATTTTGTGTTGTGCCTGTCTGTGCGTGTTAATGTAGTGTTAGATCTAGTAGAGTTAAGAATAGGATAAAACGGTTCTGGACGGCTAGCCTGTCCTGTGAGGGTAGGCTAGACGTCCGGAATAGATTTTCGTCAGAGCTTATACTGCATAATTTACGTGAGTTAGTGCCTGGATATATATGGCAAACAACCTTAAATGCAATTTTAAACTTCAGAAAATCGGTGAGAACAGAAACAAGTCGCACTTTAAGGAATTAATTTACCGTCACTATGAGCTACGTTCGCATCCGCCATTGTTGTTGTTGTTGTTGCCGTATTCTTTCCCCACCTAGTAGGAGAACCGCACTCTCGCAGGCATTTTTAATTGATGACCTG
The DNA here is from genome assembly GCA_922989275.2 of Gari tellinella. Lineage (NCBI taxonomy): Eukaryota > Metazoa > Mollusca > Bivalvia > Cardiida > Psammobiidae > Gari > Gari tellinella. The sequence continues at coordinate 1,787,372 of OV277858.1, forward strand.
TACGTTTCGCTAAACTGACACTTTCGAGCATGTACATAATGTCCACGTTAGAATGTTTCCATTTTTAATTGATTTCTTTAGTGTCAGAGAAATATCTCCGACTTAGAATTTCACAGCGATCTAAGGTAATGAACAGGTCTTCCCTTTTTCGAAGTATAATGACCTTCATAAATACATGTATTACTCAAATTTTTACTCCAAATGCCACTTTATGCCAATGCTTAACAATGGATTTTGCTTGCATGGCTTTGTTATTTCCGATTCATTCACAGTTTGCTACTAGCGACAATACATGGAGATACCGGCCGCGACAATTAGATATGGCGATAATCAACGTATCTATATAATACCATCCATTTGAAATACTTTCGGCATTTGATCTTCAATCTCTTATTATAACATTCAGTTAATATTTACATGCATACATTACAATAAAATCAACAGAAATGACCTGCGTCCTAATCTAATAGCGACAAAGTCGGGGCAGCAGAGTCAATAACCAATTAAAATGGCGGATGCGAAAGTCGGTCTTAAGCGAAGGTAATTTAATTCCTTTATATGCATGTGGTTTGTTTATGCTCTATTGTTTTTTTGAAAATTAAATGCATTTAGGTTTGTTTCAACTTGTTTTAAATATACCCAGGCACTAACCCATGTATAAAGCAGTATATTTCCTGAAATTTATTCTGGACGTCTAGCCGTCCGGAACCGGACGTCTAGCCCGTCCTGTGAGGGTTGGCTAGCCGTCCGGTTCCGGACGTCTAGCCACTGCCTAAAAGATAAGGGACCTGGAGCTAGGGTACCTCCACTACAAGAGAGACAACGTCACCACAGACTGACTCTTCTTCTATATTAATGGCTAACATTCAATACTGAATATGATGGCCATGCGTGGGTGGTAAAAAGAAAGAAATGCTGGGTAGTCATGAGCTACTCTATCCCACCCAATAACTACCCGCATGTGCAAGTGAAGGTGCAAAACCTAACACCTGGACTTAAGATCCTACAGTATATACAGGTTTTGTTGTGCATAGAAACTGGGTGTTAGTGATTTTAAAAAGTAAAAGCATATGTAGCCTATGGTCCTGTCCATGTAGCCAGTGCTGACCTGAATCCGGCTACGGAGTCAGCACTGACTACATGCTGTGGAAGAGAGTTCCACACTAGGACTGTGCGAGGAAAGTAGGAGAATTTGAAAGTGTCATTTGTAGGTTGAACTAAGTGAAATGCCTGTACAAGGTTGTGAAAGGGCACGTACCAGCTATCAATCTAGAACACTATCTCAAACCATTAAGACCGAAAAGAACTATAAGGGCTAAACAATATGAGGACTACATAAGTAAATACATTGTGGAAAATAGTGTTAACAACAACAAACGGTGCTTTACTTCAATATTCTCAAAGGCAGCAAATTTTAAAAACTATTTTTTGTGAGAACTGCGCTGGATTGGAACAAGCTTTATAATAGTGATAATATTGTGGAAACTGACACTATAGAGATCTTCAAATCGCTCTTAAGTATTTTTGACTAAAGCGCACTTCCCCCGTTGACTTAAAGCCAGTATTGGTATCTTCAGTGTAACATACAGATACAGAAGGTTTAGCGGATGAAACAAATTTAAGAATGTTAAAAACTTAGACTGGCTTCAGTCTCTGTAATTGTAGATTAAAAATTATTATTTCTCCCATTTCCCCATACAGACTTGTCTTTTCCTAGCTTCAATTACAAATCTGTGCTCGACTCTGTAACAGGAATAAGGCAACAGCGGCACATATTGAAAACAGAATACATAACAGATAATATCTTATTTATCAGAGTAAAAACTCAGCATGGGAAAAGAGTTAAAACAGGATAAAAACAGTTTAAAATGATTCATGGTAAAGGCCGATAATACACGCCTTTAATTGCTCTATAATTCCCCCAGGGAAGAAAATAGTTTAGATTTGTACAGTCATGAATATGAATCAGTAGAAAATAATTTGATATTTTATCGCTTCAAGCAGGCTGAAAGTAAAGGTGCTTAAGCATTCTGCTTTACTTTCAACCTGCCTTAAGTGGTAGTCTACAGATCTTCAAAGTTAGAAACAGTGTGTGGGTAAAACTTTAAACTGATAGACATTCTTCTTTTTCTTGCAGCTTAAAGCCAGCCTGGATTCAGAAAAGGCCAATGTAAAGGTGAATATTTGTTTATTTTTTAACTTACATAATCTGTTTTCTTTTTTGTAGACAGGTGGTTTTTAGCTCACCTGAGCCGAAGGCTCAAGGTGAGCTGTTGTGATCGCCCGCCGTCCGTCTGTCCGTCCGTTCAAATTTACTTCAAGCGACATCTCCTCTGAAACCGAAAGTTTGAGGAAAAAACTAAATTGCTCACGGTGTTCCTTGGATGCTTCTCTACAAAAATTGTTAAAATGAAACTTTAAAGTGGACTGCTTATTGAAATTTATTAAAAAATGTGAAAAACTTGAAACAATCTTCTTGTCCGAACTACTAGGCCCTAAGCTTTGATATTTTTACAGTACGTATCTCCTGATGGATCCCTCAGAATCTTGTTCAAATGAAATCCCTAGGGTCACACTTGACCCCACCCTACACAGTTTTAGTGCTGCTCTAGGCAGGTTTCATGGATTTTTGATTCATGCAGAACTGTATTTACCTGAGTTATCCTTATTATACTACAGGCAAATAGCCAATATTTACAAACAGTTTCAGGGATTTCCCCAGGCCGTTTTCGCCTGTCGCGGGCGACATGTCTTCCTTCCAGGCGGTCTCTTCGCGACATGCTTTGATCTTGCCGACATGCCTAAATCTGTAAAGCGACTAGCCTTAATCACGGCTCTGTGTTGTGTACTCGAGTAAATTGTTTCATATGTCAAACGCCGTCACGCGTGTCGGGCGTGAGCATAGCATCATCAACCAATCACAAGCCGAATTTCCCTATCTAAACGGTGATTGACTGGGTCTTGGATTATTTCTATTTGACCGAGATAAACTTTTTGACGTTTCTAAAACCGTTAGCAATGGTGAGTACTGGAACATGATTTTCGGAAAACAAGCTACGAATTACGCTGAAAAAAAAAAAAACTAGCCGAAACCGGAATCTCAGACATTATTTTTCCCGAATCTAAACATTAAGAAGATGATTTACCATTTTGCGGACTGAAAATTCGCCGCGTTTATTGAGACGAGAGTAACAGCGGCGAAATCGCTTGTCGCCTCGGAAAAATACACTCGATACGGGGCCTAATTCTCCGAAAATATTGAACAAACGAACATTAATTACCTTTAAGAATTGATTTCCTCGATAACTCCGTATTAATAATCACGTAACAGACACAAACAGTATTCCAAACTTCCGAAATGAAATCCAATTGCGCGGCATGCTTCGAACTTTTGACACATGTCTTTACTGGTTTCATTGGTTATCAAAAAGGTAATTCCCAGCGTCATTTTGAAAACATCCAATTAGATTAGACGTTATATACTTCCATTTAGAAAGACTGTTTTGATACTAGTGAAATTAACATAAATTACGATGGTTAAAATTAGCACTTATTCGTATGAAATGGCTAGCGACGCGGAAGACGTTTTTCGTGGGAGTTTCGGGAAATAAGTTTGTTTTTAAGAACAAAGGCAAAACATTACACCGCGGGAAACGTGGAATCTGCATTCTGGCATTTTTGGTATATATAGAAATTGAATACTTGGTGACGAAATATTGAAAAAGAAAATCGTGACAACAAATATTTTAGTAGACCTGGATTTATCTCTAGTCCAAATTATTTAGACGTTTGGCTTGCTCTTTTTCATCATTCCTTTTTTGTAAGCTTCAACGTCTAAAAGTTATTGGCTAATTCCCTAACGCATTTTCTACCTGAATCGATTTTCGTCTAATCCGGATCCAAGCTGTTTGCATATAAAGCTATAGTCGTGAGTGGCAGGCTAAGGGTTAAGACACATTCTGCTTTACTTTCAACCTGCTTTAGGTGGCCACCTATTTTCAAAACTAGAAACATGCTATGGGGTAATGGGTAAAATGAAATTGCCTATTTGGAAAGAGCCTGATGAGAGGAAGTGCCATTTGCAAAGGCCATAACTCTGACATCATTGTTTTTTGAGTTATTTCCCTTTGTGATATTTTCTTGTCAAGAAGACAACTTCAGTTCTACTGATGTTATTGTAATGAAATTTTATGTATGGAAAGAAACTGATGAGAGAAAATGCCATGCACAAGGGCAGCAATATTTAGTTTTTCCCCTTTGTCATATTTTATTGTCAGGAAAATAATTCCAGTTCTGCTGACGCTAGTGAAGTAATTATCATTTATTGAAATGGAAATAGCTTGATAAGAGGATGTGTCATGGATAAGGGTCATAAGCTTGGCAACAAAATTCACTTTTGTCATGTTTTCTTGTCTGGAAGATAACTCCATTTATAGTTATATTAAAATGTTGTCTTGCCCTGTCAACTTAGGTACAAACTTCAATGTCCTCAGGTGAGCGAATTTAGGGCCATGGCCCTCTTGTTTTAAATTGAATAGTATAGGCGTTTTATCATTACTTTTAACATTGACCAGCACCAGACGCCGCCATCATAACATGTTTTTCTGCCGACGCTTGCAATGACTATTTCGTCCCACAATGTTTCGACCCGTACCTTGTAGTAGGGGGGAAACTACGAGGGCGTGTGGTCTCCTAGTATTTGAGCTTTAAAGTACACCGTATTCACAATCCTTTCTGAAAGGCTACGGAATCGAGATAACCCGGCCGATCCAATGTTGCCGCTTTTTAGCTCACCTGAGCCAAAGGCTCAAGGTGAGCTATTGGGATGGCCCGGTCGTCGTCCGTCGTTAGTCGTCCGTCGTCGTTAACAATTGCTTCAAATGACATCTCCTCCTATACCGCTTGACAGAATTCAACCAAACTTTACAGAAATGTTCCTTGGGTCAAGCTCTTTCAAATTTGTTCAAAGAATTAAAAACAATGCAGAACTCTGGTTGCCATGGCAACCAAAGTGAAAAAATAAGGAAATCTTAAAAAAAATTCTTGTCAAAAACTGGAAGGGCCAGAGCTTACATATTTGGCACATAGCATCATCTACTGGGCCTCTATCAAGTTTGTTCAAATTATGCCCCTGGGTCAAAATTGGCCCCGCCCCGGGGGTCACAGATTTACAAAGAGTTATATAGTGAAATTTTCAAACGTCTTCTTCTCTGAAACTAATGTGGCCAGAGCATTAATATTTGGCATGGTGACACTTCTAGATGTCCTATACCAAAATTGTTCAAACGGTTCTGGTCGGTTGCATAACTAGGTCACAGGAGCTAAAAATAGATTTTTTTCATTGAAATTATCGATGTCCTATACCAAAATTGTTCAAATGGTTCTGGTCGGTTGTATTACTAGGTCACAGGAGCTAAAAATAGATTTTTTTCAATTATAGCTTAAAAAAATCTTCTTTTCTGAAATTACAAGGGCCAGAGCTTAGATATTTGGCACATATCATCGCCTACAGGTCCTCTATCAAGTTTGTTCAAATTATGCACCTGGGGTCAAAATTGGCCCGCCCCTGGGGTCACAGTTTTACATAGAGTTATATATAGAAAATTTCAAACGTCTTCTTCTCTGACACTAATATGGCCAGAGCTTTTATATTCGGTATGGTGACACTTTTAAATATACTTTACATAATTTGTTCAAATTGTTCCGGTCTGTTGCATATCTAGGTCAGTCCTGGACCTAAATTATTATCTCCATTTTTTCAGCTATTTTCTCAGGTGAGCGAAATATGCCCCATGGGGCTCTTGTTAAAGTTCCCGACTGAGGCGAGACACTGCGGGTGCGAAACTAATTCAAACAGCGAACGGTGTTAGGGTAAACATTTCACTTAAAATACGGACTGGTTTGAAGTAAAGAACGTAGATCTAACCCATCAAACGCGCAAAACTGATGCCCAGTCTACCGTTTGTTACTCGCAACTAAATATTTGAAATGCGTACGCAATTTTCTTTGTGCGTTTTTGTACGCCTGGATCGTCATTTCAAATACGTTTCTCTCCAAAAAATATGCGGGAAAACGCACGTACACACCTTATCTGGAGCACTGTGTATCTAATTATTCTCAAACTTTGCTCAGATTGTATATTACCATAAGAGTTCGAGCGCAGGTTTTATACATTACCCAATAGCCTTCTTCTAGTTTGAGAAATATTGGACTATCAGCTTCTAGGATATAGAAAATACATATACATGTATACATATTCATGACTGTATGAAGCAAAACCTTTTTAGTTGAGGAATACATTAATGTCGTAAAAATGCGTATTTATGGGGTAATGAGTTAAACTTGCTCAGATTATATATTACCATAAGAGTTTGAATGAGTTGGATTATGGTTGGAATCAGGCCAATAGGTCAAGAGTTAGTTACCTTTGAATTGCTGAAAATGCCATATTTTACATTGTTGACACTCTAGAGGCAACAATTTTTATCTAATCTTACTCAAACTTGCTCAGATTGTATATTACTATAAGGCCTAAAAAAAAAAGATGTGTGTTTCCGGTTTCCCGACCGACCCTATTTTTTACCCCCGACCCTAAAGTTTTTAAAGAAAATAAGAAAAAAAATAAAAAATAATGCCGTGATATCAAAGTTAGGTTGAAGTTTGACCACGCCTGCTGAGAGGGTCGACACATTGTGTTTGTTTAATTGGTTATCAAAAGAAAATGATTGACAGTCACGGACAATGAGCTAAGAAAACTCGAGAGTCGGACATTTCTATTCCCCGTAAAATGAAAAACAGATAATGATTTTCCATTTTAAAAACTGAAAAAAATCACCCCAAATAGAAGATGTGCTTCAACGGCAATTAAGCGGTCACATGCGAACCACGGAATTATGTTGTGTGCGAACAATAAACTTATTTCGCTACGGTCGATAGTTCAGGACAAACATTTTAGATGAATGCTTAAGGGGGTAGGTGCACCTTGGTAAAGTAAATACCAAATTCTTCAAACTTTGCATACTGATAGTAAAATTAGTTTCTATGACAAAACTGGTGAAAAAAGTGGGGGTACCGGACCTTTCTTTTTCACAATTTGAGATTTTTCAAGGCTACCCCCCTAAAATTGAAGCTTCATAAAATCTCCTACTTTTTTGTACTACGGTTTTTCAATCTTTATTTAAACAATCTATTTGTACCAAAAGTATCCTAATTTATATTACCATAGTAAGAATAAAGCCTGACAATAATTTTTTTTCAAGATCCAAAATAGAAATATTTGATTTCACCAGAAAGGAGTAAAATTTACCCCACCCACTTTTTTATAATGGGAGAATAAGGCACTGTGAAAATTGCCCTACAAATTGTAGCAAACTAAATACCAAATTTTTTATTTGTTGTTTTTAGCCTTGCAAACAAAAAGTTTTAGTGAAATAGCAAATAAAAACACAGGGTCCCGTACCTTTTAAAAAAGATATAGATCATTTTATAAAAAAAATCCATTTTTTCTCATTTTTTAAATTTTTTGTGTACTTTTACCAAAAATATTTTTTTTCCAAAAAATTTCATTTTATCTATTGAGTTATCTATAATTTATACTAAAACTGTACTACCATGAAAATTTCATGCTTATATTCTGAGAAATTGAAATGAAATCGGATGTAACAAAATACAACCTACCTATGAAAACAGTGTATGCTGTTAACTACGAATAGGACATAAAACTTAAAAAGTCCCTTCCGGAACGCAATTGACTGAATCTTTGGGTGTGTAAACTTGTGAACTTAGACATAATTCCGTTAACCGACAACCTCTCTTAACCGACTTATAAACGTGGAACCAAGGGGTGTCGGATAACAGAGGTTATACTGTATATAAAAGCTGTTTTGCTATGTTAAGTTTTAAAAAATTACCAAACCAACCCATGTCTATCTTGACAATATTTCCACCGTCCCTAGACATGGGTTGGTTTGATGTAATATAAAGATGATCTTAAAGGGACTCGCAACCGGATGGTGTACTTGTCAAAATAAAATAAAATACTGAAATAAAAGCAAATTTGTGGCATTATTTGGCTTCTGACATAAAAAAAAATATGATCAGTCCAAAAAAAAGACTCAAGAATCGTCACCGAATCTTAGATTTTTAGATATTTTCCATCGTTTTTCTATACCGACTAGTAGACGGTATAGTTGTTGTTGTTGCTTCTCTACACGGGCTCAGACATAAACACGAGCCGAATTACGAAGTTGTATGCACTTTCGATCGCTACACATTTAAATACGTTAAATCGATCCGAGATAAACGGATAGTTCCGTGGTCCATTGGTCTAAGCGGTTTCCCCTATTTTGCCTTCTGTCCGCCAATGCCTGGCCCCGGGTTCGAATCCCACCAGAGACCAATATTTTTTTTATTGAAATACATTTTTTTAAACAGAATTTCTTATCCTAAACTAATTCTTTACCATTTATATAAGCGTTTGACACATACAAGTATTTACAAATTACTATTTTTAATGCACCATCTGGTTGCGAGTCGCTTTAAACCCTAAAGTTTTTAAGACAACATTTCATTTATTGAAAGAGCTTGACGAGTGAAAATGAATGGCATTAGGTTCATAGCTCTTGCATGAATACTGTGAGAGTTATTCTCCTATTCCTTTGACCTATTTAATCAAACTTTAACCAAAAACCTTAACCTTGGCTATAACTTTTGCATTTTTAAACCTGGGCCTTTTATACTTTGCATGTGTTTTCCTCATGGCAAGACCTTTCCAACCATATAAAACTTTTTGACCTTGTGACCTTGACCTTGAAATTTGACCTACTTTTGTAAAAATCTTTAAATGGCTATAACATTTGAACCAGTAGGCCCAGGGCTTTCATATTTTGTATGTATATTTCTTGTGTCAAGACCTTTCCAACCATACCAACATCTTTGACCATGCGACCTTGACCTTTGACCTATTTAATCAAACTTTAACCAAAAACCTTAACCTTGGCTATAACTTTTGCATTTTTGCACCTGGGCATTTTATACTTGGCATGTGTTTTCCCTTTCTAACCATACAAAACTTTTTGACCTTGTGACCTTGACATTTGACCTACTTTTGTTGAAATCTTTAAATGGCTATAACATTTGCACCAGTAGGCCTACGGCTTTCATATTTTGTTTATATATTTCTTGTGTCAAGACCTTTCCAACTATACCTACGTTTTTGCCCTTGTGACCTTGACCTTTGACCTTTACTTGTATAAATCTTTATACGCCTATAACATTTGAACCAGTAGGCCTAGAGCTTCCATACTTTATAGGTTTCTTGTGTTAAGACTTCTCCAACCATGCCAATGTTTCATTTACCCTACGACCATGACTTTTGACCTACTTTTGCAAATAAGCATTACATTACAGAACATGATGCTGGCTGGGGGCATTTGTGTTTCACAAACACATTGCTTTTCATCTGATCATCATCAAACTTTCTGAAAATGTTTGTTGACATAAAATGGAGACCAATGTGGATAACCAGCGGCACCAATTTATGCTAGGCCCTTTGGAGTAATGGCCCTTGAAGTCCTCAAAATGGCGCTCCACTACAGTTTCAGCTCTCTAACTTTTACGTTTGATAGTCTGGATTCCCCTCCCTGTATCATTGGGGGCATTCGTGTAACTGGGACACGCTCTTGTCTTTTCCTGCAGATTATTTCTGTTTTTAGCTCACCTGATCTAGCTTAGGGTGAGCTTTTGCAATCCGTGAATGTCCGTCGTCAACAGTTTTACTTTTTACACCCTAGAGGCCACAATATATATCCAATATTTCTCAAACTTGCTCAGATGGTATATTGCCATAAGAGTTTGATTATGGTTGAAATCGGACAAATAGGTTAAGAGTTATTTACATTTGATTTGCTGAAAATGCCATATTTAACATTGTTTACACTCTAGAGGCCACAATATTTATGCAATCTTTATCAAACTTGCTCAGATGGTATATTGCCATAAGAGTTCGATTATGGTTGAAATCGGACAAATAGGTTAAGAGTTATTTACGTTTGAATTGCTGAAAATGCCATATTTAACAGTGTTAACACTCTAGAGGCCACAATGTTTATCCAATCTTTCTAAAATTCTGGTTATCAGATCTATAGTTCAAGATTGATCTACCTTTGAATTGCTGAAAATGATATATTTAACAGTGTTTACACTCTAGAGACCATAATATGTATCCAAACTTTCTCAAACTTGCCCAGATTGTATATGACCATAAGAGTTTAAAAAATGTTATTATGGTTCAAATCGGACTTATAGATCAAGAGTTATCTACCTTTGAATTGCTGAAAATGCCATATTTTATAGCGTTTACACTCTTGCAACTACAGTTTTTAATGGATTCTGAATATACTTTCACACATTCAGTAAATAACTATACGTTCTCGAAGGAGTGCAATTATTGTTGAAATGTAATCATTGTGGCAATAGTTGTCTGCCCTTGATATACTTTGAAATGCTAGAAAAGGCTTCATTTCAGAAAGGTAAAGCTATCAGGCTTCAGTACAACTGGTGAGCGATATCAGGGCCTTCAGGCCCTCTTGTACTGTGTGTTAGGAAACTATATTTGTTCTTTCAGAAGCCTGACAGATATTGCATTTACTGCAATAATGTCATCAAAGGAGGACAATTGGCAAGGCATATCAAACGAAAACACAAACACGAAAATGATGTAAAAGAAATCCTAAATAAATCAAAAAGTGAACAAAATAATTTCTTTGAGAAAAAAAGAAGGGAAGGAATGTACAAGTATAATGTAAATGCATTAGCTGTGGATGGAGAGCCAACTATGAGAGAAAGACAGCCCAGATTCAAGGATGAATTGAGAGTTTGTGGGGAATGTAAATGCTTCATTTCCAACAAATATTTTTCAAAGCATAAATGTTCAACTCAAAAGCCAACGCCATTGAAACCAAGGCTTTTGAAATGCAATGAAAGAGAAGTCAGCAGTGATCTTCAATTTTCCAATCTCTTGAATAGATTCAGAGATGGGGAAGTTGGAGATCTCTGCCGGACTAACAGTATGATCAAACAAATAGGCTATCGCCATTTTAATCTACGACGCCATGAGCAAAGTAAACAAGATGAGGTCCGAAAAGTGGTTATGGGGGAGATGAGAGAGCTGGCAAGACTGTTTTTAGAGTTCAGGCGATTGACAACAGAGGATATTACTGTTGAAGAAATGTTTTCAAGGCAATACCTGCCTGAGCTCCGGGAAGCCATTGAAAATCTGACAAGAGTTGATAATGAAGACAAAACAGAAAAACATGGACTAAAATTAATGTTAGACGCCATCATTTTAAGATCTATTAAAGCCCTTAGTGGTTATTTTTCGGAGACCATGCAGGACCAAAAGTATAAGGAGATGAAAATGCTAAAAACAGCATATCAATACAGATCAAATGAAATGTATTCAAGGGCAAGACAGCAGTGTGTTGTAAATTCAAAAGAAAAATCAAGACGGCCAGAACAGTTGCCTCTTGAATGGGACATTAAAAAAATTAACATTTTCCTCAATGCAGAAATTACACACGCTGTTCAGCAATTTACAATCGAAAAGTATGCTTGGCTCAGGTCATTGCTGGTAACACGGTTAACACTGTATAATGCCAGAAGAGGAGAGGAACCGTCAAGGATGCTAGTTAAGGAGCTGGAGGATGCCTTCAGAGGAACATGGCTGCCATCAGAGAATGTTGAAGGCATCCAAGATGAAGGAGAAAAGTTTTTACTTGACTCCTTCAAATTAGCATATATTGGGGGAAAAGGCAGGAAATTTGTGCCTGTCCTTGTGCCAAACAACCTCCTTGATGGATTGTCTTTAATTCTAAAGCATAGACTGGCTTACGGAGTACCTGATACCAACATGTTTGTATTTGCCTCTAAGGCCTCAATGTCTCATTGTTCGGGCTGGCATGCCCTGAGGGAAATTTGTGACAGGGTGGGAGTGGATGTAGCAATCACTGCTACTAAAAACAGACACAGACTCTCCACCCTGTACACCAGCCTGGACATGAGGGAGGAAGACAGGAAGGTTTTCCTGGAGCACATGGGCCATGGGGACAGCATTAATAAAGAGAACTACCAGTGTCCATTGGGACTGAGGACAGTCAGTGTCATGGGAAAAGTTCTTGCCACAGTGGACACTGGTAAAGGTAATATTTCTTTGATATTTTGTATTTTAGTACATAAGGGCTGTTCCTAGAAAAAAGGCCTGGGAGTGGTAAAAGGGGGGGGGGGGGACGCCAACACCTTTATTAAAATGTTTAGGCCCCCTACCAACAGAACTTATATTGAACAGTTTATTACCAACAGAACTTATATTGAACAGTTCATTTTAATTCAAATGTGACTCACTCATCTGCTCCAAACTGTTTGCAATTGAAATCATGCTTTTAGCGTAAGCGCGATAATTGGGAAAGAATAACATTTTCTCCACTGTAAGGAAGGTAACTTCGAATACATAGTCGTACATATTCCTACTTGAGATAAGTATGATCATCGTGCAGCACGAGAACTTTACTGATATTATATTCTTTCAAATTAAACGCATTTATAAACAAAACTATTATTACCATTGCAAACAG